>CM024759.1:61694466-62262499 GCA_014218235.1 Colocasia esculenta | reverse complement strand
TGACGATGTGTTGCCTCATCCGGAGAATAGACCAACACGTCATCAATAAACACGACAACAAAGCTATCTAGATACGGACTAAACACCGGTTCATGAGATCCATGAACGCTGCAGCGGGGCGTAGTCAATCGAAAGGAAGGACCAAAAACTCATAATGTCCATACGGGTTCTAAATGCCGTCTTGGACACATCCTCACTCCTAATCCTCAACTGATGATAACCAGACCGCAAGTCAATCTTGGAAAAGACTGATGCCTCTCGCAACTGGTCAAACAAATCATCAATCCGAGGTAAGGGATACCTGTTCTTCACAGTCCTGGTTTAGCTTCCTAAAATCAATGCACAACCGAAGTGACCGTCTTTCTTCTTGACGAATAATACAGGTGCGCCCCTAGGGGAAACACTGGGCGAATAAATCCCTTATCGAGCAATTCTTGCAATTGCTTCCTCAACTCGGCTAATTCTGTAGGGGCCATCCGATATGGGGCCTTCGAGATAGGAGAGGTGCCTGGAAGCAACTCTATAGTGAACTCTATCTCCCTATCCGTGGTAATCCAGACAAGTCATCGGGGGAAAGACATCTGGAAAGTCCTGCACCACATCAATCTCTGCAAGAGTCAGTGACGAACCAGCATCGGGTACTAGCATAACGCTGGCAAGAAATGCGTCACAACCCTTGTTCACCATGCGCATCGCCTTCATGGCAGAGATAACTAACTTTCCCACTAAGTTCCTTGGCAAGGGATGAGAGAACTCATCCTCACCAGGAATGCGGAAAACAATCTTCTTCCTACGACAATCCACTAACGCATAGTGCTCCTCTAGCCAATCCAGACCAAGGATACAATCATAGTCCTTCATCTTTAGCAAGAAGAAACACCCATCTAGGAATCTATCCTCAATGCACACAGGTAACGACAGAATGCACTTCCTAGTCGATACCGTACCCGCAGGGGTGTGCACAGACAAAGGGACCTCTAACTCCTCAGACTCTATGCCTGACTCTAGGGCTAACTGCCTAGCGAACCGCTCGGAAATGACAAGAGTAAGTAGCACCCGTATCAAACAAAACCCGAGCGTGCACACCGAAAAGTAAAACTGTACCTTCGGTGACATGCTCCGCCTGCTCGGCGTCCTCACGAGCTAACGCAAACACTCGAGCTGGGGCTCGAGGCCTTCCTGGCGTCCTGTAGCTGGCGCGGCTGCCGCTACTGCTGGTACTGGCGCTCCACGCTGAGCTCCCTGCTGAAGTCTTGGGCAATCCTTGATCTTGTGGTCGCTGCTCCCACACTTTAAGCATCTACCCGCTACTAACCAGCACTCGGAACCTCCATGGGTCTTCCCACAATGGGGACACTCTTTCTTCGCACCGGGGGAACGTACAGAAGGTACCTGAGAGTTGCTGGCTGCCATTGGTTTCTGCGGTGTCTGGTACACCGTTTTCCTCTTATCCTGCCGCTGGAAAGTCGCTGCCGGCCTCTTCTGCGAAGCCTTCTTCTCCTCCAGATACTGCTCCATTTCTCCCTCCTGTCTGCAGGCTGCGCTGAGGGCCTCGTCTAGCGTGCGGGGTCGAACGCCACGAGTCTCGTCCTCAGTGATGGTTTGAGACCATCACGAATTTCTTGGTCTTCCTGCGCTCATCCTCTACTATATGCGGTGCATATTTAGAAAGTTCAAAAAACCTTGCCTCGTATTCCAGGACGGTCATCGATCCTTGCGTCAGGGAAAGGAATTCTTGCTCCATCTTGTCCTGGATATGCTCTGGGACGAACTTGGCTCGGAAGAGCCTCACGAACACGTCCCATGCCACATCTACTGCTCCGTCCTCGAAGCGCGTACGCAGTAGGGAGGACCACCATACGTCAGCTCTCTCCTGCAATACACATTCATAAGCACTAACCAACAATTTCTAACTTGACAAACAACATACAAGCATAAACCAAAACATACCTGTAGCATGTAGGTGGCTAAGGTCACCTTGTCCTCATCAGGACACCTGATAGCTCGGAAGATTTTCTCTGTCTCCCTCATCTAGCTTTCTGCCATTAGCGGATCACTCTCCCCCTTAAAAGAGGGTGGGGCCATCCTCTTGAATCGCTCCATGATGGAAGGTCCACCATGGTCCTGAGCTGGGACCTGAGCCTGCTACATTAAACAATAACAATATACAATAAACACAATATCATGCAATTTAAATAGCAAACTACTAGGTTGTTTTATTATTCTACCTGGGCCTCCAACTGGGCCTGGAGTGCTGCCTGGGTGTGGGCCTGCGTCTGCATGGCTTACACCAGACTTGCATGAATACTCCATAGTCCACTGGCGGTGGTGGGGGAAGCACAGGACCCTGGGGCCGGGGCCTGCTGCTGCCCGCTCCTCACGCCTCTGCTCGTCGTCGCGACCTGGCGCACCTCCACGTCGTCCACGGGAAGCCATGGCTGTAATAAAATTTCAGCCACTATTAGGGCTAGGTTACTAAGTTCTCTAACCATTTTCTTATCTATCTTTCATTTCCTATTAGTGTTTTCTACACATGTGGACATACTTAGCATGCAATGGGGATGATGACTTAAGTATATTCATGTGCAATCTCAACCGGTCGCTCTGATACCAATCTCTGTGACGGCCTCATTATACGGTACGGTTATACCAACCCACGTCGGTATAACAAGTGCTGCCACAGTGGGACATTTACCCAAACGATACATACAGCTGAGATACACGCGAATATACAACAGAGTAGCGGAAGTAAAAGACTAGTTCTTCATTCATTCATCATCCACATTAAACATACATGCAGTTTGCAATTAACAGAAGGAACTAAGAGTTCACATAATTTAAATTGCTGAAATTAAGTACAAATGTCCACACTTAAACATCCTTTTCATGATACTTCTAGTACAATGTTTCAAGTACATACTATGAAATACACAACTCTCAAAGAACTCCAAATTTCTAGCTAGTCTCCACGCTCGGAGTCCGTCTCTGCTGCCTCCTCCAAAGGTACTGGGTCACCATCTATACCTGTACGCCGAAGCAAGGAGTGAGTCCAAGGACTCAGCAAGCAACACTACTCATGATGTACACTTAGAAGTCCTAGTGGTTTCTACATGCACATTACAATTAGCAACACATAGCATGCTGGTCAACTCAAGTTTTCCACCTATCATGAAAGTTCTACAATTTTATACATAACTCATGCTTTCAGATTTTAAAAAAAAAATTCACCTATCACATGGTCTCTATTCAATTTACTCATGAACTTTAACCTTTAAAGAATCAAACATAAGAGCTATCAACATGAACAATTTACATGCACGAAAGGTAACGCAACTAGCATGGGTTTTACACATTTTTAAACACATACATGAACCTTTTCACATGCTTTAGGTTGCTGATTTCATATAGTTTCATCGCTGAAAACCTATACATGAGAGCTACAATAACGCATAAAACATATCATATGAACAATCCATCATGCTATTTGCACACATATTCATTAGTTGTCCCTAACATGGACTCTAAACATTTTTGCACACATAAACATAAGAATAACAACATGCATTTTCTGAATTCACATGGTTTCAGATTTAGTCTCACATGGGTTCCAATAACACATTTACACATCTAGAATTTCACACTTTTCTTACACTAATTTCCTCTTTTCACACGGTTACACTTTACACATACACATTCACATGTCACTTACACATTTACACATGGTCACATACACATTTCACATTACACTTTACACATTTTTAGGTGCCGTGACACATAGTCCAAACCACCAAAGGACATATAGACATCACATTACACATAGACGCCATCTAGGCATTCCAATGGCGACTCTTGGACTGCGCAGACCGGGAGAACAAGTCTCCACCCTAACCAGTGGTACTTGTCCACCTCCAGGATTTCCCCCTAATGCCCTTAGGGTCACTTAACACAATGAACTTTCTCAGGGGGACTTTTCCCTGATACAGCTCCACTGCCCTCTACGGAAGCAGTGTCACATTGGCACAGTTACACATTTACATATTTACCATTTTACACTTGGTTTTACACATAACACTTCATCTCACTCACTTTCTTACTCACATGAACACCTCTGTTTTTCCTAACATGGTACTACAGAATTTCAAGGTTTAACACACAGTAAACACACTAATCATGCTGGGTTTAAACAAAATCTAATCACATTACGATCATATGCACGAATTATCACATTTCACAAGCAAAACACATAACTTTTTATTTACTGATCCAAATGACCTAAACTTTTAACCACATGCTGTTTTCGGGTTCGGGGTCATACCCTCAAATTTTCAGATTTTTCTGAGCTAAATAGGATTTACAGAAAATAAAACGCCTAATTAGCATGCTATTAACAACTTAAGTTAACATGGGTCTAACACATTTTGAAAATTTGCCACTTGCTGTTTAAACATAAGCTATTCACATATGCATGAACTGAGAATACAAAATTTCCCTAATTCATACATCTATGGATTGAACCCTACAAATCATTATTGCATGCTTCTATTTCATCGAACCGAGCTTATTTACAAATTTCACAAGCATGGATAATTTACCAAAATTTGCAACCACATATGCTGACCCACTAATCTTCATGATCAGACCAAAACCAAGGCATTCATACACATTCTAATCAGGAAAACTAAATTTTTAAAGTCGACAATTCATGCTCACAAGTTTAAGGAACACCATTTCCCACATCCACCAACACACACCACATTCATCCACACACCACAATGCACAATATACATAGAGTATAAGGTTTACCATATATCCTCATCACGTAAAACATACCGAAATTAATGTATAAGAGGGACAGAACAGCTCACTGTTCTGTCCAGAAGAACTCGACGGTGGTCTCTGGCCGCTGACTCAGGGTCAGCGGCATGGTCGATGGACGTCAAGCATGAATTGGACGTCCAGGGACCTTGCCGTCGAACCAGGTCTGTGCAGAAACACAGACCCGAGCTCTGAATCTTGGGTGAATTGAGGGTCTAGGACTCGAGGAAAAATCCATAAAAATCACAAAACCAACCTAGACTCATAAGGGAACATCAGGGATAGGTCACTTGCCTTTCTAAAATTCCTCCAAGGGATTATGGCTCGATGAAGACCTCCTTGGGCAGTTCCAAGAAAGTTGCAGAACCTCCCTCTAGATCGCCTTCCTCCGAGCTCCTGGGTGATCTCCACGCCGAGGGGACGATGGGGATGCCTTCTCCCTTGCTCCAGCTTCCTCCTTGTCGCAGTAGATCTCCAGACCAAGCTCCAAGGGGTCGATTTGGGGGTGACAAAATGGGTTTTCTCTCAGACTTGCTCCTAGGGTTTTCTTCCTCTATTTCTCCTCTTCAAGGTGAAGTGAGGAGTGGGAGAGACCAAGTTCGGGTTCAGACCTAAGGAGAGCCCCTCACCCACTCACCATACCGATTTGACAACCTGAGAGCCGTTGGGGGACATCCCCCAATGGTGGCCATGCCTTGCTCCCAGATTTTCTGGCTCTACAACGCATGCAGGTCAGAGAAATTGGCGTCCATATCGCTGGACGCCGGGATGAGTGTGGCGTCCAGGTCTGGACGCTGACACCAGCTAAACGGCCTGGGCTTGACGCCAAGTGGCCTTCGGCCAGAACTTTAAATTATGCAGAAAACCATGCATACCATGCATATATACATGCAATATGTATACGGTATTGTATCCATACTATCATCATGCAATACATACATTATTTATGTTTAGTATAAACACATGTACACGTAATTATACTAATTAATGCGTACGTAAACATGTACATACATACACAAATACAAACATACACACATAAATGCAAATAATGCGACGGAAATTAGAGGGCCTTACAGTCCTCCAGCCCAGCTAGGGGTGTTCACAATTTGGTTCAAACCGAAAAACCAAACTGAACCGAGCGATTCAGTTTGGTTTGGTTCAGTTTGAACATGGAAAAATTTTGGTTTGGTTCCAAACCAAACCGAAAAAGAAAATTCTGTTTGGTTCAGTTTCTAAACTCTAGAAACCAAACCAAACCAAACTGATTAAATTAAATTATAATAATAAGTTTTAATTTGTACATATCTATCATGTTTTTTCAACATATTACGTAAAAATACATATTATGGAGGTTAATATAGTCATCAACATTAATACTTCATTTTAAATATTATTTGATAGTTATTTATTAGAGAAACAAGTGATTATAATCTTATTTAAGACTAAGAGAATCTAAAGGCCCATTTATTTTGAAGTTAAACCAAACCAAACTGAACCAAACAGAATTTAATTCGGTTTGGTTTCAAGGGACCTCGATTTGGTTTGGTTCAGGTTGGATCCGAATTTGGTTTGGTTTGGTTTCTTAAAAATCTCCTACAAACTAAACCAAACCAAACCATGAACACCCCTAAGCCCAACTTAAGATTGTTTTGCACAATCCTATCTTTCAGCATGAGAGCATAACATCAACATCCACAGGTGGATCTGTAGTACCACATCAACTGTACAATTTTCGTCAGGTTCAATTTGAAAACTTAAATTCTTCTATTGGAGAAATGTCACACAATTTTGAGCTATGAATACAATCATTAGAGAACATTGTCAACAATCACTTCTTGAAACAACAAGAACTTGTAGAAAATGCTACAAGACGATTCAATAGATTAGTTGGCACCCTTGGTGATGCCTCAACTCAGATGTCTCTTCTACAGGCAAGACTTCATGATATGTTGACAAGGATAGTCAATCAAACATAGCAAGGAAATCTTACTGGAGAAGAAGTAGTGACTCAAATATCCAAATTGAGACTGTCATTTGCTCATTTTGTACATGACATGGAACAGATGAGGGACTACAATGAGAATATGCTCAACAACATGAGCAACTTAAAGCAAATTTCAATAGTGTGTGGAAGCTTCATGATGAAACAAGTACAGGAGAAGTAGATATGTTACATCTTCTATTGTTGTACCTCCTATGCCACATGGCATTGATCATATGACAATTCACAATTCTGAAAATCTTAAGAAAATGGAAGACACACTGCATACCAGATTGACAATAGTTCATATTTTGATGAGGGACAACAGAAGCTTTGGAAGAGAAAATGGCTAGAATTGAAAGTAGCCTCTCGTCACCACCCTCACCTCACCTCAGTAATCTTTTTGATGATGTCAAAGGAGAGAAAGTGTCTGTAGAAACTGTAAATGTTTGAGGAGAATCAAATGTTAAGTCAAGTGTTAAGGGAGTGAGCATGTATAAGAGTCATTAGTCATGCAATTCATGTAATTCATATTCATCTTGTACTCTCAATTTCTGGTTGAATTAAATGCTTATTGGTTGTTTTGCTTAAACTTCACATGATAAATGAAAGGCATGACTAACAAAAGTCTTCTATTTACTTACTCTAAAATATCTTATGAATCATAGTTGTCATCATCAAAAAGGGAGAGATTGTTGTATCTCTTGTTTTGATGATGTTTAACTATGATCCATATAAGCCAAAATACATAGTTCAAATAATATACCTTTTTTCTCTTGTTTAATTTAGAAGAAAATGAAATACAGTCAGTGGTGTTGACACAACCTTGTCAAAGTGTTGACACATTATGCCTTCTCCGTAAGCAACAACTAAATAATGGCCAGTGGTGTCGATGCACCTTTATCAGGGTCTTGACATATCATGCCTTCTCTGTAAGCATCAACTGAAGAATAGCCAGTGGTGTCGATAAATCTTTGTCAGGGTGTCGACACATGAGTCTTCCCAGTGAGCAATTAAATGCCTTGAGGTTAGGTGTGTACACACATCTCAATCATGTGTCAACACATGTTGAGTTCCATTGAAGTTGTCATAGAAATCAGGTTACATATGTCGACACACTTCGACTGGAAAATAAAAAATGAAAATTGCCTGAACACATGTCAACTTTTGAGATGGTTGAATTAAACTAGAATTTTGTGCCCAGGTAACAAGAGGACATAAATACCTCTCGTCTATGTATTATCAAAAGAGCCAACACACATTCTAGAAAGAAACCCATGGCAACCAGAGAAAGTTCATTAGAGTCCTGTTCGAGTTCCAAATTTACAGACTTCAAGATCCATCTGCAAAAGCTGGTTGCATATCAAATTCAATACTAGTGTCCGAGTATTCTCATCAATTGCTTGAAGTTGGAAGTCAGAGAAGTCGCATTCAGAATTAAAGGGGGAATCAAAACCAGTTTATTTATTATGTTGCTCTTCAAAGTCCAAACTGGTTATGTACTTGAATTTTCTCTTCTCATTGTGTGGTGTGGGAATGAGTAATCCTTGTGCTCAATCTCAAGTGTGTGTGTGTACTTTGATCTGAGATCTTGATCCCCTCAGATCGTGTGTGTGTTTTAGACTTGCTAGATAAGCAAATTGTATGTTTGAGTGGATGGTAGACGTAGGATACACAAGTTTTGTCGTCCGAACCACCTTAAATCTTTGTGTTCTTGTGATTTGAATTTATTCAACACTAGATGATTAATAGGCACATTCATCAGTCCATATTGCTATTATCTAGTTGAAAATAACTTTCAATTTATTTTCTGATTCAATCTCTTTGACTGCAATACCTATCATTCAATTCTTGTATAAGGATAAATGAGTCTTTATAATATTCATATATGGGAGATCTCAAACATAAAGACTAAAATCAATGTGCGTTCAATTTAGTCTTAAAGATACAATCAAAGAACAAGTGGATGTCAACTTTTCATGCTGAACACTTTTAAACTGAGTTGCAAAACACTTATACACATGAGTAGCATTAGTGTTTAACATGTCTAAATTTTGAAGCTTCATCTTTAATACATTTTAAGAATAATCTTTCTATACTCACGATCATGTTTATTCTAACCAATGTACATGTGTTCATGAAAAACATCAAAAAGAAATCTATTCAGAAAAATAGAGAGATACAGATAGAACAATGAAAATTCCATTTTGACACCGAGTAACTAGGTTCATTTCACCTAATTAAGTGTTTTGGCTCACGTCAAAAAGTGACAAATATAATTTTAAACTCTGTAAAAGATGGTGAAAGTTAAACCACTGAGTAATCAAGGGGTCTTGCATAGGGTAAATTTAACCTCTTGCACTGAAAGGTGAGATTTAACCAATTTATTCATGTATTCTCTCTCACAAAGAGAAATAAAAGTTCAAAGTATAAAAAGAACAACATTTGATTTGATCAAGATGTAGTTCATGAAAATTGGGTTTAGAGTTATTATTCTACATTGTGTTAAATGTTTAGCTTCTAAACTCATGTGTTAATCACTCTTATCAACTCATATAGGTCACCTTCAATCACATTTTCTTCATCTTTTTAAATACATTCATGTATTAAGATTTAACATATTTTGTGATTGAGTGTGTCTTTATTATTAAACGTTGTTGCATAATTTCAAGACACCATAAATACTCTCTTTCATATACTACTATATCAATGTCTCATAGATTCTAATCCTTCTTTAGGCTCCTATTCTCCATTTCTACTCCTTGCGAACATATCGCTTATACTTCAGTTTTTACCAATTGATATCCAACTGCATCATAGAATTGTGCTCTCTTTGTTTTCCTACTCAATTGGTATCCATATAGGGGGTAGAGATTGACTTTTTGCTGTTGTCAAAAAGGGGCAGTGAGTTTAATTGTTTTGTCATCATCCATGAGGGGGAAAATGTTGTGTTATGGTTATGTGAATGACCATAATCATTGTTTTGATTTGTTTTGATGATGACATAATCTTGTTCACCTTGTTGATAACATAACTTCATTGTTTTATTTATGAACATAAGTGATTTCATGTTACATTTTCTTTAAAGGATGGTTGCATAGCATAGACTAACTAGACATAGTAGAAACTTGCGTACATGACCAATCAATTGCTGTTAAGTTGGTCACAGTCATCAGAAGACAGACCAATCGATTGTTGTTGTGTTGGTCATTACCAGTCAAAGTTAGACCAATTGATTATTCTTGCCTTGGATGTAGTTATCCGAAGCATGGACAATCAGATGTCCAAATTTGGTCGCAGTCAGTCGAAGCAAGGACAATCGGATGTCCAAATTTAGTCTCAGTCAGTCGAAGCAAGATTTTGTAGGATCGAATACGTGGTGATGGAAGAATCTAGAAGGGGGGTTGAATAGATTTGTAGCGAAAACCTAAGTAATTAAAAATTACTTCGAAATTAAGACTTATATTCAATTAAACCCCACAAATCTTATACACTAAGTGTGATTAAAGTGTGTGAAACATTTTATCAAACAATTTGTGTATGAACACATTAACAAGTAGTGTGAAGTGAAATCCCTATGCAATGATCTAGCGGAGCAAGATCAAACCACAAATCAAGCCATAGTGCAAAGAAGATTTTTAGGTGATTCGAAAATCACATCCAGTGACTCCTACGCCCACCCCTCACACGGTGAGGTCACACTACTCAAACCATGAGTACAACATACACTTGAGCTCGATGTCTCAAACACACATCTGAGCACAACGACTCAAACACACATTTAAACACAACAACTCAAACACACACCTGAGAAATGTTCAACATAGTTCTATGAAAAATTCACACAAGGAAAGAAATATTGTGACCTACATGATCACACATCCACACACAACAAATGGATCAGAAGAATAAGATGTGTAGATGATAAAGATGGATCAATTCTCTTGGAATTGATTCATCTTCAGGACTCTTCTTTAAGATCACAGATCTGGAGCCTCTTCTGCCTTGAACTGCTCCTCCTCTTCTTCTTCCTTTTCTTCTGCTGCTCTACTTCTTCTTCTGCTTCTCTTCCTAGCAGCGCTGATCTTCTTCTCTTTTTGGGCTCTCCCTTTTCCCACTTCTTTTCACACTTCTCTTTTTAGCCGTGCACCTTTCTCAAAGGACAAGGGCATATTTATAGCCAGATGTCCAAACCTTGCACCTAGGGTTTTATGTACCCTGAGCCCTTAAGTGAGACACCTACCAATCACATGATATTCTGCACAAAGCATCTTTAAGTATCAGGAGAAAGGCAATCAATGTTTATGTTAATTTAGGAAGCAATCCATGTTATGACAATCAATGTTAAATATGAGGTAATCGATGTTTAAGTTGATTAGCAATCTATGTTATGACGATCAATATTAAACATGAGGTAATTGATATTTAAGTTGATTGGCAATCTATGTTATGACAATTGATGTTAAACATGAGGTAATCAACGTTTAAGTTGAACTTCGACTAAAGAGTCGACTGTCAGAATTCCCATTGCCAAGGAGTCTGTAAGGTCACTCGGGTCTTTATTGGACCTTTTTGGGTCTGTAGTGTTCTGTGTGTGTCGACGACAAGACCATGTCGTGATTGCTGTTGACGGCCAATCTTGCCGTGATTCCTGAGTCAAAAAAAAAAAAACAACATTAAAAAAAAGGTTCTTAATGGGGGTTATTGTGTGTGGTGTTTTTTTTGTTGTGGTGTGGGACGTGGTGTGTGTGTGTGGTGTGTTTGACGGCCAGGGCTTGCCGTTGAGAGTCAGTGTCCAGCGATGTGGACGTCTGAGTTTGAACTCAGCGACAGGGGATCTGGACGTCAGTCTGTAGGCGGTTCAGTTGGCGCCACAGATGTTGGACGTCGACTAACCAGTCCTGTTGAAATAGGACAGCCCGAGAGCAGAGCTTCTTCTTCTCCTTTCCTCTCCTTCCTTCCACCTTAGCCTTTCTTGATTCCTGTAGCTTCTGTTGAGTGATTTGAGCTCGTGGGAAGCCCCTGGATCGTGTGGCGTTGCTAGATCGGGCGGGAATCGCAAGGTTTTGGCGTGATTCGCGCGGAGTCTTCGGGGAATCCGGCGCGATTGGTGGCTGTTTGGGGATTTCTTAGGCGTTCTGAGGTAGGGACTTAACCCCTATAACCTTCCCCAGCAAACCAGCATGTCCAATTAACTTAATTGATGTGCAAATCATGGTTTAGGGTTTGGGTTATATCATGCCGGAATTGAGGGTGGTTTGATAATCTAGGTGTTAGATTGTCTATTTAGATGTTCTGGTAGTGTAGATTGATGAGAGGAAGTGTTTCCCTCCATCAGTCAGAGTTTATTTAAGTGTTTCTGCCCATTGGGACTGATTCGGTTCAGTTCTGGGTATGGGGACTGAAGATATCAACGTCCACATCTGTTGACGTTGAGATCTTCAGGGTGATTAAAACGACAAGGTCGATTGCCGTTTAGTTTTGTTGGCGGCATAGGGGTTGCCGTTTACCCTATTTTGGCGGCAATCGATGTGGCCGTTTATATCCTGTCTCCCAGCAGACTTAAGTTGTGTGATTAGAGGCGATTGACATGTGATGTCCGCCCTAATAGCACAAGTGGGCCAGGCTTAGAGTGTGACTCCGCCTGTGCATAAGAGTAGTTGTTTGTGGCACGAGGTGTTTACTACTGTACGGGGTTTCAGACGTTGAGTGTGTTCCGTCTGTTGTACGCGCGTTGCGTTACCGTGTACCTTTCTGTTGTGTACCTAGGCGTGGGTGCGACTCCGTCTAGACGACTAGCGTGTGGTTGTCCTCCGCTAGTGAGCCGGACATCGAGTGCGACTCTGTCCTGTGCGTACTCCTTTTGGTGGTTTTGAGCCGTCTCCGTGGAGCCCCTTCTCTACCGCTAGGGTCAAGCGTAGGGGAAAAACCGGTCGTGGACCAGACGCGAGAGAGAGCGTCTGTAGTGTGCACACGTGGCTGGGGTTGAGAGCCTCTGTGGTGACGGGACGCCGAGCCACAGACCCTAGCTGAGTCCTACTTGCTGTGTGTGTGAGTGTGTGTTACTGAGCCGCGTGGTTTACAGTTTTGTGTTGTGGTGCGACGTGTACTTACTTTCAGTTTTTACTTTCCGCACTTTAGTTAGTTGCCGGTGGGGTTACTTTTCCCTACTGGGTCTCTTTTCTTGAGACTCACTCCCTCCCTTTCAGGTGGGTCTTCGTCGACTCCCGTTCCAGGCGAGTCTAGCCACTCCGGTGTTGGTGCTCCCTAGCTGCAGTGAGTAGTACCTTTTTGTTGTACTTCTGTACTCTGTACTTTGTCTCAGACTCTGAGGTTGTATATGATATGTTCATATAGTGGAATTTTACTGCTTTGCATGGTGTGTATCTTCTTACATATAGTCTCCTCGGACTTTCAATTCCTACCCTTCCGAGCTTGTCTCGTGGGTTAGCGGGTCAGAATTCGGTTACTGGTTGTTACTGGTAATGCGGATTCTGGGTCGTTACAGTTTGGTATCAGAGCCTGGTCTGATGAGATATATATAAGAAATACCCATCATGTTAACTCAGAGTCTAAAGAGTACAGTGCAGCTATGTAGCCCGGAGTTAGTTAGTGTATTTATGTGTGTATTTTGTTCTGTGTATAGTTCTATGGCGCCTAGGCGACGTCCTAGAGAGGGAGTAGCCGAGCAGGCGACTCGTCAGGAGTTGGAGATGCTCCGCCACCTCAGCAGACGCAGCCTTTGCCACAGGACGCACATAGTGGTATTGTTCCGCCGCCGCCACCTCCACCTCAGGTAGCTCAGGGATTAGACATGACTCATTTTCTTGAGGGGATGGCTCAGTTTGTTGCTCAGCACCGTGACGCGCCGGTACCCCAGGGTGGTACTGGGAGGGTGTTGAGGGAGTTTTTGCAGTTTCAGCCTCCTCAGTTTTTAGGCCAGCCTGATCCAGATGTAGCGCGAGCTTGGTTAGATGTAGTGGAGCGGACTTTTCGTTCCATGGAGTGTGTTCCAGAGGAGCGAGTGCTGCTAGCCAGTTACCAGTTGCAGGCGCAGGCGTTGACTTGGTGGTCCGCTGAGTGGGAGACTACTTTTCAGTCTCGTCCACTTAGACAGATTCTGTGGCAGGAGTTTGTTGTTTCTTTTGAGAGAGCCTTCTGTCCTACTTACGTCCGGACGGAGAGGTTGTACCAGTTTCTGGACTTGCAGCAGAGGGACTCTACTGTGGTGCAGTACAGGGCCAGATTTGTGGAGTTAGGGCGTTATGCTCCGCAGATTATGGGAGATGAGGGTTTGAGGACTCAGCAGTTTGTGAGAGGCTTGAGGCCAGAGCTCAGGCAGGCGCTGATAGTTGCTCGTGTCACAGACTTGGATGCGGCCTATCAGACAGCGGCAGCGTTGGAGGCAGACACCTTGCGGACTCGTGCTCGGAGTGCAGAGGTTCAGACGCAGGTAGTTCCTTCTCAGCCTCGCCAGCAGCAGGGTAGTGTGCAGACGACCCCGAGGACTACGACTTCTTACGCGTCCACTTCTACTGGGACGACGGCGAAGTCAGGATCTCGGAGGAAGTTTCGGCGTGATAGGAGGCAGGCAGAGCAGAGGCAGCAGTCGGTTGGGAGTGTTCAGCAGCCGACAGGTCAGCCTTCGCAGCAGGTACAACGTACTTTTGCTGGGCAGTGTTACCGGTGTGACCAGATGGGTCATATGGCGCGAGATTGTCCTTTGTTACCTCGTGTGCCGCAGCAGCAGACCCAGTCACAGCCCCGAGTGCAGCAGCAGCAGCAGCAGCAGCACCAGTGCAGCAGCGTCAGCAGACCGGAGGTTCTGGTGGGTCGAGAGGTAGAGGTCGTGTTACCCACTTGACTCGTGCAGACGCGGAGGCAGCTCACCTGGTGGAAGGTACTGTTTCAGTTTTTGGTTATGCAGCTAGAGTTTTGTTTGATTCCGGTGCCTCTCACTCTTTTGTGTCTGAGGACTTTTTAGACTCCCTTGGAGAGTTGAGTTCGGGAGAGTCTGTTGAGTTGGCAGTAGAGTTGCCGACGGGGGACTTTGTCCTTACGTCCTACTGTCTCGAGGAGGTACCTGTGCAGTTGCAGGATCAGTTGTTGTCAGCCCGTTTGTTTGCCTTGCAGTTGCATGATTATGATGTGATTTTGGGTATGGACTGGTTGAGCGGTATGGTGCAGTGATGGATTGCCAGAAGAAGAGGGTGCACTTGCGGATACCTGGAGCAGCGGCGTTCTACTTCCAGGGTATCGTACCTCTTACTTCTCGCTTTTTAGTTTCTGCTTTGAGGGCAGGGAGGTTACTTGCTTCTGGTTGTCAGGGTTTCCTAGTTTCTGCAGTGACTCTTGACCAGATTGCCTCGGGAGTGGGAGACATTCCTGTAGTGTGTGAGTTTCCGGATGTTTTTCCGGAAGAGTTGCCTGGTCTTCCACCAGAGAGAGAGATTGAGTTTACTGTAGAGTTGGTTCCTGGCACTTTACCTTTTGCGCAGGCACCGTACCGTATGGCACCAGCAGAGTTGAGGGAGTTGAAGAGGCAGCTTGAGGAGTTGTTGGAGAAGGGCTATATTCGTCCTAGCTTTTCTCCGTGGGGGTCACCTGTTTTGTTTGTCCGGAAGAAGGATGGTAGCCTGAGGTTGTGTATCGATTATAGGAAGCTAAATCAAGTGACCATCAAGAATAGGTATCCTTTGCCTAGGATTGATGATCTCTTTGATCAGCTTCAGTCTGCTCGTGTCTTCTCGAAGATTGACTTGAGGTCGGGCTACTATCAGTTGCGGATTAGAGATTCGGACATTGAGAGGACTGCTTTTCGGACCAGATATGGACACTTTGAGTTTTTGGTGATGCCGTTTGGGCTCACCAATGCTCCAGCAGCCTTCATGGATCTGATGCACCGGGTGTTCCACCAGTTCTTGGACCGGTTTGTCGTAGTGTTTGTTGACGACATTCTGGTGTACTCCGCTTCGGAGGAGGAGCACGCCGAGCACCTGAGGATCGTGTTGCAGACTTTGCGAGAGCACCAGTTGTATGCCAAACTTAGTAAGTGTGAGTTTTGGCTACAACAGGTTCACTTTTGGGGCACGTGATCTCAGGTGAGGGAGTTTCAGTAGATCCAGCGAAGGTTGAGGCAGTTTTGCAGTGGGAGAGTCCCAGATCTGTGTCTGAGATTCGTAGCTTTCTGGGTTTGGCAGGTTACTACCGCAGGTTTGTTCGAGATTTTCTCAGGTTGCTGCACCCTTGACTCGGTTGACGAGAAAGGGAGTTCCGTTTGAGTGGTCGGATCAGTGTGAGCAGAGTTTCATAGAGTTGAAACGACTGCTTACGTCGGCGCCAGTTCTTGCCTTACCTTCAGGTGAGGAGGGTTTTGAGGTTTGCACAGATGCTTCAGGTGTTGGTTTGGGTGCGGTCTTGATGCAGCAAGGCCGAGTGGTGGCTTATGCGTCTCGCCAGCTTAAGCCCCACGAGGAGAGTTACCCGACCCACGACCTAGAGCTTGCAGCTGTGGTGTTTGCTTTGCGGATTTGGCGTCTTTACCTGTACGGAGTGAGTTTTGTAGTCCGTACCGACCACCAGAGTTTGAGATATGTGTTTTCTCAGAGGGATCTGAATATGAGGCAGCGTCGATGGATGGAATATCTGAAAGACTATGATTTCAGCATTGAGTATAAGCCTGGAAAGGCGAATGTAGTTGCAGATGCCTTGAGTAGGAAAGCACAGATGAGTCATCTGATGCTTAGAGAGTGGCAGTTGTGGCAGTCTGCGACAGAGGGATCTTTCAGAGTTTCATCCAGTCGTCGTCAGTGTGTGTTGGGCAGTTTGTTAGCAGCTCCCGCAGTTGTGAGACAGGTTGCTGAGGCTCAGCAGGCAGATCCCGAGTTGTGCAGTGTGTTGCTTCTTCCAGAGGTTGAGCTTTGTGAGGACGGGACTGTTAGGTTCCGAGATAGACTCTATGTTCCTGTTGAGGAGTCTATCAGGAGAGTCGTTTTGCAGGAGGCACATGGTTCCAGGTACTCTATTCATCCAGGGGCGACCAAGATGTACCACAGGTTGAGACGTCAGTTTTGGTGGCCTGGGATGAAGAGAGACATAGCGGCTTTTGTTGCTAGGTGTTTGGTCTGTCAGCAGGTGAAGGCCGAACATCAGCGTCCGGGAGGACTTGTGCAGCCGTTAGAGATTCCGATGTGGAAGTGGGACCATGTGACGACTGACTTTGTTTGTGGTTTGCCGAGGACAGCTGGAGGTTTTGACAGCATTTGGGTTCTTGTGGACAGATTGACGAAGACTGCCAGATTCTTGCCTGTCAGGACTAGTTGGGGTGTGAGTAGGTTGGCCGCGTTGTACGTAGAGCGGATTGTTCCTTTGCATGGAGTGCCGATCTCTATTGTGTCAGACAGGGATCCTCGCTTCACTTCTGGGTTCTGGCGCAGTTTCCAGAGAGCTTTGGGGACAGAGTTGGCTTTTAGTTCCGCCTACCACCCTCAGTCAGACGGTCAGTCAGAGCGGACTATCCAGACTTTGGAGGACATGCTTAGAGCTTGTTGCCTGGAGTGGCAGGGGTCGTGGACAGTTCACTTGCCGTTGGTCGAGTTCGCATATAATAATAGTTATCACTCCAGTATCGGTTTGGCACCATATGAGGCTTTGTACGGACGACCGTGTCGCACTCCTCTTGACTGGTTCGAGGTTGGCGAACGAGTTGTCACGGGGCCGAGTTGGTTCAGCAGTCAGTTGAGGTAGTTCAGCTTGTGAGACAGAGGCTTCAGTCAGCTCAGAGTCGGCAGAAGAGTTATGCAGATCAGCGCAGACGACCGCTCGAGTTTCAGGTAGGAGACCAGGTGTTTGTTCGTGTGTCTCCTATGAAGGGAGTGGTGAGGTTCGGTAAGCGTGGAAAGTTGAGTCCTCGCTTTATTGGGCCTTTTACCATTTCTGAGCGTGTCGGAGGTTTGGCGTACAGACTTGAGCTTCCGTCAGAGTTGGCAGCAGTGCACGACGTGTTCCACGTGTCGATGCTTCGGAGGTACCTTTCTGACGAGTCTCACGTTCTGCAGAGTGCAGAGTGGTCTGAGGTGACTCCAGTGTTGACTGTACCAGAGTTTCCGTTGCACATTGAGGATCGCCGAGTTCAGAGGTTGAGGAACAAGGCAATCCCTTTAGTTCGTGTTGCGTGGCAGCGGCACTCCGGTGGTGAGTCGACATGGGAGCGGGAGGACGAAATGCGCGAGCATTTTCCGTACCTCTTTGGTGAGTCTTCTTCTCTTCCTTGTGTTGTTTGAATTTTGAGGGCAAAATTCCTTAAGGGGGGAGAGCTGTAAGGTCTCGGGTCTTTATGGATCCTTATTGGGTCTGTAGTGGTTCTGTGGGTCGACGACAAGACCTTGTCGTTGACTTGTGTTGACGGCCAGGGCTTGCCGTTGAGTCTGAGTCAGCGTCCAGCGATGTGGACGTCTGAGGTTGAACTCAACGACAGGGGATCTGGACGTCAGTCTGTAGGCGGTTCAGTTGGCGACCACAGATGTTGACGTCGACTAACCAGTCCTGTTGAAATAGGGCAGCCCGAGAGCAGAGCTTCTTCTTCTCCTTTCCTCTCCTTCCTTCCACCTTAGCCTTTCTTGTTTCCTGTAGCTTCTGTTGAGTGATTTGAGCTCGTGGGAAGCCCCTGGATCGTGTGGCGTTGCTAGATCGGGCGGGAACGCAGGTTTTGGCGTGATTCGCGCGGAGTCTTCGGGGAATCCGGCGCGATTGTGGCTGTTTGGGGATTCTTAAGGCGTTCTGAGGTAGGGACTTAACCCCTATAACCTTCCCCAGCAAACCAGCATGTCCAATTAACTGAATTGATGTGCAAATCATGGTTTAGGGTTTGGGTTATATCATGCCGGATTTGGGTGAATTGGACAATCTAGGTGTAGATGTTTAGTTTAGATGTTCTGGTAGTGTAGATTGATGAGAGGAAGTGTTTCCCTCCATCAGTCAGTGGTTTATTAAGTGTTTCTGCCCATTGGGACTGATTCGGTTCAGTTCTGGGTATGGGGGACTGAAGATATCAACGTCCACATCTGTTGACGTTGAGATCTTCAGGGGTGAGTTAAACGACAAGGTCGATTGCCGTTTAGTTATTGTTGGCGGCATAGGGGTTGCCGTTTACCCTATTTGGCGGCAATCGATGTGGCCGTTTATATCCTGTCTCCCAGCAGACTTAAGTTGTGTGATTAGAGGCGATTGACATGTGATGTCCGCCCTAATAGCACAAGTGGGCCAGGCTTAGAGTGTGACTCCGCCTGTGCATAGAGTAGTTGTTTGTGGCACGAGGTGTTTACTACTGTACGGGGTTTCAGACGTTGAGTGTGTTCCGTCTGTTGTACGCGCGTTGCGTTACCGTGTACCCGTTTCTGTTGTGTTACCTAGGCGTGGGTGCGACTCCGTCTAGACGACTAGCGTGTGGTTGTCCTCCGCTAGTGAGCCGGGACATCGAGTGCGACTCTGTCCTGTGCGTACTCCTTTGGTGGTTTTGAGCCGGTCTCCGTGGAGCCCCTTCTCTACCGCTAGGGTCAAGCGTAGGGGAAAACCGGTCGTGGACCAGACGCGAGAGAGAGCGTCTGTAGTGTGCACACGTGGCTGGGGTTGAGAGCCTCTGTGGTGACGGGACGCCGAGCCACAGACCCTAGCTGAGTCCTACTTGCTGTGTGTGTGAGTGTGTGTTACTGAGCCGCGTGGTTTACAGTTTGTGTTGTGGTGCGACGTGTACTTACTTTCAGTTTTTACTTTCCGCACTTTAGTTTAGTTGCCGGTGGGGTTACTTTTCCCTACTGGGTCTCTTTTCTTGAGACTCACTCCCTTCCCTTTCAGGTGGGTCTTCGTCGACTCCCGTTCCAGGCGAGTCTAGCCACTCCGGTGTTGGTGCTCCCTAGCTGCAGTGAGTAGTACCTTTTTGTTGTACTTCTGTACTCTGTACTTTGCTCAGACTCTGAGGTTGTATATGATATGTTCATATAGTGGAATTTTACTGCTTTGCATGGTGTGTATCTTCTTACATATAGTCTCCTCGGACTTTCAATTCCTACCCTTCCGAGCTTGTCTCGTGGGTTAGCGGGTCAGAATTCGGGTTACTGGTTGTTACTGGTAATGCGGATTCTGGGTCGTTACAGAGGCGACTGTCAAAACTTAGACTGTTAAAGAGTCGACTGTCAAAACTTCAGCTATCAAGGAGTCGACTGACAAAGGTTATACCATGAATATACAAATTCTCAGCACTTTGACTAGCCAAGTGTAAATCGTGACATCCGAAGTCAAGGTGCTTCGGATGGCAGCAATACAACGTGAATATACGAAGTGCCATTGCTTCGACTGATCAAGTGTAAATGTGAACATTCAAAGTATCGGTCGAATTTTGTCTTGATCGATCAAAGTGACTTCTTCATATCTGAAGCTTTGCTTCATATATGGCGAAGTTTCACTTCATCATATTCGAAGCTTAGCTTCATATATGACGAAGTTCCACTTCGTTTGACAAAGAAAAAAATAGAACATCTAAAGTCACAGTGTTAAATTTATCTTGATTTGTAGGGCCCTCGGTTTTCTGTGTAATTGTGTATGTTATTTTATTATATGTTTCTGCCAAAATTCTTCTTAACGTGAACATCCATTGATGTTAAGGGTGAGTAGACGACAAGCTTTGTGTCGTTTACTGTCTAACTAGAAAATCCTGACATCAACATCGATTGACATTGATGTTTGGTTAACAACAATAAGCTGGATGTTTATTTCTCCGAATGCATTTTGGATTCCAGATCTGAAGCTGTCCCTATTTCCTTGGGAGATGGATCTGGAAACGTTCCAACAGTCAGGTCTTTAACTCCTAGCTTAACTCCGACTCCTATCACCTATATAGTTGGGTCATCTCTCCAAGGAGAGGATTTTTTCTCACCTAGGGCTTCTTGGGTTTTGGGGAGAGAAAAGAGAGAGGGTTTGAGAGGAAAGATCGGCCGAATTGCTGACTGATCGAGGTTGACGCTGTGATGACAAAGTTTCCCCAACCTGAGAGGAAGACTATTGACGAGGAGATCGTGGCTGGATTGGGCTCAAGATAGAGGATTTGACCCTGTTGAAGGTTACTTCTTTGGGTGCAAAAGAGGGCTTCATTGACTCAATTCTCTCACTAAGGAATTTTATAGAGGCAAGTAACTTTGGGTTTCACTCCATAAACTTGTCCTTTAGGATTTTAACATGTTTACGGATTTTTATTTCATGAGTGGACCCCCCAAAATCATTGTTTTTATGTGTTCGGTCTACACTGTGTGCAGACAGAGATTGACGACCACATTGTTGCTGCCAAGATCCTAGGTAAACAACAGTCGATCATGCCGTTAACCCCTATTGGCGTCCAACTCTTGGACGTCAAGTTCCTCTGATTTTCCAGAACAATGTTTGACTGCATGTGATGTGATTTTTCAGGTAAAAGTGAATGCATGCATGTGTTTAGTAAATTTTGTCCTATCTAATATGTTCATTAGATCATACCATGAAATCCTGATAATTTCCTCATTATATTTTCTATTTATAGAAATTTGGTTATGGAGAAATACACATGTTTTAGTAGAGTTAAATTCGGAATAAATGTGTATGATGAATGTTATCTTCTCAAAAATTTTCCATGAATGTAGGGTTACTGTATGCATGTTTCAGGACTGTTAGATTCAATTGCCTACTGTCTACCATGTTAGTTGAATTATTTTGATAAATATTAGGAAATCTCTATTAAATATAAAAAATAGTTTTACTACTCCGAAAATGATGAAAAATTACTGATGTGCTTTGTTACCATGGTTAAAATTTGGTCATGTTCTGATTACTATGAAATTAGTTTTGAATTTCTGAAGCTTTCTATACCATGTGTTAAGAATAGATCTCAATTATGTTTAAAAACATAATTAGCAGCATGATTAGGTTATGTTACTTATTGTTCATGATTAAAATGTGTATTCAAAAGTGATTTATAATTGTTCCATGATAGTGTGTGCACATGCATGGAAAGTGAGAGAACATGTGGCATGTGTGTGTGAAACGTGTTAATGTGAAAAGATAAAATTATGCCAATGAGACACTGCCACCATAGATTGCATGGAGCTATAGTGTAGTAATGCCCCTATAGGAAAGCTCAAATCTGTTACGTGATACCCGAGGCAACGGGTTGTGTGAAATCCTAGAAGTGGACAAGTTCCACTGGTAATGGTGGGGAGGGCTTCCCCCGGTTCTGTGCAGTAACCAAGACTTGGTCACTTTGCTTGGTGATTAAGTATGTGTATGTGTTATGTGATCTTTCTAGTGGTGGTTTGGGCTGTGTCTTGGCAATGTGTAAAATTGGATATGTGTAAAATGTGTGAAGTGATATGTGAAAGTGGCATGTGGTATGTGCTAGTGAAGTGACATGTGATACATGAATGTGCAAAGTGAAAACTATGTGAAATCATGTGTATGTACTGAAAGTAAATGTTAGTGTCAAAGTAAGTGCATGTGAAAGCAAAAGTAAAAATGCATGTGAATATGTCATAAAAAGGTAAATGCATGTGGTAATATGATCCATGTTAAATGATAATTATGATATCAAGTTTAGTACCATGTGTAGGTGTATGTTATTATATCCATGAGTTAGAAATTACTTGATGAACATGTTAGTAGTGTCATTTAATATAAGCTATGTGTTAGCATCATGTGAAGTAAGAATTACAAGTAAGTAATTGTGTGAATGCTGTCATGTTAGTGATACCATGTTGTAGTGACCATGTTTAGAATCCTTGTTTTACATGTGTTAGTATAGTTTTGTTTAAAATGATCCCATGTTAATCATCTATGTTATAGCATGAACATGTATTAGTTGCAAATAGTTAATGATGATGTGATAGGTAATAAATGTTAAGTTGTTAGAAAGCATGTGTGATAAGTACATGGTTTGAAGTTTTAAGTTGCTTGCTGAGTCTATTATGTAGACTCACCCTTGTTAAACATTTCAGGAGGTTTAGAAGCCAAGGACTTAGCAAGATCCGACGTAGAATATGAAGAGTAGATTGAAGACTTATAGTTTATTTCCTAGTATGTAATGCATTTGTAATTTGAACTTTGGTTATTTGTACTTGGAAACTGGCTATGTTTAGTGGATGTTATATTATGTCATTTCTTTCCTGGACTATATAGACTGTGGTATGTGGATTATAAAGTTGATGGAATAAGAGTTATTTAATTTAGCTGCAATATTCCTTTCTATTTGTGTATATCTCAGCCCATGTGACTATTGTTGAGGTTTTCTCTCCGGTAGCGACTTGCTCTCATCCGATGTGGGTTGGTACATCCGTACTTGGTGGAAGTGGGCCATTACATGATTAGTCGAAGTGACTTCGTCATATACAAAGTTCTACTTCAACTAGCAAAGAGTAAATGAGTACATCTAAAGTCACAATGTTACATTTTTATCTTGATCGGTTGAAGTGACTTCATCATATCCGTAGCTTAGCTTTATATATGATGTAGTCCCATTTCCTCATATCCAAAGTCTAACTTCATATATTACGAAGTTTTGCTTCGACTGACAAAGAACAAAACTATACATTCAATGTCTATGCTTTGGCTGACTGTGACCAAATGTGAACATCCCATGTTTATTAAAACATGTTTTCACTGTGGCCAGTCTGTTTAATCCTTTGCAAACATGAATCAAAGGATATGCAAAATGAAATCACCTAAGTTCATCAACAAAACAATGACATTATGATATCAGCAAGATGAACTATGATTATGCCACCATCAAAATGAAACAAAGTAATCATTATCAAAACAATGATTATGGTTATTCGCATAACCATAACTCAACATTCTCCCCCTTCTTGTTGATGACAACACATTTCAATAATTTTAAACAACTGAAATTTCTCCCCCTTTTTGACAACAACAAAAAGACTAACTCTCCTCCTTAATCAAGGACAAGTGTAGTCACCCTTGTACAAAACACTCTCCCCATATGATGGTACCAACAGAGTAAGTGGGAAAATGAAGCCACACAGACGTGACACCAATGGATATCAATGGGTGGTGATCAAAGTATGAGTGGCATGAAAGCAAATGAGTAGAATCGGGAGATGGATGTGTCAAAGTATGAGTTCTTAGATATTAAAATATGAGGGAGAAGTTATTGTCTCATGTGATTGTGCAACAGAGTTTAATAACAAAGGCACATTAAATCACAGTATAGGTCAAAATTTTAATAACCAGAATGCAATTAAAAAGAGGAAGCAAATGTTATTGAAGGTGACATATATGAGTTGACAAAAGTGTTTATCATATGAGTTTGGTAGCTAAACATTTAACACAATGTAGAATAATAACTCTAAACCCTACAGTCATGAACTTTATATAGGTCAATGCATATGTTGTTCTTTTTATACTTTGAATTTTTCTTTCATTTATGAGAGATGATAAAAGAATAAATTTGTCAAATCACACCATTTAGTGCAAGAGGTCACATTTACCCAAAGCAAGACCCCCTGATTACTCAATGGTGTAACCTTCATTATCTTATATAGAGTTGAAAAGATTTGTTTATCACCTTTTGACGTGAGTCAAAACACTTGGTTAGGCGAAATGTGTCCAATTATTCAGTGATGAAATAAAGTTTTCATTGCTATGTCTGTATCTCCTATTTTTCTTTTTAATTTATTTTTCAAGTTTTACAGGAACAGATTCACATTGATTAAAATAGGCATGATCATGAGTGTAGAAAGATTATTCTTAACATGTGTTAAAGATAAAGCTTGCAAACATTCACATGTTAAATACTAAAGCTACTCATGTGTCTACATGTGTTTTACAACTCAAGTTAAATGAGCTCATCATTAAAAATTGGCATAAACTTGTTCTTAGATTGTATCTTTAAGACTAAATTGAGTGCACAATTATTTTATACTTTATGTATGAAATCTCTCATATAGAAATATCATAAAAACTCATTTTTCCTGATACAAGACTGGAATGAAAGATATGGCTTGTCAATGAGATTGAATTAGGAAATTAATGGAAACAGATTTGCAAGCATTTTCAGATTTATGAAAGAATTAGCTCCCCCTGAATATATGCATTTTCAAAAAGCAGATAATGATGTGTCAACATAGAACCCTCAGTATGTCAACACATGAGCATGAAATCTCAAGCACAAAGCAGCTAGTGTTGACACAAGTTCAAGTCTGTGTCGACTTGGTGATGATCAAGGGCAACTGGTGTCGACACAAGTTGAAATCTGTGTTATCCCAGTTATGATCAAAGTCAATTTTACTGTGCTTTTCAGTTCCAACAAGTTTTGACTTTTATTAGCAGCTTTTTGAATGACAATTTTACCCTTTTCAAATTTACTCTCCCTTAGCATGTGCATGATATGAAAATGTATATGCATAGGAATCATGAGCATAGACATGCGAGCATGATGATGCAACCATAATACCAATTGCTAAGACAAATTAATGTTGAGGGCAGCATGAAAACATATTTTTCATTGTTCAGATAAAACTCAAAAAATTTATTTCAACTCAAGCAATTCAATTCTGAAATGATAAGAAATTTTACCTGAACAGTCTTCAATTATTTTTCAAAGATTTTATGTGTGTTCTCCAATCAGTTCTTGCCTTTCACAACAAATGTTTTGAATCTATTTACAATGTATGGCTGCAAGGCTTCTCAGCTTGCTGATCAAGCTGATCTTGGGACCCATATAGGCTTGAGTCTTGTAATGAAATCAATGTTAGAATGCAACAATAATTTCTAAATCCAAAATGTTTTTATTTTTAACATAGATGCATTTTTATTAATGGAACTCTGAGCAGCATTAGTTCCAAACATGTACTTGATCTTATTCAATGAATCTAAATTTTCATGAGGTTTTCTATTTTTCTAATTTTTACTCTAAAGGGCAGTAGAATTATTTTGTGCAGTATTCATGTTCATAGGCACATGGAATTTCTGAACTTTTATGGAATACGCATGATGTTTATTCCTAAGTGTATGAACATATGCATGAAAATGGAATTTTTAGAGCATGCACAAAATTATCATTGATATGCCAACAGTCCTTAGAGATGTGACCATGTTTATGGCACGTGAAGCACTAGACTAATTTAGCATGTTTATGTACATTTTTATTTTTAAACTAGCAATGTTTGGCAAGAAGACCAAGTTTATTGCAATTAAAGCAAATAAGAGAATTTCTTACTTAGTACTTACATTTGCTTAAGTACGTATGCTAGAAGCCTCTTTTCCTTTGTAGAGCAACACTTAATCAAGATGGATGATACTTTACCTTTTGATGGCTCCTAGCTTGATGTGAATGTGGAATTTGCCATAGAGCACTTTTGAAGTGTGGAGAAATAAAGGAACCCTATACAATGGTTTTTATTTTTCTGTTTTCATTTTTTGTTTCTCACAGAAACAAGATTCTTCTTCTTAGCAACATTTTTATGCTTTTTATCATTTTATTTTTGAATATTTTTTTAAACAAGAGCTTTCATTGATTTTTCATTAGAAATAGTAGAGTTCTTATTCACAACAGCTTTAACAAATGTTATTTTTATTTTCTTTTCATTTTTCTTATTTTTCACATAAGCAAGACTTGTGTTTGTAGTAGTCTTAAATTCATTTTCAAGCTTCTATTTTTCAACTTTTAATGCAATAACTTCTTTTTCGAAAATTTGAAGTTTGTTTAGCGTGACATCCAAACTATTTTTCATCTTATTCTTATCATTTTCAAATTGAGCAATTTATTTTTCCAATTTAGCAATTTTATTCTTTAAATTGCTATAATCATTGTTTAATGGTCTATCAAGCAACATGAATTATTAAATTTAGCAATACATAAACTTGGTCACCAATCTATATGAGTTAAAACATATAGAAAGTACACAAAATGAATAACTTAAAGATTTAAAGGATATTTGAATTTTCATTGGGCGATAAAGACATTTTTGTTCATCGATCAATAAGTTTGAAAGCATATAACCACCAATCGGTATGAATTAAAGTCTTTGGTCAGGAATCAATATGGATTTAAACCTGATTATTCACCAATCGATATGAAACAATACCAATCAATATAAGTTAAAGCACTTGATCACCAATCTATATGAGTTAAAACATTTGGTCACCAATTGATATGAATTAACATGACTGTTCACCAATCGGTATGAAAACATCGCCAATCAATATGCTTTTAGAAAGGCAATCGACACAAAATAGTAATTGATAAGATACTGAACTACAATCGATACGAAGTTAAGCGGCAATCGATACAAAGTAGTAATCAATAAGATATTTCAACTGCAATCGATATGAAATAGCAATCGATAAGGAACTTATTCTCCAATCGATATAGACTTGTTCTGCAATCATTACACAATCTTAACATCAATCGACATGAGATATGATCTTCAATCGATATAAGACAAATAGTAATCGATATGAAGTTTCTTCAATAATTAATAAAAACTTAACATCAATTTTGGTTAAACTTTAAGCGATATGAAATTATGAAATTTCTTATGCATAATATTCTTGAAAATTATATTAAAACTATTTTTGATATTCATGAGTTTTGTTGTTCACCAAAACATCAATATAACTAAATGAGAGTGGTTCAATAAACTAATTGACACATTTAAACTTCTTACAATCATTAAAATCATGAAATATCTTTTTAAACATTGTTCCACAAGTATAGTAGTGTTGACCATGTTGCAAACTCCAAAGGGGTGAATGGATTTGCTAAAAATTTCTTTTAGGATATTCCTAAATAAAAACACTTTGACATAAGACACTAAGTTCGATGGTTAGAGTTAGTATAAATGAAGACACAATAAGATCAATCACACAGACAGTAGGGATTTTATCCTGGTTCAGATCTCCTATCATAAGGAGTCCTACATCCAGTCCCCAAGCAACAACTGGGGATTTCACTAACCAAATGTACAGTCCCCTTTAAGGACACTTACACATCTAGCCACAGTTGGCCTTCTCTTTTCTACAGGAAGAGGTATTAACTCACCTGATGCAACATGTCTTCCTTCTTACCAAAGGGAACCACCACCCACTCCACATCAGATCTTATCTTCACAAACAAAGAGGAGCACTCAGAATAAGAACAAAAGGGTGATTACCCCTAGACCAAACTTATAGAGATTGCTTGATCTGAGGTAGAATCTAAGAGACAAAAAGGTTCACATAGAATGAAGGTCTCTCAGATCTAGAAGAAGCTCTCAAAGACTAGAATAGGTTGCTATGGAGAGCTAGAGTTGAAGACTGTTTGAATGAACGAATGAGCTCTTTTATGTTTCTCTTCGAGGTGACAAGAGTTGTTCTTCATGGAGTCATCAGTCTTCTATTTATCTTCTCTTGAAAGATTTAGCCGTTGAAGTATCCGTTGTCTCTCATCTTCATGCACGTTGGATGTGTCTGGTCCAATGTGGGAATCAATAAAAACCTGCAGCCATTAAATGCTGGGATAGACACATACAAAGAGAAAGATTATCTAAATTTCTTCTTGCTTCTGTCAGAGTGAAAGGTCCGACGTTGTAATGTATATGACCACCGGAGACCTGCACATAATAATTGTTGAACTGTAGACAACTTAATTGTGTCTAAACTGTCAGTCAACATTAGTAGTCGTGCTTTAGAAAGATATACCAAATAAAAAGTTTCATTCTGTCATCCTTTAAAGTTCTACTTTACGTGTCAAGAATATGGTAACCTGAAGATATGTTGTGCAGAGATATTGTACCATACACAATAAATGTTTGAGTATACAGATACAACAAGGTTCACGAGAATATTTGAAATCCACAATGATTTGAAAAATTTATTAGAATACCATGAAGGATAGAATATATTCAAGATTATCTGAAAAGATTAGAATAAAAATATCGATCAACTGTCTAAAGCATAATCGTTGTAAAAGGGAAGTTGATGTGCAGAGACAGTCGATATTCAAACACAATTGATGTTCAAGAGAAGTCATTGTAAGGCAATCGTTATTGGAATGAAATTGATGTTTAGGTATAGTCATAATATATGTTGAGATGTAATCCATGTTGTCATGAAGTCGATGTGAATATAATCCATGTAAATGTAGTGAAATCGATGTTCTGTATGAAATCGTTGTTTAACTGAAGTCGATGTTCAAGTAAAATCGATGTTCTAAGTAAATTCGTTGTTTTACTGAAATCTATGTTCAAATGAAATTATTGTTTGAACCGAGTTGATGTTCAAGTAAAGTCGATCTTCTAATGAAATCGATGTTGAAGCAAAATCGGTGTTCAAGTGAAATCGATGTTTAAGTGAACTTGATGTTTCATATGAAATCGATGTTCAACCGAAATCGATGTTTAAATGAAATCGTTGTAGAAACAAAATCGATGTTTGAACAGAAATCGATGTTCTAATATGAAGTCGATGTAGAACTGAAATCGATGCTTTAATATGAAGTTGATGTAGAACTGAGATCGATGTTTTAATATGAAGTTGGTACTTAATTGAAATCGTTGTTCTAATATGAAGTCAATACATAAGTGAAATCGTTGTTCTAATATGAAGTCGATACTTAAGTGAAATCGATGTTTTAACAAGGTGGTCGTTATTTAAGTGAAATTTATGTAGAAACATATAGTAATCGTGTGAGCTTTTAATAGAAGTTGATGTATACTTAGACAAATCATATGCAATAGACTTCAAAGAACATGAGTGTAGATAACTTACTGAGTTTGTTTTATTTGAGACATGTTAACAAACCTTAGAAAACAATGTTAGTCCATAATTTCCATAGTTTTGTTAATTACCAAAAATACATATAATATATAATAAATTATATGGAGATGACTAATCATCAATCTCCCCCTTTTGTGTGATGACAAACATAAGAGTTGTAATATGAAAAAGTTGAAATAAATTTTCTGAAAATTTCTAAAGTATGTTCTTCAAAGTTGTGTTCTCCTCCTTTTTGTCTCTAAGCAAAAAAAGAATAATAAGCAGAAGATAAACATAGAAAGAAAGAGATAAAGATAAATGGGAGCCAAAGATGTAAATCTTATTAATTAGTGAAGGTCAGAAATATAGAAGGTAGGAAATATAAGAGAAGCATGGCGAGTAATGATCTGCCAAGCTTGGGCTTCCTGCTCTTCAAAAAGGTTTTGAAAGACACCCCCAACTAATGTTATAGGTAGGCCCCATCTTTGTACTGAGTCTCTTGATGTGAAGCTGTCTCTGATCTTCAATAATTTTAGTGTACTCATGCCCACTAAGAGACGACTTGTAGAATCCAACAGTCCCAAAATTGGCATGCTAAAGGAACTTATCTATGGAGATAGGATAATGCAGGTTGTGAGCCTTCAGATCCTTCTGTAAAGCTACAAAGATCTTGTATCTCTCAACCCAGATAGAATAGGGATTAGAAACTAAGTTAATGGAGTTGAGATCCATAAACTGCTCAGGAGAGAATTGGTTGATGTGACTTTTCTGAGGAAGAATTTAGCTGATTCAATTGAAGAGCTGCCTAATGGTAGATCTTACAAAATTCAGTGTTGAGGGATCTCTCTTCAGCTAGTAGTGGAGCTAAAATAGCAGACTTTATGTATCCCCTATGATATTCTCTGAATAGAAATCTATGAATGCAAGAGGGGCTCCCTTCTAAACAAAGATCTGTGCCTTAACTCTAGCAAACCTCTCAAAAATTATGGAACCCACATCAAAGTCCATGAGTGGAAAATACAGCTGAGGCAGAAAGGTGATCTCAGGCATCATCAAGGAAGTAAAATCCACTTGAAGAGGTACATTGACTGGGTTTTCTGTTCGGAGAATGGAGATAGTGGCCCTGAACTGAACAAGCTAGGCTTCAAGAAGGCCATTGTCGAAGTAGTAGTCATTATACATCTGGAACTGCCTAATTAGCTTGATCTCCTTTCGAATCTGAAGGATCTATGCTGACAGACAAACCATTCAGACAGAGTAAGAGGTTGGTCTGAAGGTGGAAATCTGTTGGCCCTAGAAGCCTCAAATTTTTTGTAGAGTTCTTTATTTTGACCTGACTCACTGATCCTCAATCTTGGACTCAGCTGAGGAAAGGATTTTGATTGTCAGGATTGGGCACAAGAGAGATAGGGGGAATGAGATTGAGATGTTCAGAGAGATTTAGGTAAGGGAGGCCAAAAGTTGTAGCAAATGTACATTTTCAGAGATATTCAGAATATAGAGACTTTCTTCTATAGACAACTGAAAGAGATCAGTACCATAGAGGAGGAAAGAGAGCTTGAGAGGAAGGAAAAACAAGCTCTTTAGAGATTTTCCTTTTCTTAGAGGCAAGACTGGGAGAAGGTTGAGAATCAATCTTGTGGATATGAGCAGAGATAGAGAGGACTATGTGAAGGATAGCCTCTTCGAATTCATCTTTGATATCCTGAACAGTATGGCGAATGATACTAGCACCCTCAGGAATGAGAGTGATGAAAGATGGTGGAGTAGGTGGATGAAGAGTGGAGAAGATGAAGTGGAAGGAGGATGAGTAGATGGTCCAGCATAGGAGGGACCAGCAAATGAGGGACCAGCAGAAGAGGCTGGAGGTGCTTCAGAAGTTGGAGGAGGAATGGAAGATGAAGGAGTAGGTAAAGAAGAGGATTCATCAGAGAAAGGAGTAGGAGAAGAAATACTTTGGGTTGGATGGCTCAAGAGCAGGGGGGCAGTGAAGGAGGCAAGAGGAGAGGAAGGAGCTGGAGTCTGAGGAACATGAGGATCAGAGAGCCCTAGGGGCACAGCAGGTTCCTTTACAAATACTTGAGGCCCGGATGGCCCAGCCACTGTTTCCACTTACTCAGAGGGCCCTGCTGGCCCAGCTATAACTTCTTCTACCTCAGATGGCCCTGATGGCCCAGTTTCCTCTACCGATGGCCGTTATGGCCCGAATTCCTTTACAAATGGCCCTGATGGCTCAGATTCCTTGACAAATGGCCCTGATGGCCCTGATTCCTCTGTTGATGTCCCTGATGGCCCTAATGGCACTGATTGGACTGGTTGTTCTAGTTAAGGAGGCCCGGATGGCCCTGTAGTAATCTTTGGTATAGACTCAGATGGAACAAGAGGGGCATGAGCTGATAAGTGCTCCCTCACGAATTGTGCAAGGTCAGTCACCACATTCTTCAAACTACTCAGTTCACTTCTTATATCATGTAGCTCAGACTTGACAACACAAATGTCCTTTGCTTGAGTGCTCTTGCTGAGAAAAGTTGAAGTTATATCAGACTGGAGAGAGCATAAAATTTCTCCTTAAGCATTCAACCGAGCAATAACTGGTTCCAGATGAACAAGGATCATCTTCTTCCAGGATTTAGTATGTTCCCTTCTAATGAGCATTGGAATATTGCTGCCAACACTTTTCTCTTTTCCTCTAGGACCAACAGTTGGCTCAACATGTACTACTATAAATATGGTGTGCTGGTGAACACTGTCATCATTATCCACATCAGTAACATCTTCCACTAGGCCTTCTTGAAATTAACCTACAGGGGCACTAGCAGCAGGCTCCCCTTGAGTAGCAGGCTCCCCCTGAGTAGGAGCATCTTCCATAGGAATATCTTCAAATTAACCTGGTACCACAACATCTGGAATTTCTTCTTCAGGACTTCCTTCAATAGCAACTTCTACAACTGGAACACTAGGGATTTCTTCAATATGTGTATCCTCATATTCCCTCTCAGTGTGAGCAACACTAACCATGGGATCAGCAAATGACTCTTGGACAACAAATGGTACAAGAACTGGGGGAGGGATGGGATCACACCTTCAGTTGATTGCCCGAAGGGCTCAATGAGTTCAGGTGCAATGTCTTCAATCCTCCTTACAGATGCAGTAGGCTCATCTTCTCTAACAATAGCCTCATATTCTTGAACAGGTGGAACTTCAGCAGTATAGGCCTCTTCGATAATGGCTTCTCCTTCAACCACAGAAATCTTAATCCAAATATTTCCTACCAATGAAAAACCACTCTTCTTCAGGTTTCTGGTGCGAATGGGCTGACACATCTTCTCCATCAGTTCTCCTTCCAAATCAATCTCAAAATATCTGAAAATCCTGGTAAGTGAGTATAGGGAAGGGATACTGCCAACTTGTTCTTCTTATCCCAAATGACCTCAGTAGTAGACTTCATCCTTTCAACTATAATCTGTGCCATGTTTTACATCCTGCTTTTGTATGGCTCAAACATAACATCTACATCTCCTTTCGTACAGGAAGAGAAGGTAGCACTGCGAGGTTCTAAAATTTGACTGACAATGAAGTGCAGTACTCTGTTGAATGCATTGAACTGATTTATATCTATTTTGCCATCCCTTAGCTTGTACTCTGCTCCAATGATTCTGAGGCCCTTGGCATGTATGTCTAGTGAATTGACTAGACTGTGCCCTACTTTAGAAACACCAAACAGCCTCTCTAACAAGCCATGAGTGATGTGAATAGATTTACCTTTAACAAGAGAAGAAAGAGACCCATCTTCTTCTAAGTTCAAATAGGTAGAGAATGCCTTGGCTAGATGTGGGTAACTGGGTACAGAAATAGTACATACCCTAGTCCATTTCATCCTCTGAATAGCTTCAATCACATTGTGCATTCTGTGCTTTTCCAAATCATCTAAATCCACTGCCTTTTTTTCCACAGATCTTGATCTTCACATCCTGGAATCTCTCGAGTTGCTCTGCTGTGAGGAAGGTGGCACTGTAACCACCCACACTACTGGAACTCCCAGAAGTGGGCATGGAAATTTGCAAGAGAGGGTTCTAAGGGATCGTGGAAGGAGGAGGAACAAGACCCCTCAAGAAATTTGAGTGGGAAGAATCAAATCCTCAGAGAATGGGAAGAAGGGTTTTGTAGTCGATAGAGGGTTTTGTAGACTTTGGAGTCGATAGAGGGTTTTATAGACTTCGGAGTCGAAAGAGTGCGAGAGAGAGAGAGAATCGGTAAGGGATGAGTTCCCTTCGCAACATAGAGACATAAAGTAACTTTTAAAAAAGTGGAGCAATTAATACAAAAAATGACAAAAGGGTGATGAAGATAGCACAAGAGGCGAATAGATTTACTTAAATAAAGTGGGGACAAAATGGTATTATTCTAAAGTAGATAGTTTTATTTCAGTTATATACAGATAAATCTAATACAAATTGCACATGCCTAGTTCCCGTCTAAGAGATATAAATATCTTTTCGGGTAAGGCTTTTGTAAAGATATCTGCTAACTGATTTTATGTATCTACAAATGAAACTAATACTACCATTTGCTACATGATCTCCAATAAAATGATATCTAACCTCAATATGGTTTTTCCTCAAGTGCTGCATAGGATTTTTCATCAGATTTATAGCACTTGTGTTGTCATATAATAATGGAATGGTCTTGATGTGTAGTCCATAGTCTTCAAGCTATTGTTTGATCCAAAGGAGTTGAGTGCAACAGCTCCCAACGACTATATATTTAGCTTCAGCTATTGATAGAGCTACTGAGTTTTATTTCTTTGAAGACCATGAAATTAAACATCCTGCAAGAAATTGACAACAACCACTAGTGCTTTTTCTATCCACTTGGCATCTAGCATAGTCAGCATCCGAATATCCAATTAAACTAGTTTCACAGGTTTTAGGATACCATAGACCTAAGTTATGAGTATGAGCTACATATCTAAAGAACCTTTTTACTGATATTAGGTTAGATTCCTTAGGATCAGATTGATATCATGCACACATGCATACACTAAATAAAATATCAGGTCTACTTGCGGTTAAATAGAGCAGTGATCCGATCATACCTCTATAGAGTTTCTGATCTACCTTCTTACCTTTTGGATCACTGTCCAACCTGGTTGATGTGCTCATGAGAGTGGACAGTGGTTTGGCATTCTCAAATCCAAACTTTTTTAACCACTTCCTTGGTGTACTTTACCTGATTGATACGAGTTCTTTTATTGCTTTGCTCGATTGGTAGTCCAAGGAAGTAGTTGAGTTCTCCCATCATGCTCATTTCAAATTTTTCCTGCATTAGCTTTTCAAAATACTTGCACAGAGATTCATCAGCAGATCCGAAGATATTGTCATCTTCATAGATTTGTACAATTAATATATTTTTGACATTAGATTTAATAAAGAGTATTATGTACTAAAACCATGATCTAATAAAAATGCACTAAGTCTTTCGTATCAGGCTCTAGGTGCTTGTTTTAAATCATATAGAATTTTATGCAATTTGATAACATGATTGGAAAATCTGAATCATCAAAACCAAGAGGCTGTTCTACATAACTTCTTGCTTTAATAACTATTAAAAAAGTTGATTTCACATCCATTTGAAAATGTTTTAAATCTACTGCAGATGCATAAGCAAGCAGGATTTGAATAGCCTCTAGTCTAGCAACCGGTGCATAAGTTTCATCGAAATCTATGCCTTATTTTTAGTTATAACACCAGCTTCATCCAGTTTGTTTCTGAACACCCATTTGGTGCCAATCACAGGATGATCTGATGGTCTAGGAACAAGGGATCAGACCTGATTTCTCTTGAACTGATTAAGTTCATCTTGCATGGCTAAAATCCAAGATTCATCATATAGTGCTTCATTGACTGTCTTCGACTCTATTTGAGAGTCAAATGCTAAGTAATCACAAGGAATGATATTACCTTTAGTTCTTACCCTAATTGATGGATCTCTAATGATGTTATCTTTTGGTTGATCCTTTTTTTATCTCCATTCCTTTAGAAGATCATCACGAATGATATCTTTTTGTCGCAATTCTTCTATATTTAGATCTTCATCATCCTTGATGGTTGCTTCCTTCAGTTTCATGCAAAGATTTTCTATATCTTCATCATTACTAACAATTTCCTTTCTCAAGGAAGGGTTAGATTCATCAAAAATAACATGTACAGTTTGTTCAATTAATAAACTTCTTTTGTTAAAAACTCTATATCCTTTGGGTTTAGAAGTATATCCCATAAAGATTCATTCATCTGATTTGGAATCCAACTTACCAATGTCTCTCTTAACATTATTGTGAATGAAGTATGGGCATCCAAATGTTCTGAGATGGTTGATCTTGGGCTTCTTTTGCTTGTATAGTTCGTATGTAGTCTTCTTCAAAATGGGTCTGATCATGACTCTATTGATTATGTAGCAAGCAATATTAATAGATTCTACCCAGAAATATCTTGGAAAATATATTCAGATAACATTGTTCTTGCCATATCCAGATGTGTTCTATTCTTCCTCTCAGCTACTCAATTTTGTTGTGGTGTTCTTGGTGCTGTGAAATTGTGTTCAATCCCCAGATCATTACAGAATTTTGCAAACCTATCATTATGAATTCTCCTCCATGATCTGATTAAATACTTATGATATTGAACTTCTTATCTTTCTGAACTAACTTACTGAACTTCACAAAGGTATCAAATGTGTCATCTTTGTGTTAAGAAATGATATCCATGTATATCTGGAATAATCATCACTATAACAATCGAAATTCTTTCCTCCCAAACTAGTTGTTTTCATTGGTCCAAACAAGTCCATATGAAGTAGTTCTAATGGTTTGGAGGTGGTGACATTGTCATGGATTTGAAGGAGGATCTTGCATGCTTTCCTTTTGCACATGGTTCACAAATGTTGCCTAGTCTTGAATTCATCTTTGGTAAACCTTCCACTAGATCATATTTGGTGAGTTTTCTGATTCCATCTAACCTACAATGTCGTAATCTTCTATGCCAAAGTTCAGCATTCTATTCTTTGCTTGCTGTCAAACAAATGTCTTGATTCTTCAATTCTTCTAGATGTAGTACATACAATTTTTTTTCTCTACAGGGTTCAAAAATAGTTGTTCCACCCTTAATGATTAGGCACGTAGATTCTTGAAATTTGATCTGATGACCCTTGTCGCATAGCTGACTGATGCTGATTAAATTGTGCTTGAGTCCTTCGATGCAGAGAACATCTTCTATCAAGATCTTGTCTTGGCTTCTAATTGATCCATAACCAATCACTGATCCTTTACCATTATCTCCATAAGTTATTGTTCCTTCTTCATTTTTGATCGATGAAAATAGCCTTTTGTTGTCGGTCATATGCCTTGAGCACCCATTGTCTAGGTACCACTTTGATGCTCTAAGACTTCCCTACAATAAATCAATGAAGTTTAGGTACCCAAGCTCTTTTGGGTTTCTGATTGGTTAGTTTCTACAGAGTTTCTTTTCGAATCCATTTTAGACGTTTGGTTGTACAAGTGATTTTTATATGACCTAATTTGTTACAATGAATGCAATAGGGAATATTATTTATTATTTTGTTTAGCTTATTATTTTATTAGTATTTGATTTATAATTAAGATTTTGTTCAGCTACAAATTTTGGCATTGGATATATTTTAGGATGAATAACTGTTTCTTCATTATCTGGTGGAGTATGCCTGATTCCATACTTTTTCTTTCCTGATCATCTTACTCCTTTTAGTATTAACGAAGATCTTCCATTTGTAAATTTTCAATTGTGGCTGTCAAATATTCATTATCTTTTATTAGTGTATTAATTTCACTTTTAAATTTGCTTATGGTTTCCTGACTTTCAGATTTATATCTTTCATTTTTTTTATTTTTACATCTTCACATAGTAGTTCATTTCTTCTTTTCATTTCAGAATTTGTTTTTCTAGTTGTTCAGTTTTTGATTTTAAATCTGAGTTGGTTATTTCTAGGCATGCATAATCTTTCTTAACTGATTTTATTGTTTACAGAGTCTTTATATTTACTGTAGAATTCATTGAAAGCATCTTCTAAACTATTAGAATCAGACTCATTGCAAGATGTAAAGGAAGAGTCTGTAGTTACCTTGTCGTCGACATTTGCCATAAATGCCAAGTTGGCCTTTTCTTCTTCTTTTTCATTGGAACTCGACTCACTATATATCAGAGTCACTCTCATTATTCCAAGTAGCAGCCATAGCTTTCTTCTTGTATTTCTTAAATTTCTTCACGTTATCCTTTTTCTTGAATTCTCCTTTCTTCAGTTTTAGACATTTAGCCTTGAGATGTCTAGGGTTCTTGCATTCATAGCATATGGGCTTAGATCTTTTGACTTCATTACTTTCAGGTTTCCTGAATTCTTTGCCTTTCTTGAAGTATCTTCTTCCTAACTAATATTTCTTCTTGGTTAGAATGCGTTGTAGTCGTCTGGAGAGAAGGGCTTCTTCATCATTACTGTTCTCGTCACTCCTTTCACTTTCTGATTTGCCCTTAGAAGTGTTTTCAGTAGCATTAATTAAGAGCATTATTGTACTTCTTTTTACTTGAGGATTATCCCAACCTTTTCATGTTTATCTCATGAGCCATTAAAGACCCAATGAGTTTCTCGATGGACATTCTTTTGAGATCATTAGCTTCCTCTATAGCGTTTACCTTGGGAGTCCATGAAGTTGGCAAAGATCTTAATAATTTTCTTACCATGTCTCTTGTCTCATATGTCTTTCCTAGCCCAGCTAGGCCATTTGTAATGTATGTGAAGTGATTGTACATTTGGGAGATGGATTCTCTAGATTGCATTTGGAACCTTTCATATTGAGCTTCCAATATATCAATTCTTGTTTCTTTTACCTTGTCAGTTCCTTCAATAGTGAGCTTCAACTTGTCCCACATCTCTTTGGCTGACTTACATGCAGATATTCTGTTGAATTCCTTCTTGCTTAGAGAGCAGCATAGTATACTTTTGGCTTCGCTATTCTGAGACAGTTTCTTCATGTCATCATTTATCCATTTGTCTTTGGTGTTGGTGACTTTCATATCTCCTTCTTCTATTATTGTCTATAATTAGAAATCCAGTCCTTGAAGGAAGAACTCCATCCTCGTCTTCCAGTAGTGGCAGTCTTCACCATCGAATAGTGGAGGTCTGTTAACAAATTGTCCTTCTGCATGACCTTGGGCTGCCATTTATCTTTCCTCTTCAGATCGTGACTTCTACTTACTCGAAGAGACTTGTCTCTGATACCACTTGTTGGCCAGGTTGCAAGCCCAAATGGGGGGTGAATGGATTTCTTAGAGGCAAGTATAGAGTAATGATGTGATGAAATGGTAGAAGGAACATTACGTGCTATGGTGGGAAATAGAGTAGTGTGATCAGGAATGTTACACATGAATTGTGGCTGAGAATTTTGGCGAAACTAATTAATGTATTTGAGACTTGTGTGGATAGATATTAAAGAAGTGGTGTGATTAAGTGATGTGTCAGGTTTGAAATAATTAAGTGAGATAGTTCAGTTAAAGATATGATATTAACAAAAAGGGGATCAGTTATGTGTGGCAGTCAGATGAAGTGTGTTTTGTGGTTAGAAATGGGTGCAGTGAAGAGTTTTAGAATAGTGCTATTATGAATAAAAATGGTAATATAAAATTTGATGCAAAGATTCAGAGTTAAGCAGCTGGGTAAAGAAAGAATAAAGGAAAATTAGTGGGCAGCTAGACTTGTCTGAGAATTTTATAAGAAAGATAGTTAGTCAGTAAGTAGCAGTGGATAAGGATTTTGTAGAAAGATTTATACAGAGTCATAGTGTTAAGAATAAGAGCGGCAATGCCAGCAATTATGTGCAATTTATAGGCACAAGAAAATAAAAATTTTGTCAGAACCAGATATTGTGTTTGAAGGAAATGGTTTCAGTTTTATGGCTATGACGGTATTTTAATAAGAAAGATTGCAGTGAAAATGGCATAGTGAGATTAATTAGTTAGCTGAATAGTTAAAGAATAGTGAACAGATTAAGGGGTGGCAAAGCAAAACAGAAAGGATAAGGAAAGACATGATCAGTTTAGCAATAAGTAATTCTGGATAAGATAACATCGAGTAAGTTGTCTTGATAACAGTGTTACAGTAGTGAGAATAGAAATTGTAAAAAGATATGGGTTTGGTTTGTTGAGTTAGCCAGAAAATATTGTGTGAAGAGAGGAAAGTATGTAAAAAGTAAAGTGTGTTAGCAGTGATATGGTAAAATTCCTAATTCAATGTGGCATAGAAATAATTAAAGGCAAAATCTGAGCGTGGTTAGTTAAGCAGTGTAATTATGAGATTAGCCAGAGAATGTCAGTAAAGCAAGAAAGGTATATGAAGAGCATAACATGTCAATAGTGGTTTAGCAGATCAGAAATTGCAGTGATATCTTCAGCCCGGATTAATTAAATAAATGATTTGAGAAGCAGTTAAAGTTAGAAATGAATACAGTTGAAGCTAGAAGAAAAATTGAAAGCAATAATGAGAACAAAAATTGTGGAATATTTTGCAAAAGTGTTCAGTGTGATCAGAGTAGCGCAGCGAAAGCGGAAGCAAGAAAAATTTAATATTCACAGATTGTTCAAGGTTTACTTGAATAAGGAGAAAGTGTAAAGTTTTGTGCAGTAACATAAAGGAACAACGATTATTATGGTTTTTAATCAGAGATGACTTAAAGCAGTATGAGCAAAATAATATGAAAAAGGCAAAAAATTCAAAGATGGTGATTGATTTTCTTTGAAAAGGTGTCAGTTGTGAATGTAAATGTTGATGAGATAGAATAACATCAAGCAATGATGAATAGAAAAATAAAATGGCACCAAAAAATTCAAGAATTTGGAAGGATTATGGCATGATAAAATATTACAGTAAAGATATTTGCGAAAGATAAAGCGGTCCCGAAAGAAATGTTGCAAACACAGCCCAGAAAATGTGAAAGTAGGTTCAGTCTAAGGAGATAAAGCGCCACCAGCAAGGCAGAATTGCTTACGGATAAAAGATAAGGAAATAGCAGATTAAAATTATAGAATAAGGCAGTTGTGGAATGAATTGAAAAGAAAGGAAAGGCAGAACAAACATGGGAATAAACAGATGGATCAGTCATTGCAGATGATTAAAGAGAAAGATACAGAGGAAATGTATCCTACTTGTTCTATATATGGTGTTGTTTCTTTTTAGATGATAATCCGGTTTGTTGTGAATTGTTTTATATGTCGAGGACGACATTTCTTTTTAGGTGATAATAATGTAACGTCACGCGATTTTTGGATCTTTGCGGATCCCTACTGAGCGGGTTTGGTGGCCAATGTGTGGCCTATTAGTTTGTGTTTCAAGTGTTTGAGCACGTTGAGAGGCTTGGTGGGCCGCCAGGTTGGGCCCAAAGCGCTCACAGGTTTTCTGCCTATGAACGCGACAGGGGCATGCATCGCGTTCTGAACGCGATAGCCCTAGGGGTCGCATTCCTGTTGCCGCCGTTGAGCGTCAACATCTGTATGCGCACCAAGTGTCGTGCGATGGGTGGTCTGCTGACGTCAGGAGTAGGAAGGAGATGCCCTCCCACGTCGTGTTCAGGTCACGACATAAGCCAGCGTCGCGTTCTTAACCGCTGTACTATTTTTAAGAACCTCGGCCGAATAGAGCTTCCACAGGCTCTACTCGACCAGGGGGAGGCTGCTGTGGGGTTTCTCTCGGGCGATTCGAGATTCTGGAGATGCGTGGGGCGCGTTCTCGCCGCGAGGATGTCGTGTGGAGCGGGGGAAACGCCGAGGGATCTCCGGTCTTCGTGTTCTTCGTGAAGGTAGGGTGTTTCTACCTCGTTTGATTGTGTGGAATGCTCGTGGTGTTGATTTGATTCATTTAAAATTTAAAGAACATTAGATACTATGCTAGGGTATCCATTAAAGCATGTAAAATGTGAATTAATCATGGTTTGAATGGTTTGGAGTGGTAATCTTTGGAGTTCCTCCCGGATTAGGGTTTGCGCCTGTGAAGGCGACAACCCTGGGCGTCGCGTTGTTAATGCGACAGCTCGATGCGTCGTGTTTTGATCTTGAACATGCCATATCGAAGGGTCGCGTCCTGATGGCGACCAAGGACCTTGTTGCGACAAGGTAGCGACAGGTGTATTCGTCGCGTTAAGGGTTGTGAACGCGGCATGTCAGGGCGTCGCGTTCTGAAGGCGACCTTGCCCCTTGTCGCGACCTCAGCTGAGAGGTTCCGTTATGTATGATTTCTGTATTCTAAATATCTGATTAGTGGTATTTGTTGTGCGTGGCGATGACAATTAGAGCCAGTGCACTTGTTGTGCTTATGGAGCGTATCGCTCATGAGATGGGCATGTTTTACGTGGTTAATGTGTTATGTACGTAATAGGGTATGTGTGGTGCATTGGCACCTGTAGCGTTTTTGGAGCATGTTGTCCATGTGTTGGACATGATTGTTTATGTGAATGACATGTGGTGCACCTGGTTGGTGTATTATACACGTGTTGTTTACATGGTTTGAATGTCGTACATATGGTTTGTGTGTGCATGGCACATAGTACGACATCGTGTTTATTTTATTAATTATTGTGGTTAGTCTGTGGTGTTGCGCCGTGGTGCTGTGGCGATGAGGTTCACGTTTGAACCTAGCCTTGATCATTTAGAATCTTTTATAGATTATCCTAGATGGATAATGAGTAAAGTATAAGTATGATTATTATGTGATTATCATGTACTGTGTTTAGTGTGGCAGTAGAGGTCACCTTGTGATCGATGACAGGCCGTAGTGCTATTATTAATATGGTTTATATGTGTTTGTGTAGGTTAGCTTGTGAGTCACGAGTAACCAGAACAAGCTATTCCTCATATGTGTACTGTGGTTTGTAATAAAGATGGAACATGTAAGTATCGTGATTTGTGCTAGCCGAGTGTGGTGGTCCGGCGCCTATTCCGGAATGCCTCACTAGTCGGGTACCCCAGATTCTTTGTGAGCCAGGCACGTGTGTTTGTTGTGCTCGGGGTTTGTCCCGGTACAGTGTGGTACCGTCGAGGTCTGTGTTGACTTCCTGGACACCCTCACTCCCGTGTTTGAGTTGTACGTCCGGCTGAGGGAAAGACGACAGTAGGGCAGTGGCTTGTGTTTGTGGGTGTGCAGTCGCATGTTGCGCGCTCGTAGTTGGGGGTATGGACACCAGTAGTCGACACTGGTACCCAGCTAGTCCTATTTTCTAGTGCCTCACATTAGGGTGCTCCGGCCAGAGACCCTAGAGGTGCCAGGCATGGACCTACAGTTGTGTGCCTACAGGTGTGGTGTTGGTTGGTCTCCATAGTTGTTTGACTTGTTCTCGTGGAGTGGCAGTTGGACCTTTCGTCCGTGACTGCGAGACTGAGAGGTTGTTCTTGTGTTGTGTTGTCCGGGTTGGATACTGGCCTAATCAGCCAGTAGACCGTTCCTGTGTGGTGGCATCATTCCTTTCTGACTCGTGCTTTGCCACTGTTGTGGTTTGTGAGTTTGTGACTCATAGTCGAGGTTTGAATCGCTCGAGGTGTGCCCTGGTATTGGCAAAGTTGTGACTCCGGTTGTGGCTTAAGGTGTGCCCGAGTGGTGGCACAATTTTGGTTATGGATAGTGGGTGTTGACTCACCACAAATGTGGGTTAGCTCGCTATGGTGTGCCTTGTTACGGCACCAGTTTACTTGTAGTTTCCGTGCTGGTACCTTGTGGTAGTAGGTACCTGTACCCAGTGTGGGTAATGGTTTGTGGTGATATGTCGTATACCAGTCTGTTCTGGTGTTGACATGGAATTGTGTTTCGTGGAGGTCATGTGGTGTGACCTTCCACTCACTGTGTTTTACCCTTCCTCGGGTAAGCTTCCGTATATGGTTTTCTTGTGTGATGGATTGGCCGTTGTAGCCAACCCTGCAATTCTATGTGTGGCTTCCGACATATTGTGGTTTGGGCATAAAGGGCTAGCTTTAGGTTAGCAGTTCTGTTACCCACGTACTTAAGACTTAACTGTGAAGCTTATAGCCTAGGTAGTGATTTGCTTTTGTGGCTTATAACTTAAACAATTGATTGTGACTGTGGTTTGCCTATGAAGCTTAAGGCCTAGACGTTACTACTTTTGAGCAGACTAGTGGTGTGAAGCTAGTCTTGTTGTTTCCTCTTACTTTCCGAGGCTGTGAATAGTTAAAATACTTATATTTAATTACAGTTTAAATTCAATTGTTATGAGCATGAAATGGTTTGGCTATATGCGTGGCCAGTGAGACCCTTTGAGGTTGAGGTCTCTTCTGTTTAGTTGTTGTGGTTCTTGGGTGGCCCCTACTGAGCCTGTGACTTGTTGAGGCTCACTTCCCTACAGTTCTTTTCAGGGCTTGCCGTGTGTTTGGCTTGCAGCGACGTTGTGTCAGACTTGTACCACCAACAGTTGAGTTGTAGATAGTTAGTGTTGTGTGAGTTGTTGCTCCCTCGGGGTATGCCCCAGGTAGTTGTACTTTTTAATTGGACATGTAATAATGTAATGAGACAGTTGTAAATTGTTATATGCAGATATGAGCACATGTACTTTCTTGTGTCTTATACTATGTAGTTATCTTTTATACTCTTACTGGACACTTGTGTGAGATATCCCTTGCGAGACTTCGGTCCGTTCGCGGGAGGCGGATCTGGATATGGAGTCTTAATGGGCATAAATATTTAGGGCCGTCACAGCTTGGCTCTAACAAAACCAGTAGTATTGCAGATTTTTTGAATCAGACCATCCATTGCATGAGCAGGCACATAGAACGAGCTTTTGTGCTTGTTTATTAGCTGACCGGACGCCTCCTCATAATTTTTAAGACAGGCCATGAGTCTACGCAAATGCCTCACAGCAACATTGGTAAAGATAAGAGTGTCGTCCGCGATGAGAACATGTGAAACTGCTGGGCATCTAGTGTTAGTTTGCTACCATCCACCGCTGCTATTCAGAAAAAGATGTCGAAGCCCCCTGCTGAGTGCTTCTTCCTCGAGGATGAAAAGGGTTGGGGCCACAGGGTCTCTTTGCCTCACCCCCCGGGAGGACTTGAAAAAACCATGTATCTTGCCATTGAGAAGAACGGAGAACCAGCAGTTGGAGAGCAGCGGTTCGATGTTGGAAATGTTCTGAAGTGAGAAACCGAACCTACGGAGGACAGCGTATAGGAAGTCTCATTCAAGTCTATCATAAGCCTTCGCCATGTCAAGTTTGATGATCATATTACCCCCTCTGCAAGGTCTTCCAAGGTGTTGGAGAATATCTTTAGTGAGGAGTATGTTTTCAGCGATGCTTGATGATCATATTACCCCCTCTGCAAGGTCTTCCAAGGTGTTGGAGAATATCTTTAGTGAGGAGTATGTTTTCAGCGATGCTTCGCCCCTTGGTGAAAGCTCCTTGTTCCTTGGATATCAGAAATGGAAGGAGCGTGCCAAGCCTGTCGAAGATTATCCTGGAGATAATCTAATACAAAAAATTAGAGAGGCTAATGGGTCTGAAGTCAGAGCAAACCTTTGGGGTCTCAACTTTTGGGATTAGAGTGATGAGCGATGAAGTGAGGGCGGTTGGCAGCTGATGGCCACAGAAGTAGGACTGGATTACAATAGTAGCATTACTGTTGATGAAATCCCAGCACGCGTGGAAGAAGTGCCCGAAAAAACCATCTGGTCCCGAGGCATTGTTGGGGTCCATACTAAAGACGACCTTCTTGATTTCCTCCGGAGTGGGCACATTGCAAAGCATGGAGTTGTCTTTTTCAGTTAGCAGCTGAGGTATATGCTCCAAGATACCAGGTTGGATCTGATGGGGTGCAGAATTAAAAGCCTTGGAGAAATGATCAACAAACAACTGTGCAATCTCATCTCCACCATTCACAGCCGAGCCATCCTCCTTGTGCAGTTTCTAAATCTGGGAGTTTTTTCTCTAGGTGAGTGCATATGCATGGAAAATTTTGGTGTTATTGTCTCCTTCCTTCAACCATTTTAGTCTGGATTTCTGACGCCATAATCTCTCTTCTTGCAGAAGAACTTGTTCCAGTTTGGCCTTGGCTAAGGTGAAAGCTATGTGATTGGGCTGGGAGTCTTCTTCCTCATAAACCTTTTGAGCAATAGCAAGCTTGGCTTCACCTTCTTGCATGTTGAGGGAGACGTTTCCAAAAACATCTTTGTCCATTTCCTATAGAAGCTCTTCATGTGCTTCATCTTTTGGATGTGTTGAGCATGGGATTAGTGGAGGCGGGGGCCATTCTCCAAGCTTTAGTAGAATCATCCATAAAATTATCATGAGCACCCAATATGCTGAAAGCCCTTGAAGGACCTCTGTGGTGTTAGCTGCACTAGATATGAGGATGGGCAGTGATCACTGCAAGCTTTGTACAAATGCTGAACTCGGAACGCGGGGCAAGAGATGGCCCACTCAGCATTGAAGAAGAGGCGGTCAATTCTAGTCCATAAGCTGTTATGTTGCTGGCCATTGAACCATGTATATTTGCTTCCACTGAATCCGGCATCTTCAATCCCTGCAGTAGACACACATGCTTGGAAATCCATGACTGATTTAGATAGACATCTCTTACCTCCTTCCTTTTCATTAGGTGCCAGGTAGGCGTTGAAATCCCCCCCAACCAGCCACGGGGCCTTGCAAGTAGCAGAAAAGTCAATCATGTAGTCCCACAAAAATCTCCTCTCATTCACAATGCAACTAGCATGCACAACCGTTAGAAAAAACTTTTTGCAGAAATCAGATGACACTGTGACTGTGATAAATTGATCACTGTAATCTGTCTTCAAAATGCTAATATTGTCCTCCAAAAACATCCATATACGGGCATGCTCATTCATGTTGGCTACAGCATGGGCCATGTGGAGTTTATTTCTATAACTATCAATGCACGAAGTCTTTTTCTTTGTTTCAATAATAGCTATAATGGACAGGTTGTATCTACATTTCAAAATATTTAGTCTCCTATTGATGGGGCATTGCCAATGCCCCTAATGTTCCAGATTGGGATCTTTGGATTCATTTTTCTTGGGGCTTGATGGTTTCCATACGAACCACCACGGGTTCAGACACCTTCCTCTCCTGATTGCTATTGTGTCTTGTGTTCCTAGAAAAAGCCACGTGGAGGTTATTAAGGTTATCATCCTCAGGTGGGGTTAAACCTGGGGCGGCTCTGACATTATGTATAATGGGAAGGGATATTATGATACCTTTGTTGCTTGGTGGCTGTGCTATCGGTCTTCCTTCATCTTTTGAACAGTCCTTTCCTTTCTATTTTTTGCAGGGGACAAATGGTACCTGGGGTACCTTTCCACTGAGAGCCATTTCTTCCTTAGTATTGTCTTGCTGGCTGACAGAGTCTTTATGGGTATGCATGTTGTGCTTGTGAGTTGTGAGGGGTCTCTCTTGCTGTATGTTACAGGGCAGGGGAGGCAGTGTCCTGGGCGGCCCGGCTTCCTTGCCCGCATGAGGACTGTTATCACTTTTGGAGCTATGGGGTGATGCTGGCATTCCATCGAGCACCTTTTGTGCTGTCTTGCTAGTGTTGGCAGTGGGTTGTTTTTTTTTATAGGGGCATTATTAATTGACCAAGGGTTGGTAGAATGAATGCCCACTTGAGTAGGAGTTCCATTCTCATAGTCATCTTTGGTGTTAACCTCCCTATGTGCTTCATCTTGACCACTGTCATAAGTGTCTTGGGTTTGCTCCTGGTCATTAATGCCATGTGCAATGGTAGGTACCCCATGCAAAAGGTGGTTGGCATTATTCATCTCATGCACTTGCGTGGTTTCACTGTTCTCCTGTGCTGGAGTACGAGACTTTTCTGGCCTATTCCCGGCTTTGACCGGCCTCCAGGTGGTAGCTTTAAGGGCAGCTGGTGGCTAGACGTTAGTTGATGGTTTGAACTATAATTTGTTGAGTATCAGCCAACTGTGTGACAAAGGTCACAAGGTTGTGTTTGAATCAGATTTTTGCAAAATAATTGATTCCTCAACTGAAAAAATATAATTTTTTGGCAAGAGAGAAAATAATGTTTACATGATGAATCTTGATAAAATTTTTGCTTAAAATATTTGTTTAGTTGCAAATACAAATGAAATTGCATGGACATGGCATAAAAGACTTGGTCATACAAGTTTCAACACAATAAATAAACTTTTAAGGATAAATCTGGTTAAAGGACTTCTTGAATCTTTTCCAAACATTGAGAATCAACTTTGTGGGATATGTGCTCAAGGAAAACAAACCAGAAAATTTTTTAAGACCTTCAATGATGTTCTCACATCCAAGCCACTAGAATTACTTCATATGGACCTTTTTGAGCCAACAAGGATTCTTAGTCTTAGTGGAAAAAGATACGAGTTTGTCATCATTGATGATTTAACTAGATATACATGGGTCATTTTTCTATCCCACAAGAGTGATGCTTGTCTAGAATTCAGGAACTTCTACACCTCTGCCTTAACAAGTTCTTCACATAAAATAAAATCCATTTTGACTGATCATGGGGGAGAATTTGAAAACAAAACCTTCTCTGATTTGTGTGTTGAACTAAACATCTTCCACAGATTCTCTTCTCCAAGAACTCCAGAACAAAATGGAGTTGTAGAAAGGAAGAATAGAACCCTTGTGGAAATGGCTAGATCCATACTCTTGGAAAGTAAGCTGTCCAAATCCTTCTGGGCTAAAGCTGTGAACATAGCAAATCACATTCTAAACAAAGCTTTGGTCAGACCAAAATTAGAAAAACCCCCTATGAATTATTGAAAAACAAAAGGCCAACTTTATCTTACTTTAAAGTCTTTGGCTGCAAATACTTTGTACATAACAACAATAAAGAAAATCTTGATAAATTTTATGCCAAGAGTCATGAAGTCATTTTCCTAGGCTGTTCAGAAATTTCTTGAGCTTTTAGAGTGTACATTCTCAAAAATAAAACTGAGGAAGAATCTCCACATGTAGTTTTTGATGAAAACTCATTCTCAACTGATGATTCTACATCTTGCAGGGTTCCTCAAAACAAGGAAGAAGATGATTTTATTGTTGACCCTTCACCAGTTGTTGAAGAAAACAAAGACTCTCTTGACACTCTGGACAACCATTCACCTACCACAAGTGGATCAGGTAATATTGTTCCAGACTTCAATGCATCTCAGGAGGTAATTTCTAAAATAGATTCTTGAGAGATCATCCAATTGAGAATGTAGTTGGTAATGTGCATGATAGAGTTAGAACTAGATCATCTTTTCTGAATGTAATAAATCAAGACCCTCTAGCACTAATTTCCTAAATTGAACCCAAGTCAATTGATGAAGCTCTAATGAGTGAAGATTGGATTAATGCTATGCATGATGAACTTCATCAATTGACAGAAATCAAGTATGGGAATTAGTACCTAGACCTAGTGACCAATCTGTTATTGGCACTAGATGGGTGTTTAGAAATAAATTGAATGAAAATGGACAGGTTGTTAGGAATAAAGCTAGACTAGTTGCCAAGGGATACAATCAAGTGTTTGGTATTGATTTTGAAGAGTCATATGCCCCTGTAGCTAGGCTAGAAGCTGTGAGAATATTTCTTACTTTTGCATCATCTCTGAAATTTAAAGTTTACCAAATGGATATCAAAAGTGCCTTTTTAAATGGATACATCAAAGAAAATGTTTTTGTAGAACAACCTCTAGGCTTTGAAAATGAAAAATTTCCTAATCATGTTTTCAAACTTCATAAGGCTCTTTATGGTTTTAAGCAAGCTCCAAGAGCTTGGTATGACCGTTTGAGCTCATTCTTATTAGAGAAAGGATACACTCGAGGTAATGTTGATCAAACCCTATTCACAAAAATAGTAAATAAACAAATCATTGCTGTCCAAATTTATGTTGATGACATAATTTTTGGATCCAAAAATAAAGGTTTGCGCACTGAATTTGCTGACCAAATGAAAACTGAGTTTAAAATGAGTTTAATGGGTGACTTACAGTTCTTTTTAGGATTGCAGGTGAACCAAACCAGTGAAGGGATCTTCATCAGTCAAACAAAATATGTCAAAGAAATTCTGAAAAGGTTTGACTTTCAACACCTCAAACACTCAAGCACACCAATAGCAGTGAATGTAAAACTAGAGGAAGATTCACTTGGTAAGTCGGTAGACCCAAAGACCTACAGAGGTATGATTGGATCTCTGCTTTATCTCACTACCTCTAGACCTGATATTCAGTTTAGTGTGTGCTTGTGTGCAAGGTTTCAAGCTAATCCTAAAGAAAGTCACATGTTAGCTGCCAAACAAATCTTTAAATATCTTGTTGGAACATGTGAACTTGGCATTTGGTATCCTGCTGGTTGTAAATTGGATTTGATTGTTATTGTGATGCTGATTATGCGGATTGTAAACTTGATAGAAAAAGTACTAGTGGCTTATGTTTATATCTAGGTGGATGCTTGATCTCAACACTCAGTTACTCTATCCACTGCAGAGGCTAAGTATGTTGCAGTTGGTTGTTGTGGCACCCAAATTCTTTGGGTGAAACACCAGCTCCTAGACTATAATCATGAGTTAGGATGCATTCCCATTTTATGTGACAACACTAGTGCTATCAATTTGTCTAAAAACCCAATTCAACATTCACGCACAAAACACATTGAGATAAGACATCATTTCTTTAGGGATGAGGTAGCTAAGAAATCTTTTGAACTTCTTTTCATTGAAACCAAAAATCAAATTGCTGATATATTCACTAAGCCTCTTCCAGAAAACATATTTTCATCCTTAAGGAGAGAGCTTGGGTTATGCAAATGTCCTCATTCTTCTTGACCTCTTTATCATTGGGTTGAGTATTGTTTGTGTCTTTGTTCAGGCACATTCTGAGGGGGAGTCATTGCTTAATGTTGTAAATATTCCTTTCATTTTACATTCTTCTATCTATCTTCTTTTCAAATAAAACACTTTCCATTTCTTTTTCAAATAAAATCATCACTCTCACATTGAATTCAAATTCTTGGTATATCAAATGGTGATTTGAAGAAAGACAAGTTATGCTTGTCTGGACACTTTCACTATGCGAGAGTATATGTCTCCGCCAAGTATCAACAGTCATATATGCAATTGTTGAGGGGGAGTCCTTGTTCTTCAATAAGATTATTTTAGTTTTCTTTCAAATCCTTTAATTCTCTTTATCTTGATGAAAGATTTCTGGGATCAACAGTTCAGGGGGAGTTAAAGAATCCATAACTCTTTTCTTACATAAATTCAAGATTAATTCCTTGAGTTGTTACAACTCCTATTCATGACATGTTCATTAATCTTTTCAAAAGAAACCACAAAATGAATTTTTGACTGATCTACTGCATCTTTACAGTCAATCTTCAACTATATTCTGAACTCCTATAGTAATTTAATTTCTTTCAAGACTTGAAGATCACATGTGCATTGAATTTAGACATCTCTTTTACAACTGATGAGGGAAAAGGTTGTGTTAGCTTTATAATATTCTCCTTAAATCTATCGTTCAACAGAGCAATGGCACTAATGCTGAGAAACTACAAACCTTCACATAGAATGAAGTGTCATGTATGTCATGAGGTGTTTTTGCTATCTCTGTTCAAAGGGGTTAAACAAAAAAAAAACAAAATAAATTTTCTGACAATATTGATGATAACTGAGTAATTGGAAATGTTGGCGTCTGATAAACGTATATTTTCATGTCAAAAGGTTATCATTTGCCCCTTGAAACTGGATAATGAACAAATCTTTAGTAACCAGGGACTATGGTGTGTCAAAAACATTAGTTCTTATGTGCACAAGATTTACTACATTTGATAGATTGATTAAAAATATATATATGTCCAAGGAGAATCAATCAAAACAAACAACCATGCCCCAACTCAGCTTGCTTACGACTGTTTAGTTCATCACAACTGACTTCTGTCTAAAAGAAATTTTCATTACTTTGGATTAGAAGAATATGAAAGATTGCCATTGACTGTGTTGAATGTCCAATATCATTCAAAATGTCATTTCAGTGTTTCATTACAATTAATGAACATATCTTGTAGGCTGTTGTTTAACACTTGAATTAAGAATGGGCTTTTGTTAAGAAATGACAAATGAATTCTTTGACATATTAAAAATCCTTGACAAGTTGATTCTATACATCTTTCAACATTATAAAGATTTCATTCCATCTTTTTCTATACATATCATCAGTGGTTCTCCGGTCAGGTCGACACAGTCCTATTCATGTGCCGACACCACCACTTATCAGGTCGACACAGTCCCCTCCTATGTCGACACCACTGCTTCTCCAGGCGAATTTCTTCATTAACCACTGTTTAGGGTAAGGTGTACCGACGACTCATCTTACCTCTTCATCTCTTGCGTGGGGCCTTTTTCTATGCCCTTCTTTGTAGTTCGACGCACCGCCCCATTTCATATCCACAGAACCAGGAGATTTCTCTCTTGTTCTTGCCATCTCTTCCTCTTTCCCTTCCTCTACCTCTCTTCTCTGCTTGCTGTGATGCCTCCCAAGCAGACTCTAAAGAGGGGCGCAAGGTCTAGGGCTACTTCTCGTGGGGTTGTCATTGAAGAACCCCCAACTGAACGTAGGAGTAAGCACCGCCATGATCCGGCATAGCAACAGGATTTGTCTTTACCCTCTGCAACTCCCTTCAAGTGAGGTAGGTTGTCATCTTCTAGTCGTGGCAAATCTTCCAGAGTGCCTCATCATCCTCGAAGGAAGCTTCTATCTAGTTCTCCAGACACTTCAGCGGAATCCTCCTCCACCTCATCTGTGTCTTCTAATTCTTCTAAGGCTACACCTTCCAAGATAGTCACTAAAGGGAAACCCATTCTCAAGCCAAGGGCTGTCGATTTGGACGATGAGAATTTTGCCAGTGCCTTTCCTGATTTCTTTAATTTTTTCATGTTTCAAGGCTGGCTGCCCTTTATTTCTGAATACCGTACTTTCTACCCTAGACTGGTGCAAGAATTCTATATGAACTTGACTGTTGTGCCAGAGGGCTTTCATTCTGAAGTGAAAGGGGATTCCATTCTCTTGTGAACTGAGTTGGCTTCTACACTGTTCAAAATTCCTGATGAAGGAGAAGATTACCATGAGTTTGAATTTGATTTGCATGAAGCATACACATTGCTTACCGATCTTCCTCATGATCAATCAGACACCAGGCAAACCTATGTCACTAGGTTCAACACAAACTCATTTCCACCTATTCTTAGGTTGATTCATCACATTCTCACCAAAATTATCACACCACAAGGTGGTGGAAGGGACAGGCTCACAGACATTCAGAGGTTTGTCATATATTGTATGAAGAAGGATATCAAGGTCAATTTGCATGTGATCATGTACCAAATTCTTTCTGAAACAACCCGGAAGGATCTTCATAGATCACTGCCCTATGCTGCTCACCTGACTGCTGTGTTTGATCATTTTGGTGTTTCTTTTGCAAATGAGAAAGTTCAATCTATTCCAAAATCAAATATTTATTGTTTGAAACATTTACAAAAATTTATGGGATTTTGGATTGAGGGTGCTCAAGTTTATTGAGGACCAACTATTGAGCCACCTGCTGCACCTGAAGAAGAGGCACAACCTCTTGTTGTTCAATCACCACAAGTTGCTCCAGAGGTTCAGCCCCCATCTGAGGTTGAGGTCCAAGTTCCTTAAGATACACACCATTCACCCACACTAATGTGGATCCTCCATCCTTCTTTCCCCAATTACCTGGTTCAGCATCCACTTCTACTGGTGGACCTTTTGTTCCTCTAGAGTTATATAATTTTCTTGAAGAGAAATTTGCCACCCTCAATTCCTCTATACAATAGCTGGCCGACAGATTTGAGCTTCGAATTCAAAGGTTCAAGAATACAGTTAATGGTCAGTTCATTCGACAACAAGAGCTAGTAGAACATGCAACTCATAGATTCAATAGGCTTGTTGGTACCTTGGGAGATGCCTGTGGCCAACTGAAAGAACTTCAAGACAGGCTTGAAATAGCTCTCCAAGGCATTTTAGCTAACACTCAGAAAGATCTTTTCAATAGTCAAGAGACAGTCTCACAATTGTCTAAGACTCGACTGTCATTTGCTCACTTGGTTGATGATATGGATAGAATGAAGATAGTCTTAGTTGACATTGATGAGGAAATGTCGGACATCAAGCGTGATCTCCGAAATATCCAACCATCAAGCACTGTGCCAAGCTCATCTTCCACTTCACCTCAAGTTCCAGTTAATTTCAATACACTTCAAGAGCACATTCATGATAATCATCAATGAATGGAAGCATTGCTACATACTCGTTTAGCCACCATTCAAACTCAGCTGAGGACAAACTTATCTACTATGGAGGCCAGAATGAAGTCTATAGAATCTATCTTACTTCCTCTCCCTCCTCCACCTCCATCCGCTTGATGGATATCTTGTTTTGATGATGTCAAAGGGGGAGAAGGGTTGGTTCATATTGTGAAAGGAGTGCTTGTCAGCAAATACTCTTTGGATCTAAATGTCATATCTTGTATGATTCATTTTGAAAAGAGATGGTTGTTAGTAACATTTTGTTCTGGTTGTGACAACTGTCATATTTTTTAGAAACTTTCTTCCAATGACATTTGATGAAGTTAATGAAGTTGTTGAAGTTCATTGTCATACAGTGTGTGTGTGTTGGGATTTTGTGAAAGAATAGCTTAAAATCACACTTTTAAGAAAATCATTTTTCATGTTGATTCAATGTTGTCATCATCAAAAAGGGGGAGAATGTTGGGTTGAGTGTGGTTCTAATATTCCTCTCCTTCTAGTTTTGATGATGACATTTTGTGATTTTAATGCTTAATGAGTTGAACATGTTACATACCTCATTCATAGAATAATAATGCTCAAACAACATGTCTCAAATATTTTACATCTCATACTTTGATGATAATACCTTGTGCTAATGGCTTATGTGTTAAATTTTCAGGAATATCCAGATTCTGTCATGGTAGTGTCGACACTAGACCCAGCTTCCAGAAGATCTTTTCTACCTGACTGGGATAGTGTGTCGACACCACCAGTGTAGTGTCGACACTAGTTCAGCTTCCAGGGGATCTTCTTGCCTAATTGGGACAGTGTGTCGACACACTCAGTGGTAGTGTTGACATACTCCGGCTGAAACTTCAACTTGTGTTTCCTCTGGACACGTGGCTGGCTGGGGTTCAATAGAATCTATCGTGGATTATGTGCCCACGCACTCCAAGGGTACAATTGGACATGTGGGGCTATATATACCCCCACTAATTGGCCCCCAAGTGTTGAGACCTCCAGAACATTCCAGTAAAGAGTTTTTGGCGGCAAAAAGAGGAATCTCCCATTCCTGCTCTTCTTGTTGCTATGGTGGTCTATCTACATCCCTGGAAAACACAAGGGAGTGAAGAAGATCTCTGTAGAAGAAGTTGAAATACTTCTCAAGGGAGCAGATCCAGCAGAAGCAAGTAATTGAGGAGAATATTAGGGTGATTCAGAAGCAATTGAAGCAGAGCATCGCCAGTGATTCAAAGCATCAACGAATCTCTTCAATCCAACCCTCTGTAAGGGATCTCCATTGAAGAACACATATTGTGTCTATTTCTCTCAATTCTGAAATTGTTCTTATGATTCATTAATGGGATTTGTGCATAAAGCGTTGCACAAGTTTTTGTGAATGAATCTATCTTGAATTAGATCATTGCTAGAGGATTTGATTTATGTTGATCTTGATCTAGCTTGTGTTTTGTGAGCTATTGTGCTCGGTTGTGTTGAGTTGAATGCTCAGTGTGTGTTTGAGCAAGTGTGATCAGTTTCTGGAGTAGTTGTGCGCTGGAGTTGGTGTGTGAGTTGTCTAACTCAAGTGTGTTGGAGTCGTCGTGCTCCAATGTGAGTTGTACTCTTTTGAGTAGTGGAGCCTCACTGTGTGAGGGGTGGATGTAGGAATCACTGGTGTGATTTCCAAACCACCTAAAAAATCCTGTGTGCAATGGTTTGATCTACTTTTCTGCTCTAGATGCTTGCATAGGATTTCGTACTCACACTAATTGTTGAATTGCTTCACACATCATCTACACACACACACACTTCAGATTAGTAAATTGTTTGTGTGAATTGATCTCTGATTCGAAGTAATTTTAAATTGCTTAAGCTTCCGCATTAATTGGTGTCAGATCTATTCAACCCCCTTCTCGATCTGATCCATCCACATATTCGATCCTACATCTATCCACTGGCACCCAAATGTTGTCATACCCTCCAGCTATCCTTGGCAATCCACACACATAGTCTATCATCACGTGGTACCATTTCCATATCAGAATCTCTAATGGATGTACAAGTACTCCAGGATGCTAGTTGATAATATCACATTTAGCATAAATAAATCATGCCATTTTATTGATTGATATGTGATTAATTCATAAAATTTCTATTTTCAAGGACGATAATTGATTAAATTCAATTACATGTTGTATTTGCAGGTTAATGGGCCATTGAATGAAGTTCGTATTGAGCCAATGGACCAAGCAGTCCAACAGGGGCAAATCTGGCATTTTTATATTGTTGCAAAAACCCTAGCCGCCTGCTTTTTCTTTCTCTCTCTTCCTTCCATTTTCCTCAAGATTCTCTCCCTATTTTAAAATCTCTCTCCTCTCATCTATTTAAACCCCCCCTCTCTCATTCTCACGGAATTTTTTCCTCTCTCCCTCTCTTTCCCGCACACAACCATTCTTCCCTTCAACTTTCTCTCTCCCTCTCTCTTGCACACACAACCTCCTCCTTCTCTTCCTCTTTCTCTTCTTCATCTTCGTCTCTTTCTTCCCTTCTCTCTCTCTCTCTTCCCGGCCTCTCTCTTGCAGGCAGTAAACAGTAGAAGCGCCGGGCCCGCGCCCAGCCGCCTGGCCCCGCCTGGCACCGCAGCACCCGCGCGCGCCCGCCTGCGCAGCGCCCAGGCCGCCCTCGCGCCCTAGCACGCTCGCCCGCGTGCCCCAGCACCGCCTGCACCCGGCCCTGCTCGCCTAGCCCAGCGCTCGCCTGGCCCAGTCGCCCGGCCGCACCCACCACGCCTGTGCACCCATCGGGCCGCCTGCCAGGCCCCGCACGCCCGCGCCGCCGATGCACATCCCTCACCCGTCCCACGCCGCTTCTCTCTCCTCTCGTCTCTCTCTCTTCTATCTCCTCTCTCTCTCTTGTTTCTCTCGCCTCTTCTCTCTCTCTCTCCTCTCTATATTCTCTCTCTTTCTTCTCTCTCGCCTCTCTCTTCTCTCTCCTCTATCTCTCTCTCATTTCTCTCTCTCCCGCTTCCTCTCTCACGTCTCTCTCTCTTCTAGTCTCTCTCTTGTTCTCCCTCTTTTTCTTTTATCTATTTCTTTGGTGTAATTGTTGACGTTTGTGGAGCTGGTATAAATTATTTTTTTGTTAAACATTTTTACTGTTTAGTAGATCGTAACGTTGAACTATGTCTCATGTTCTCTCATTCCCTCTTTCTCTCTCTTTATTTACCTAGTTTAATTAGTTTAGTTTTATTTAATGCAACTTAGTTTAAATATCACCACACTATTTTCCTAACTAAAAACTCAAGGTTTTCAACTCTAAAATCTAGTTCCCCGTGGATTCGATTCGGCTCTCACCACTTAACTATTGTTAAAATCGTTAGTGTAAGCCGATTATTTGAGATTGTTAGTCACGTGTTTAACGACGCATTCGTGGGCTATCACTAGTGCTCGGCCTTCACCTGCTGACAGACCAAACACTTGGAAACAAAACTCGTTATGTCTCTCTTCATCCCGGGCTACCAAAACTGTCGTCTCAACCTGCGGTACATTTTGGTCGACCCTAGATGAATCGAGTATCGAGACCCATGTGCCTTATGCAACACTTCTCGTATGACAGACTCCTTATATGGTACATAGAGCCTGTCCCAGAACCTAACAGTTCCGTCCTCATGCAACTCGACCTCTAGGAGAAGCAACACTTTGTGTAACTCGAGATCTGTCTGCTGGGCCTTTATCACCTGTCTCACAATACTAGGAGCTGCTAACAAACGGCCCAACATACACTGCTGTCGTCTGGTAGAAACTCTAAAGGACCCCTCAGCTGTAGACTGCCACAACTGCCACTCTCTCAGCATAAGGTAGCTCAACTGCACTATCCTGCTCAGGGCATCTGCAATTACATTCACCTTCCCAGGATGATACTCAATGCTGAAATCATAGTCCTTCAGATACTCCATCCATCGACGTTGCCTCATGTTCAGATCCCTCTGAGAAAAGACATACCGTAGGCTCTGATGGTTGGTACGAACAACAAACCTCACACCGTACAAGTAATGACCCCAAACCCTCAAAGCAAAGACCACAGCTGCTAGTTCCAGGTCTTGGGTCAGGTAGATCTTCTTGTGGGGCTTTAGTTGACGTGATGCATAAGCCACCACTCTGCCATGCTGCATCAGTACCGCTTCTAAACCAACACTAGAAGCATATGTACAGACCTCAAAACCCTCCGTACTTAAAGGTAAAACCAAGATTAGCACCGATGTAAGTAGTCGCTTAAACTCCATGAAGTTCTGCTCACACTTCTCCGACCACTCAAATAGTACACCCTTCCTCGTCAAACGGGTCAAGGGTGCTACAATCTGTGAAAAATCTCTAATAAATCTGTGGTAGTAGCTTGCTAGTCCTATAAAACTGCGAATCTCTGTCACTATCCGATGTCTCTTCTACTACAAAACTGCCTCGACCTTCGCTGGATCAACTGAAACTTTGTCACCTGAGATCACGTGCCCCAAAAAGTGAACCTGCTGTAACCATAACTCACACTTGCTGAACTTGGCGTACAGTTGGTGCCCTCGCAGAGTGTGAAACACGATCCTTAGGGGCTGGGTGTACTTCTCCTCTGAAGCAGAGTACACCAGAATGTCGTCAACAAACACCACGACAAAATGGTCCAAGTACTGGTAGAACACCCTGTGCATCAAATCCATGAAGGCTACAGGCGCATTGGTGAGCCCAAACGACATCACCAAGAACCCAAAATGTTCGTACCGGGTCCTGAAGGTAGTCTTATCCATATCTGAATCTCTAATCCGTAGCTGGTAGTAGCCTGATCTTAGGTCAATCCTGGAGAAAACACGTGCTAACTGAAGTTGATCAAAGAGACCATCAATCTTAGGCAGATGATACCTATTCTTTATGGTCACTTGATTCAGCTTCCTGTAGTCGATGCACAGCCTCAGGCTACCATCCTTCTTTCTTACAAACAGTACTGGAGACCCCTAGGGAGAAAAGCTAGGACAGATATAGCCTTTCTCCAATATCTCCTCCAACTGCCTCTTCAGCTCTCTCAACTCTGCTGGTGCCATAGGGTATGGTGCCTATGCAAAAGGTGCAGTTCCAAGTACCAACTCGATGGTAAACTCAATCTCTCTATCTGGCGGCAGACTAGGTAACTCATCTGGAAAGACATTCGGAAGCTCGCAGACTACGGGGATATCCTCCACTCTCCAAAAAACCTGGTCAACAAGCACAGCTGTAGCAAGAAATCCCTGACACCCAGAGGCCAACAACCTCTCTGCCCTCAAAGCAGAAATCAAGAAGTTAGAAGTAAGAGGTACGATACCCTGAAAGTAGAAAGCGGCTCCTTCGAGTACCTAAAAGTACACCATCTTCTTCCTGCAGTCCACCATAGCACCATAGTGCTCGAGCCAATCCATACCCAATATCACATCGAAGTCCTACAACTGCATAGCATATAACCGGGCTGGCAAACACTGACCCTGCAACTGAACTGATACCTCCTCAAGATAGTAAAGGGCAAAATCTCTAGTCGGCAGCTCCACCACCAACTTGCTGAACACTCCCCTGTCCAGCTCCTCTGGGGAGTCCAAAAACTCCTCAGACACAAAAGAGTGGGAGGCACCAGAATCAAACAAAACTCTGGAGGCAGAACCAAAAATAGTAACAATACCTTCCACGAGGTGAGCTGCCTCTGCCTCTGCTCAGGTCATGTGCATGACATGAGCCCTAGTCTTCGGCCTACTAGAACTCGCTGACTGCTGCTATTGCTGCACAAGAACTTTCTATTGTTGCTGCGCTTGGAACTGATGCTGACTCTGCTGTTACTGATCTCGAGGCAACATGGGACAGTCTCGCGCCATGTGACCCAACTGGTCACACCGGTAGCATCGACTGGCAAAGGACTGCTGACTCTGCTGCTGAGGCTGACGGCTGTTGAACACTCTCTACTGGCAGCTACCTCTGCTCTGATTGCCTCTTGACATGTCGGTACCTCCTCAGAGACCCTGACCGCAACAATGTCTCTGTAGAAGAGGACGTGTAGGAGGTCGTGGTCCTCGAGCTCGGTTGTGAAATACTCTACTGCTGCCTCTACTGGGACGGACCCGCCTGAGCCTGAACTGACCTGATCTGTCCATGGGACGGTAAAGTGTTAGCCTCAAGTTCTACTGTCGTCTGATAGGCTGCGTCAAGGTCAATGACGTGAGCAACTATCAGCGCCTGCCTGAGCTTCGGCCTCAGGCCTCTAACAAACTATTGAGTCCTCAAACCCTCATCAGCCATGATTTGCGGTGCATAGCGCCCAAGCTCCACAAATCTGGCTGTAAGGCCCTTGATTTTCATCTTGCTTGCTTAAGTATATATATATATATAGATATATGCGTATAAGTGTATACTATTGATGTATAGATTATTGTGCATAAGTATTTATTTATACAAATTGTATGAATTAGTATTATTGTAATGTACATATTGTATACAAGTATATATATATATATATATATATATATATATATATATATATATATTTATGTGTGTGGTGTTATAAATTCTGCATATTTTAAGTGAAAATTTTATCGGCCAGTCGGCGTCAACATCGGCTGACGTTTACTAGGATTAGGCGGCAATATCGATGGACGCCCACTTTGGATAGGCGACCATAGATATGGACGCCAATATCCCAGACCAGTTACGTTTCCAGATCCGGAAACGATCTCGGAAATTTAGCCTTTTGTTTTAGAAACCCTTCCCAACGGCTCTAAGACTTACCCCTTTAGCATGTCCGACCCCCAACCTTTATATACTCAGTTTTCGGCCAGATCCATCCCTTTTGACTCTTGGGTCAAAAACCTAGCTCTTCTATGCGAAAACCCCAACTTGAATCTGAGAGATCTGATTTCGGGAGGCTTCATCCGGTGATCTGCATCGACTGGTGTCAACTTTGAACATCCAGGAACGACTCCCCACGCTAGTGTGCAGTGAAGATCAACAGAGAACCCGAAGAAGGAGGGATTTGAAGACTCTTTGGCACAGGCCGAGGAGGGCTTCTCCGGCTTGAATCGTCACTTGTGGATTTTACAAGAGGCAAGTACCCCACTCACATTAACCCTACATGTGTATAGTATGTCCCAGGAATTTTACAGATTTTTTCTCGTGTCCTAGAACCCCCCATTCAAGTGATTTGTTAGCGTTCAGTCTGTGTTTATGCAGAGGATATTAACGGAAAGATCCCTTGCCGCTAATATCATGTGTTGGCGGCATCATATACTGCCGTTAACCTATAGACGGCTACCCCATGCCGTCAAGTTCTTCAGACTGCAACAGTGTGCAAGTCTGCCCTTCTATAAGCTAATTTTCGAGTTTTTCCGCAAGAGGATATACAGTAAAATTCATATATGTAAATATACATGTTTGGGTGTACTGTGAGTTATGGTGAATTTTTGTAAATTGCCCTAATTATTAGAATTCTTTGACTGTGCTACCGACAGAATTTTAATCTTGAAAAATATCATTTATGAAATATGTATAGAATTTAAATGTCATGAAATTTCTGTACACTGTTTATGAGATCTAATGCATGATATAAAAATTTGAGAAATTTATAATATCTGTATAGTTTATTAAATTTTCTGAACCGAAAAATAGTTAATATGTCTACTCAATGTAGAAAAAGTTAAGAATTCATGCGAAACTAGTTAAATTCCTATAAATTGAGATATAATTAGTACTATCAGTATTCATGTATGTAATAAGTTGTGAGTCCAAATAATGAAAATTTATGTGAGTTTGGCTATTTTTACATTTGATAACATCACTGTTAGAATTTTCAGAAATTATGCATAATTCAGAAAAATGTAAATCTTGGTATGCATGATGGTTAAACTGTGATGAATTTCTGGTTAAATTTCTGTACTGAACTAATGACAATAGCTATATAAAATTGTTTTATGTTAGATATTAATAATTAATGCATGTTAATATAATAATGTTTAATTCTGAAAATTTCAGCATGATTAGAATTGTTGTAAAACTTGATTAATACTGAAGACAGTAGTACCATGCTAGGTAATACTGAAGAATGTAAATGTGCGAACATGAGACGAATGCGTAAAGATTTTGTATTTAGAAGTGTGTTGAAATTGAGAAAATGTATTAATTGCCAATGGGTGACACTGCTGCCTTAGAGGGCTGTGGAACTGTACTGTGGTAAAGTCCCACGGGAAAGTTCAAAGTGTGTGATGTCCCATGGGCATTGGGATTAAATCCTGGAGGCGAACAAGTATCGCTGGTTAGGGTGGAGAGTGCTTCACCCGGTTCTGCGCAGTAACTAAGATTTATCACTGGAATGCCTAGGTGATAGATATGTGATGTGATTAGTGTGTGTCCTTCTAAAGTGGTTGGGCTATGTGTCACGGCATTAAGGAAAAGTGAAAATGTGTTAAGTGAAAAGAAATGTGTAAATTGTGAACCTGTGTAAGTGAATATATGTTCATGAAATTCTTATGAAAACATGCAAAAGGATAAATTTCTTGTGAATGTGACATGATAGTAGTAAAACAGCGAGCTTTTCACTAATTTAAATATGTTAACTATGTGAAAAATTATTTTAGAATTCTTGTTAATTAGTTGTTATGAAATGTGTAAATTTATGTGTAAAATGATCAACATGTGGCATATGAATGGTTGAATGAAATCAGTTTAGCATATTGAAAAGTGTAGAAAGCATGTGATAGGATTAGGTTATTGTGTATAAAACTAAATTCCATGTGTAAAATGTGTAGAAATCATGCATAGGCTCTATTGAAAAACTGTCACTTCCATGCATTATGTGTAATTGTGTAGCATAAGGATATGGAGATTACTTGATGCATGTATGATTAGTGTGCTTGGTGTTACTTGTTGAGTTCCTTTGAACTCATTCTTGCTTCGGCGTACAGGTGCAGACGTTTCTACTTCTTCCGAGGAGATCGTTAGGAGCGACTCAGAGCGAGAGTAGGAGAGATTGTTGTGAATTAACATTGTACTTTTCCTTACTTCATAGTATGTAATAAAGACTCTGCGTAGTCTCATGTGGACAATGTATTTATTTTATTTCAATTATGAAAAGTTAGTTCTCTTTTCTACTATACAGACTGTGAATAGAATGTGGATGATGGAATAAGATTTCTTTTCAGTTCTTTAAATTCTGCTGTCATGTGATATTCATATATTTGTGTATGTTTCAGCTTATTGTACTAGTGTTGGGTAAATGTCCCACTGTGGCGATGCTTTCTATATCGACGTGGGTTGGTGGAACCGTACCGATATAAAGAGGGTCGTTACAGAGATTGGTATCAGAGACAGGTTTAAATTTGTACATAAATATGCACATACCATCATCTTCATTATATGCTAAGTCTGTGTAGATTGTCCACGTAGATAAGTAATTAGTTAGACATTAGATAGTTTAGTTCTAAATGGTGATAAATCCGTTTTGCAGGATATGGCTTCGCGTGGTAGGCGTGGTGTTCCTGCTCGTGATGGCGAGCAGAGGAGAGATGAGCCTCGGCGTGAGGATCAGGGTGAGCAGCAGGCCCCTGCACCCCAGGGTCCTGTACTTCCTCCACCCCCACCAGTAGACTATGGAGTGTTCATGCAGGGTTTGGTGCAGGCCATGCAAACGCAGGCCCACACTCAGGCTGCACTCCAGGCTCAGTTGGAGGCTCAGGTTAGAATAATAAGATAAAGTAGTCTGTATTATTAAATGCATGATTGTTATGTTATATGTGTTAATTATGTTGCTTGTTGTAGCAGGCTCAGGTACCAGCTCCCCAGGCTGACCATGGTGGACCCTCCATCATGGAAAGGTTCAAGAGGATGTCGCCACCCTCTTTTAAGGGGGAGAGCGATCCGCTTCTTGCAGAGAGCTGGATGAGGGAGATCGAAAAGATCTTCCGGGCTATTAGGTGTGCAGAGGATGACAAGGTCACTTTAGCCACCTATATGCTACAGGTATGTGTAATTTAATCTAGTGGTTATTACTTTAAGTATAGATTATGTTGGTTAGTTCTCACGGATGGTTTTGGCAGGAGCGAGCCGACGTGTGGTGGTCCTCGTTGTTACGTACTCGGTTCGAGGATGGTGCTGTGGAAGTTGGTTGGGATGAGTTCGTGAGGCTTTTCCGAGCCAAGTTTGTTCCGGAGCACATCCAGGACAAGATGGAGCAGGAGTTCCTCTCGTTAACTCAAGGCTCCATGACTGTGCTGGAGTACGAGGCTAGGTTTGCCGAGCTATCAAAGTACGCCCCCCATATTGTAGCGGATGAGCGCAGGAAGGCGAAGAAATTCGTGATGGGTCTGAAACCATCGCTGAGGACGAGGTTGGTGGCTTTCGACCATCGTACTCTCGAGCAGGCGCTCAGCGCGGCGTGTCGGCAGGAGGGAGAGATGGAGCAGTATCTGGAGGAGAAGAAGGCTTCTCAAAAGAGGCCAGCAGCTCCTTTCCAGAGGCAGGAGAGGAAGAAGGCGACTTTCCAGTCACCGCAGCGTCCTGTGGCATCAGGCAGTGGTCAGGTATCTTCTCAACGTTCCCCTAGTGGTAAGAAGGAGTGTCCCCATTGCGGGAGGGCACATGGCGGTACGGAGTGTTGGCTGGTAGCAGGAAAGTGCTTGAAGTGCGGGAGCAGTGACCATAAGATCAAGGATTGTCCGAGGCTTCAGAAGGGAGCCCAGCGTGGACCAGCCCCAGTAGCAGCAGCAGCAGCGCCAGCGACAGGATGACCAGGGAGACCTCGAGCCCCAGCTCGAGTGTTTGCTTTAGCTCGTGAGGACGCCGAGCAGGGATCATGTCACCGAAGGTACGGTTTTGTTCTTAGGTGTGCATGCTCGGGTTTTGTTCGATACGGGTGCTACTCACTCGTTCATTTCCGAGCGTTTTGCTAGGCAGTTAGCTTTAGAGTCAGGATTAGAGTCTGAGGATTTAGAAGTCCCTTGTCTGTGCATACACCTGCGGGTACGGTATCGACTAGGAAGTGTATTCCGTCTTTACCGGTGTGCATTGAGGATAGAGTCCTAGAAGGGTGTTTCTTCTTGCTTAAGATGAAGGACTATGATGCTATTCTTGGTCTGGATTGGCTAGAGGAGCACTATGCATTGGTAGATTGTCGTGGGAAGAAGATTGTTTTCCGCATTCCTGGTGAGGATGAATTTTCTCATCCTTTGCCGAGGAACTTAGCAGGAAAGTTTGTCATCTCTGCCATGAGGGCAATGAGAATGATGAACAAGGGTTGTGACGCTTTTCTTGCCAGTGTGGTTTTAATACCCAAGGCTGATGAGTCACTTACTCTTGCAGAGATAGATGTAGTGCAGGATTTTCCAGATGTCTTTCCTGATGATTTATCTGGACTGCCACCGGCTAGAGAGATAGAGTTCACTTTAGAGTTGCTTCCAGGCATCTCTCCTATCTCGAAGGCACCTTATCGGATGGCACCTGCGGAATTAGCTGAGTTAAGGAGGCAGTTGCAGGATTTGTTAGATAAGGGATTTATTCGCCCTAGCGTTTCCCCTTGGGGCGCACCTGTCTTATTCGTGAAGAAGAAGGATGGGTCACTTCGGTTATGCATTGATTATAGAAAGCTAAACCAGTGACAGTGAAGAACAGTATCCCTTACCTCGGATTGATGATTTGTTTGACCAGCTACAGAATGCATCGGTCTTTTCTAAGATTGATTTGCGTTCTGGCTATCATCAGTTGAGGATTAGGAGTGAGGATGTGTCCAAGACGGCATTTAGAACCCGTTATGGACATTATGAGTTTTTGGTCCTTCCGTTTGGTCTAACCAACGCCCCTGCAGCGTTCATGGATCTCATGAACAGGTGTTTAGACCCTATCTAGATAGTTTTGTTGTAGTCTTCATTGATGACGTGCTGGTCTACTCTCCGGATGAGGCCACACATCGTCAGCATTTGAGGATAGTGTTAGAGGTTCTCCGTGAGCACAAGCTGTATGCAAAATTCAGCAAGTGCGATTTTTGGATGCGCGAGGTTCATTTCCTTGGGCATGTTATCTCCGGTGCTGGTGTAGCAATGGATCCAGAGAAAGTCCAAGCTGTTATGGATTGGGAGAGTCCCAAGACTCCTTCGGAGATTCGGAGTTTCCTTGGTTTGGCGGGTTATTATCGGCGTTTTATTGAGGGATTTTCATCCATCGCCGCTCCATTGACTCAGCTGACCAGAAAGGGAGTGAAGTTTGTCTGGTCCGAGGAGTGTGAGAGTAGTTTTCAATTATTGAAGACTAAACTCACATCGGCTCCTGTGTTAGTTCTACCGAGCGGTGTAGAGGATTTTGCTATCTACACGGATGCATCTCGGATTGGCCTTGGTTGTGTGTTGATGCAGCAAGGAAGGGTGGTAGCATATGCTTCGAGGCAATTGAAGGAGCATGAGCGAAACTATCCGACTCATGATCTTGAGCTTGCGGCAGTGGTTCATGCACTGAAAATCTGGAGGCACTATCTTTATGGTGTCAGATTTGAGGTGTTCACTGATCATAAGAGCCTAAAGTATCTTTTCTCCCAAAAGGAATTAAACCTTAGGCAGAGAAGATGGATTGAGTTCCTGAAGGACTATGACTTCGACCTCCAGTATCATCCTGGAAAGGCGAATGTCGTAGCAGATGCCCTTAGTAGAAAGAGGTCGTCTCTCCAGCAGGACTGGAAGATGTTGGAGGATGCAGCGTGTGCGATGACCGAGTTGGAGCCATCATTGTGCCGAGCTTTTGTGGCTCAGCTGTCCATTAGGTCATCGGTGTTAGATGAGGTGATCGAGCATCAGAAAGCCGACCCTAGACTCCAAGAGTTAGTGGGCAAAGCGGGTATTGCTCGTGATGAGGATGGTGTGATTCGGTTCCATCATCGTGTCTGTGTTCCAGACATTGTAGATATTCGTGAGCATGTTTTAGCAGAAGCTCATAGATCTAGGTTCTCTATTCATCCGGGTAACACTAAGATGTACCAGGATTTAAAGAGATCATTTTGGTGGTCTGGCATGAAGAAGGATGTAGCTGAGTTTGTGTCTAGATGTCTAGTATGCCAGCAAGTGAAGGCCGAGCGGCAGCGACCATCTGGTCTTATGCAGAAGATGGAGATCCCAGTTTGGAAGTGGGAAGCTGTCACTATGGATTTTGTTACGGGTTTGCCTCGATCTAGACGAGGTAATGACTCGATTTGGGTAGTGGTAGATCGATTCTCGAAGACTGCGCATTTCTTGCCTATGAAGAAGAAGCAGTCAGTAGAGAGTTTAGCTAGACTGTATGTTAGTAGTATTATTAGATTGCATGGGATACCGAAGTCTATCATTTCGGATCGAGATCCGAGATTTACTTCAAGGCTATGGAAGGGTCTTCAGGATGCGTTAGGTTCGGAGCTGAAGCTCAGTTCGGCATTTCATCCCCAGACAGATGGACAGTCCGAGAGGACTATCCAGACACTTGAGGATATGTTGAGGGCTTGTGTGCTGGATTGGAAGGATGATTGGGAGCGCCATTTACCTCTAGTGGAGTTCGCATATAACAACAGCTTTCATGCAAGCATTGGCATGGCTCCATTTGAGGCTTTGTATGGTAGGCCTTGCAGATCTCCTTTGTGTTGGGAGGAGACCGGTGATAGGCAGTTGATCGGTCCGGAGTTAGTTCAGGAGACTTCGGATAAGGTCCAGCTTATTAGGAAGAGGCTTGTTGCGGCACAGGACAGACAGAAGAGTTATGCCGACAACAGGAGGAAGGATTTGGAATTCGAGGTAGGTGAGCATGTCTTTTTGAAGATTTCGCCTACGCGTGGTGTAGTTAGATTTGGCAGGCATAGTAAGTTGAGCCCTAGATTCATTGGCCCGTATGAGATTCTCCGACGATTGGGCAACGTGGCATATGAGCTAGCTTTACCTCCAGCATTGGCTAGCGTTCATCCTGTTTTTCACGTATCTATGCTCAGGAAGTATGTCAGAGATCCGTCTCATGTTATTAGCCATGAGCCAGTGGAAATCCAGCCAGATCTTTCTTATGTAGAGCAACCAGTAGCTATTCTTGATCGGAAGGTTCAACATCTCCGGAACAAGAGCATTGCGTCAGTAAAAATCTTATGGCGTAACTTCTCGCGAGAGGAGGCTACTTGGGAGCTTGAGGATGCGATGAGAAAGAAATATCCTCAGTTGTTTGAGTAGTGTCAGTCTAACTTCGAGGACGAAGTTTCTTTAAGGGGGAGAGGGTGTAAGGCCCTTGATTTTCATTTGCTTGCTTAAGTATATATATATATATGTGTATAAGTGTATACTATTGATGTATAGATTATTGTGCATAGTATTTATTTATACAAATTGTATGAATTAGTATTATTGTAATGTACATATTGTATACAAGTATATATATATATACATATATACATATATATATATATATTTATGTGTGTAGTGTTATAAATTCTGCATATTTTAAGTGAAAATTTTGTCGGCCAGTCGGCGTCAACATCGGCTGACGTTTACTAGGATTAGGCGGCAATATCGATGGATGCCCACTTTGGATAGGCGACCATAGATATGGACGCCAATATCCCAGACCAGTTACGTTTCCAGATCCGGAAACGCCTCCGGAAATTAGCCTTTTGTTTTAGAAACCCTTCCCAACGGCTCTAAGACTTACCCCTTTAGCATGTCCGACCCCCAACCCTTTATATTACCCAGTTTTCGGCCAGATCCATCCCTTTTGACTCTTGGGTCAAAAACCTAGCTCTTCTATGCGAAAACCCCAACTTGAATCTGAGAGATCTGATTTCGGGAGGCTTCATCCGGTGATCTGCATCGACTGGTGTCAACTCTGAACATCCGGGAACGACTCCCCACGCTGGTGTGCAGTGAAGATCAACAGAGAACCCGAAGAAGGAGGGATTTGAAGACTCTTTGGCACAGGCCGAGGAGGGCTTCTCCGGCTTGAATCGTCACTTTTGGATTTTACAAGAGGCAAGTACCCCACTCACATTAACCCTACATGTGTCTAGTATGTCCCAGGAATTTTACGGATTTTTTCACGTGTCCTGGAACCCCCCATTCAAGTGATTTGTTAGTGTTCAGTCTGTGTTTATGCAGACAGGATATTAACGGCAAGATCCCTTGCCGCTAATATCATGTGTTGGCGGCATCACATACTGCCGTTAACCTATAGACGGCTACCCCATGCCGTCAAGTTCTTCAGACTGCAACAGTGTGCAAGTCTGCCCTTCTATAAGCTAATTTTTTAGTTTTTCCGCATGATGATATACAGTAAAAATTCATATAATATGTAAATATACATGTTTGGGTGTACTGTGAGTTATGGTGAATTTTTGTAAATTTCCCTAATTATTAGAATTCTTTGACTGTGCTACCGACAGAATTTTAATCTTGAAAAATATCGTTTATGAAATATGTATAGAATTTAATGCCATGAAATTTCTGTACACTGTTTATGAGATCTAATGCATGATATAAAAATTTGAGAATTTATAATATCTATATAGTTTATTAAATTTTCTGAACCGAAAAATAGTTAATATGTCTACTCAATGTAGAAAAGTTATGAATTCATGCGAAACTATTAAATTCCTATAAATTGAGATATAATTAGTACTATCATTATTCATGTATGTAATAAGTTGTGAGTCCGAATAATGAAAATTTATGTCAGTTTGGCTATTTTTACATTTGATAACATCACTGTTAGAATTTTCAGAAATTATGCGTAATTCAGAAAAATGTAAATCTTGGTATGCATGATGGTTAAACTGTGATGAATTTCTGGTTAAATTTATGTACTGAACTAATGACAATAGCTATATAAAATTGTTTTATGTTAGATATTAATAATTAATGCATGTTAATATGATTAATGTTTAATTCTGAAAATTTCAGCATGATTAGAATTGTTGTAAAACTTGATTAATACTGAAGACAGTAGTACCATGCTAGGTAATACTGAAGAATGTAAATGTGCGAACATGAGACGAATGCGTAAAGATTTTGTATTTAGAAGTGTGTTGAAATTGAGAAAATGTATTAATTTGCCAATGGGTGACACTGCTACCTTAGAGGGCTGTGGAACTGTACTGTGGTAAAGTCCCCACGGGAAAGTTCAAAGTGTGTGATGTCCCATGGGCATTGAGATTAAATCCTGGAGGCGAACAAGTATCGCTGGTTAGGGTGGAGAGTGCTTCTCCCGGTTCTGCGCAGTAACTAAGATTTATCACTGGAATGCCTAGGTGATAGATATGTGATGTGATTAGTGTGTGTCCTTCTAAAGTGGTTTGGGCTATGTGTCACGGCATTAAGGAAAAGTGAAAATGTGTTTAAGTGAAAAGAAATGTGTAAATTGTGAACCTGTGTAAGTGAATATGTGTTCATGAAATTCTTATGAAAACATGCAAAAGGATAAATTTCTTGTGAATGTGACATGATAGTAGTAAAACAGCGAGCTTTTCACTAATGTAAATATGTTAACTATGTGAAAAATTATCTTAGAATTCTTGTTAAATTAGTTGTTATGAAATGTGTAAATTTATGTGTAAAATGATCAACATGTGGCATATGAATGGTTGAATGAAATCAGTTTAGCATATTGAAAAGTGTAGAAAGCATGTGATAGGATTAGGTTATTGTGTATAAAACTAAATTCCATGTGTAAAATGTGTAGAAATCATGCATAGGTCTCTATTTGAAAAACTGTCACTTCCATGCATTATGTGTTAATGGTGTAGCATAAGGATATGGAGATTACTTGATGCATGTATGATTAGTGTGCTTGGTGTTACTTGTTGAGTTCCTTTGAACTCATTCTTGCTTCGGCGTACAGGTGCAGACGTTTCTACTTCTTCCGAGGAGATCGTTAGGAGCGACTCAGAGCGAGAGTAGGAGAGATTGTTGTGAATTTAACATTGTACTTTTCCTTACTTCATAGTATGTAATAAAGACTCTGCGTAGTCTCATGTGGACAATGTATTTATTTTATTTCAATTATAAAAAGTTAGTTCTCTTTTCTACTATTCGGACTGTGAATAGAATGTGGATGATGGAATAAGATTTCTTTTCAGTTCTTTAAATTCCGCTGTCATGTGATATTCATATATTTGTGTATGTTTCAGCCTATTGTACTAGTGTTGGGTAAATGTCCCACTGTGGCGATGCTTTCTATATCGACGTGGGTTGGTGGAACCGTACCGATATAGAGAGGGTCGTTACACTGGCCCTATACTATACCACCGTCATGTCGTCCTGCATCAAGTCCAGGAACTGGTACAATCTCTCGGTCCTGACTTATGCAGGACAGAAGGCCCACTCGAAAGCTGCCACAAACTCCTACAAAGAGGTCTGCCTGAGTGAACGAGACTGAAAAGTGATATCCCACTCCGAAGTCCACTAGGCTAGTGCATGTCCCTGAAGCTAATAGCTGGCCAAAAAAACTCTCTCCTCAGGTGCGCACTCCATGGAACGGAAGGTCCGCTCCATCGAGTCTAACCAAGCCCGGGCTGCATCTGGATTTGGCTGTCTACTGAACTGGGGAGGCTGAACCTCCAGAAACTCTATAAACACCCTCCCAGACCTTGCTTGAGGTGTTGCCCAGCTATCAAGCCCAGAGGGGGGGTGAATGGGATTCTTGAAAAATTGAACATTTAAAATCTATTCACAAAATAGTCACAAAAAGACACACTTTGATGGTTGTTAGTGTTCGTCAAGTATAAACAACAAGCACACAAAGGCAAACACACTACACATAGATTTATCTTGGTTCAGATCTCCTCTCCTTAGGAGTCCTACGTCCAGTCCCTGAGCAATATCTTAGGATTTCACTAACTAAGGGTACAGTCCCTTTTATGGACCCTTACACACCCAGCCTCAACTGGTCTTCTCTTCACAACTCGAAGAGGAATTACACCACCCTGGATACCACAAGGTCTTCCTTCTGCAAGAAGGGAAAGCACACTTTGGATACCACTAGGTCTTCCTTCTACACGAAGGGAAAGCAAACACAGGAATGTGTAAAGAAAGCAAGCCCCTAGATCAAGCTTAAACAAGGCTATATCTAAAGCAAGAACTGAGAGCTAAAAGATCTACAAAAAATGATCTCTCTCAGTACAGAAAGCTCTCTCAAAGATCAACACTAAAACTCAGAGAGCAAGAGCTTGAAAGAAGATGAGTGAGGCTTGAGCTCTTCAAGTGCTCGCCGAAAAACTTGAAGGAATTGTTGTTTTTCACTCTTATGTCTATGTCACTTGTTTCTGGAGCTTCAGTCTTCTATAAATATTCTTCATTTGAAATTTGAACGTTGAAGTGCCCGTTGTCTCTAAGTTCTTGTTTACGTTAGACTGCATAAGATGATGGGCTTTAGCCAACGGTCTTTAGCTTTCCATGCAAGTAAGGAGAGAATCCTCTGAGATATCTTCTAGCTTCTATTGTGTCCAACGTTGTATTAGCTATCAGAAACCTGGACGCATTTCAAGCTTAAACAATAGGCAGCTTGGCTGTCTCTTGTTGTCAGTCAACGTTACAATAGGTTTTACACCAAAATGGAAGATCCATTCTATTCATCTAAAAGATATTTCAGATAGTGCATGAGAATGGAAGATAATGTTTGCATGCAATGCAGTGATACGTACTATCGTAATAAATGCATGGATGTCATAGGGATATGTAGAGACTTTGACTTTTCAACATATCAAGTCGTTATAAAAATGAAATCGTTATGAGCATAACTTATGAAGTTTGTGTGGAAATCGTTATATTCTCATAACCTAATCGATGTACACACAAACCATTATGAATTAATAACTGAATCGTTGTAGAGACAAATCGTTGTGATAAGATAAGCAAATCATTATGAACAAGTCATTATAAAAGAATCGTTGTTTGATGTATCGAATCGTTATGGCGACCAAGTCGTTATGTAACTTAACGAATCGTTATGTCCAGAGAGTCAATATGAGACCAAATCGTTATTGCTACTTAAGAAATCATTGTGAGGGCAAGTCGTTGTTCTCAATTTAGAAATCGATGTGATAGGCAAATCGTTGTGCTTTCTTAAGAAATCGATGTGAGAGCAAATCGTTGTTCTCACTTAAGAAATCGATGCGATAAGCAAGTTGTTATGAGCGAGAGCGAATCGATGTGAACAAATCGTTACGAGAAGCAAGTCGTTGCGCTCTTGATGAATCGTTATGAGAGGCAAATCGTTGCGGTCTCTTAGCGAATCGTTATGAGAGTCAAATCATTGTGGTCTCTTAGCGAATCGTTATGAGAGGCAAATCGTTGCGCGCTCATACTTATCAAATCGTTATACGGGGCAAATCATTATGCTTTCTTAGCGAATCGTTATGAGATCAATGCGATCACTTAACCAATCATTATGACAGCAAATTGATCTATCATACTTACGAAATCATTCTGAGAAGAGCTTCAATATAAATAGTGATGACTTATGAAATCGTTATGGAATCATAAAGTCTATGAATAAATCGTTATGATTAAGGAGGGAATTGTTGTAGCAAATAGCAAGTCGATGTGTACATAGAATATTTCATCCTATGAACTGTAAATGCTTCAAGATGGTAGATACTTACTGATTTTTGCTTGTGTTTCCTTGATTTATTTCCTGTGCTTAATTCTCATGGAAAACTTGTTAGATTAAACTATATTTGAGTTTTGTTAATCACCAAAATAGATATGTAATTAATTCAAATTACATGGGGATAAATTGGTCATCAATCTCCCCCTTTTTGGTGATGACAAAACCTAATCATTACATGTAGATGTTCTGAAATAAATCTTAATGAAATTGCGGAAATAGTAAAATATAGATATGTCAGAAGTACTATATTTCTCCCCCTTTTTGTCATTAAGCAAAAAGATCAAACTCTTGAGACAAAGAAGAAGAGAAAAAAAAAGCAATAGGGAGAACAAGGGAGTATTTTTATTTACTGCTGAGGGGGTACAGGAAGATAGAAAGCAAGAGATAAGAGAGAGGCATAATGACAAATGGTTTCCCAGGCCTGCTCTTCCTGCTTCTCAAAATACTGCCTAAGAACCCCTGGTTCAATAGAGTAGGAGGGTCCCATGATGGGAGCCATCCTTCGATGATGATGAACCAGCTACTCATCTATGAATTGAGCATACTGATCAATGTCAAGAGAAACTTTAAAGAAGCAAACTTTCCCAAAACTGGCACAGGCAAGGAATTGATCCATAGTAACTGGATAGAATTCTACTTGTGCTTCAATTCTAGACTCAGGGCTACATACACCTTGTATCTTTCAACCCATGTCTGATAAGGATCATTGACAAGGTGAATGGAGTTCATGTCTAGAAAAGTAGCACCTGAAATTGGAGGTCTGTTTTCTCTGGCCTAAGAGACATTTAGAGCATGAAGCTGCTGAGCAGAGAGAGGATAGAATCTGGTCCAATCTGAACGTGATAGTCTTTCACACTCAGACAAAAGAGGGGCTAGAACATTAGCATTGATGTGGCCCTGGTGATATTTTCTGAACAAAAATCGGTGAAAGGCAACTAAATGACCCTTCTGCACTTTAATTCTTCCCATCACTCTAGCAAAATGCTCAAAGATAATAGAGCCAACAACTGAATCCATGACCATAGAATGAAGTGGGGGAAGAAAAACAACATCAGGTAGCTCAAGGGTAGAAAAATCAACCTGAATAGCTTCAGTATGAGCATCATGAGACCCAAGAGCTCGAATAGCTTGCTTAAACTGACCAAGCTGAATTTCAGGAAGACGATGGAGATATTAGTAGTCATTGAACATCTAAAAATACATGATCATCTTGATTTCTTTTTGAATGAATGGTGCCCAGGTGTCCTTGTGATGGATCTAGAACCACTCTGATAAAGTTAAGGAGTGATCTCGGGGAGGGAACCTAGCTGATATGGCAAGGAGAAAGTTATTGTATAAAGTTTTGTGACCCCGAGCCCACTGCTCTTTAGTTTTACATTCAGTGTGGGAAAAGATTTTGGATTTTTCAAATTTGGAAAGAGAAGTATAAGAAAAAATAGTGTTGAGATGGTCAGTGAGATTTAGGTGTGGAAAGTTGAAAATGGTGGCAAAAACAACTTTTTGGAGGAATTCCCTATATAGTGGTTTATTTTTCTTGTCCACTGTGAGGGAAAACCAAAGAGGTGGATAAGTAGGTTCAGAAGAAATTGAAGAGGAGGAAGTTATTTTCCTTTTCTTAGGAGTAGGGCTAGAAGAGCCTGTCCTATGAACATGAGAACCAACCTTCAAGACAGAATGGAGAATAGCTTCTTCAAACTCATCTTTGATTCGCCTAAGAAAGGTGGCATCAATCTGAGCGCTCTCCGGAATGATTGTAATGAAGGAGGGAGGAGCAGAGGGATGAAGAAAGGAATGAGAGGTGGAGTAAGGTACATCTGCTGGTTCAAAAGAAGAGGGACCAGAAGATGAGGAGGCTCCAACTGATGAGGAGGTTGGAGGAACTTCAGGGATAGGAGGAGGAAGAATGTAAGTGGTAAAGGCAGGAGATGAAGAAGATTGTGAAGGAAATGGAGTAGGGTAAGGGTTGTTTGAAAGATGGAGGAGCTGGAGGTGCAGTTGAGGATAAGGGTGGAGATTTAGGAGCTGGTGTTTGGATAGGAGAAGGAGCCGGGGGCTTAAGAGCCACGACTTCTACTTTTGCCATAACCTGGTCAGCTTCAGCATCCACTGGCCCGTTGGCCCTGACAGATCCTCAGCTAGCCCTATTGGCCCATACTCTTCAGTTGCCCTTGGTTCAACCATGACTGGCCCGAATGGCCCTGCTGGTTCCTCAGAAACTGGCCCTGAAGGCAAGGCTTCAAAAGCTGGCCCTGATGGCCGAGGAACTTCCTCAACAACAGATGGCCCTGAGGGCCCTGACTCAACTGTAGACTCAGGCCTTGATGGCCTAACAACCTCTTCTTTAGCTACCTCAGAGGGCTGAGGAGCAGGTGGAGTGGGAGCAGGAGGTGCTTGTGCCCTTACCTCCTTTAAGCTATCTAACAACAAGGTCTTTATGCTTCCCATTTCCTTGTTCAACCACCTGATCGCATTCTTTACCAGATTCATTTCTTTTGCTGCCGAAGCCTGGCTCATAAAAATAGATGTGACATCTGATTGTACAGAACAAAGTATTTCACCTTGAGCATGCAGTCTTTCAATCACATGCTTCAAGTTTATGACAACCCTCTGTCTTTGCGGCCTCTGATAGGGTGCATCAGCTAGGAGAGGAAGTTCAGGAGTAACTTCCTTTCCCTTCTTTCTTGCCTCGGGCTCCTCATGAACTACATATTCATCTTGTTCATCTGAGTGAGAAGAGCTGGCCGACAAACCCTCTCTGAATTGATCATCAATGGGGGCACTAGCATTGTGCTCCCCCTGAGTTGTAGCTGCCTTTTTGTCAAATGATTGCTCCCCGTGAGCAGGAGCATCGCCAACTGGCACATCTTCTATCTCTATTTCCAGCTCCCCCTGAATGGGAGCATCTTCCACAGCTACTCTTTCAAGAACTTCCTCTACCTCCCCCTGGCTGGGAGCATTTTCCATCACTACATCAGCAATGTGGCCTGATGCCACAGCTTCTGCAACTTGATCACTACTGACCATTGGCTCCTCTAGAATGGAGTCCAATGCATCCCTGAGTACTGAGGCTACTCGGGAAGAGGGAGGTGCATCCTCAAGACTTTGCCCAACTGGCTCAATATTCTTAGGTAGAATGTCCTCAATCCTGCTGCTAGATTCTACTGCTGCTGCTGCTGCTTCTTCTTGAATCATAGGAACTGCTCCTGCTGCTTCTTGGTCTTCTTGGGCTTCGCCAATGATGGCTTCACCCTCAGCCACAGAAGTCTTTGACCACACTTCATTTACAACAGAGAATCCACTTTTCCTTAAGTTTCTGGACTGGACTGCTTGGCCCACCATTTCAGAGACATCTCCTACCACACTGATGCCATAGTGCTGAAATACCTTGGTCAGGAGATGGGCATAAGGTAGAGAGACGTTCAACTTGCTCTTTGTATCCCATACTTGTGCACTTGCAAATTTCATCCTTTCTATCATAATCTCTGCCATGTTGATCTCCTGGTTCTGGATGGCCCACAACATCAAATCTGAGTCCGCCTTGGTATAGGTTGAAAAGGTAGCAATTCGGGGAATCAAAATTTGACAGGCTATAAAATGCAGAAGATGATTAAATGCGTTTAGCTGGTTGATATCTATCTTGCCATCCTTTAATCTGTATTCGGGACCAACAATCCTTAATCCTTTCTCCTAGATATCCTCAGTGTGAACTCCACTGCATCTGGAGGTAGTCACACCGAAGAGTAATGCCAATAGATCTCTTGTGACCCTAATCTGGGTTCCCTTGACCATGGAAGTCAAGGTCCCGTCTGCCTCTGACTTCAAACATACATAAAAAGCTTTTACAAGGTCCGGATAACTTACTTCCGACAGGGTGGAAATCTTTGTCCACTTCAATCTGTCCATAGCTACGACAATGCTGCCCATACCATTCTTCTACAAATCAACCACATCCACTGCCTTTTGCCCGCAAAGCTTGGTCTTTACTAAAGCAAATCTCGCCTGCTGCTCGACGGTAAGAAATTCGGATCTGTAGCCCCTGACACTGCCGGAAACACCAGAAGAGTCCATGGCATCGAACAGGAAAAGTTTCTGGAGGACTGGAAAGAGGATTGGAATAGAATCCCTAAAAAAATATCGGGCTGGAAGAGGTTGGATGCTTGAAATCTTGGGAAGTCGATGCCGAAATCGTTAGGGTATCGGCTCGGGCAAGGAGGAGGGTGACGAAGATAGAATGTGAATCGTTTCCACACAGATTTTGTAATATAAGCAATAAAGATAAGTGACCTTTCGAAACTGGAGGCGCCATGATGGCAGAAAATGACAAAATGACAATTGACTTGTTTGATAGGAATAAACCCTTATAAAATAATGAACCGTCAAGGATATTAAATAGATAGGCAAAGCTAGGACTTTTGCTTAAGTTCGAGGAGGAGAAATAATATAATTGATGTTCTGAAAATTAATATTTTAGTCTTAAACAGATAATTCTTTCACAATTTACATATGCCTAATTCCCTTCTAAGAGAAGCAAATCTCTCTTCAAGTAAGGCCTTTGTGAAGATATCTGCTAACTGATTGTTGGTATCAATAAATGAAATATCTATGTTACCATTAGCTACATGATCACGAATGAAATGATATCTAATCTCAATGTGCTTTGTTCTTGAATGCTAGACTGGATTCTTGGTTAAATTGATTGCACTTGTGTTGTGCATAATAGTGGAATTGTCTTGATCTAAAATCCATAATCCTTAATTTATTACTTAATCCATAAGAGTTGTGTACAACAACTTCCAGCAGCTACATATTCAACTTCAATTTTTGACAGAGCTACTGAGTTTTGTTTCTTTGAGGACCATGAGATCAGACAACCTGCAAGAAATTGACAACAACCACTGGTGCTTTTTCTATCTATTTTGCATCCAGCGTAGTCAACATCAGAATAGCCTACTAAGTTGACTTTACAAGACTTTGGGAACCATAATCCTAAGTCGTGTGTTTTAGCTAGATATCTGAAATTTCTTTTAACTGAAATTAAGTGAAACTCTCTAGGATCTGTCTGATTCCTAGCACACATGCATACACTAAATAGAATATCAGGTCTACTGGCTGTTAAGTATAGTAATGAGCCTATCATACCTCTGTAGACTTTTTTATCTACTTTCTTACCTTCCTTGTCATTGTCTAACCTTGTTGATGTGCTCATGGGTGTTGACAGTGGCTTGGCGCTTTCAAACCCAAACTTCTTTAAGAGTTCCTTGGTGTACTTAGCCTGGCAGATGTAAGTCCCTTCCTTTCCTTGTTTGATTTGCAATCCAAGGAAGTAGTTGAGCTCCCCCATCATGCTTATCTCGAATTCTTCCTGCATAAGCTTCTCAAAGTACTTGCAAAGAGATTTATCAGTAGAGTCAAATATTATATCATCTACATAAATTTGTACAAGCAATATGTGTTTGACTTTAGACTTGATGATCAGTGTACTATCTACTTGACCTCTAGTAAAGCCATGCTTCAATAAAAATGAGCTAAGTCTTTCATACCATGCCCTAGGTGCTTGTTTTAAACCATATAATGCTTTGTGTAATTTAAATACATGATTTGGAAAATTAATGTCATCAAAACCTAGAGGTTGTTCTACATAAACTTCCTCCTTAATGAACCCATTTAGAAAAGCAGATTTTACATCCATTTGGAATAATTTCAAATCTAATGCAGATGCAGATGCAAGTAGAATTCTAATAGCCTTAAGTCTAGCTACAGGTGCATAGGTTTCATCGAAATCTATGCCTTCCTCTTGTGAATAGCCTTGAGCTACCAATCTGGCCTTATTTCTTAAGATCACACCAACTTCATCCAGTTTATTTCTGAACACTCATTTGGTGCCGATCACTGGATGATCTGATGGTCTTGGAAAAAGTGACCATACATGGTTTCTCTTGAACTGATTCAGTTCATCTTGCATGGCTAAAATCCAAGATTCATCAGTGAGAGCTTCATTGACTGTCCTAGGCTCTATTTGAGAAACAAAAGCTAGATAATCACATGGAATAACATTACCTCTTGTTCTTACCCCTACAGATGGATCACCAATAATATTTTCAGGTGGGTGATCTTTCTTGTATCTCCATTCTTTTGGAAGATTTTCATGTGAGATATTCCTCTGTTGCAGGTCTTCCAGAGGTGGATCTTCCTTGTCCTCAATTGATGTGTTCTTTAATATTTCGGACAATTCATCTATTTCATCAATGTCGCTATCGACTTCCTTTCTCAAAAAAGGGTTAGTTTCATAAAAGATAATGTGTACTGAGTGCTCAATTAATAAAGTGCTTTTATTAAATACTCTATAATCTCTAGGTTTAGAAGTATACCCCATGAAGATTCCTTCATCTGATTTGGCATCTAACTTACCAATGTCTCTTTTGTCGTTGTTGTGTATGAAACATGGACATCTGAATGTCCTGAAGTGACTGATCTTCGGCTTATTTCCCTTGTACAATTCATATGCTGTCTTGTTTAGGATAGGCCTGATCAATACTCTATTAATAATGTAGCTTGCTATGTTGACTGCTTCAGCCCAAAAATATCTTGGCAGATCATATTCTGATAGCATCGTCCTTGCCATATCCAGAAGGGTTCTGTTCTTTCTCTCAGCAACTCCATTTTGTTGTGGTGTCCTTGGTGCTGAGAAATTATGCTCAATCCCTGGTCGTCACAAAATTTGGCAAACTTTTCATTTTGGAATTCTCCTCCATGATCTGACCGGATTCCAACAATGCAGTACTTCTTATCTTTTGTATTTTCTTGCTGAAGCTCACAAAACTATCAAACGTATCATCTTTGTGCTCCAAGAATGAGACCCATGTGAATCTGGAATAGTCATCTACAATAACAAATCCAAAGTCTTTCCTCCAAGACTTGTGGTCCTCATTGGCCCAAATAAGTCCATACGAAGGAGTTCTAAGGGTTTAGAGGTGGTTATAACAAACTTTGACTTGAAGGAACTCTGGTATGATTTCCTTCGCACATGGTCTGCAGACACCATCCATTTTTGTGCTGACTTTTGGTAGACCATCAACCAGACTTCTCTTGATCAGCTTTCTCATGCCATCCAAGCTGTAGTGGCCTAATCTTCTGTGCCACAGCTCGGTTGACTACTCTTTGCTTGCTGCTAAACAGATATCTTGATCTTTCAGTTCATCAAGGTAGAGTAGGTATAGATTCTTTTCCCTGTTAGCTTCGAAAATCATTGTTCTGTCTTTTATAATACTGCACTTGGATTTTTGAAATCTGATCTGATGTCCATTGTTACATAACTGGATAATGCTGATGAGGTTGTGCTTTAAGTCTTTTACACATAGAACATCTTCAATCATTGTTTTTCCTTTGCCGCCTACTGCTCCACTGCCAATTACAGTCCCCTTTCCATTATCTCCATAGGTGACTGTGGCTTCTTCAGCTTCGAGGTGAGAGAAGAACTTTCTATTGCCTAACATATGCCTTGAGCACCCGCTGTCTAGGTACCATTTTGATGCTCGAAGGCTTCCCTGAAATAAAGATATTAAGCTTTAGGTACCTAAATTCTTTTGGGTCCTTCTTGGTTAGTATCATCAACTTTCTTTTTGATTATCCACATTTTGTGTTTAGTTGGACATGATACTTTAATGTGTCCTAATTTATTAAAATTACTATAACAAGAAATTTTTGTTTCTTTTTCAATTGAAATATATTTAAAGTTGGCCTTGTATGCTATGTCTTGTTCAGGTATGGATTTTGGAGTTGGATATTTTTAGGGTATGTTATTTCTTCGTCATTATCGGGTGGAGTATAACCTAATCAATGCTTCTTTCTAGCTGATCGTCTAGCAGCTTTTAGTATTAATCCAGTTTTACCATTAGTGAACTTTTCTATCGTACTAAATAGTTTTTCATTTTCTTCTGATAGTATTTTAATTTCTCTTTTTAATTCATCTAAGGTTTCTTGTTTTTCTAGTTTTATTATTTGTTTATTTTTATCCTTCAGATCTTCGCATAATAACTCATTTCTTCTTTTAAGTTCATTAATTTGATTCTCTAGTTGTTCATTTTCAGATTTTAAGTCTGAATTTGTGTTTTCTAGGCAAGCATGATTTTTCTTTGTCATTTTTAGTGATTTACACACATATTTATATTTATCATATAGTTTGTTAAATGTATCTTCCAAATTGTCGGAATCAGATTCAGTACATGAAGTGAAGGAATCAGATGTTACCTTTTCGTCGATGTTTGCCATGAAGGCCAGGTTGGCCTTTCTTCGTCTTCTTCACTTGAAGTGGACTCGTTGTCAGAGTCGTTGCTATTGCTCCAAGCTGCTACTATTGCTTTCTTTTTGTATCTCCTGAATTTCTTGGAACTGTCTTTCCTTTTGAACTCAGATTTCTTGAGCTTCAAACATTCTGCTTTGATATGTCCTGGCTTCTTACATTCATAGCATATGGGCTCAGCTTTCTTTGGATCCTTTACTTATGGCTTCTTAAACTCTTTGTTCCTCTTGAAATATCTCCTCCCAGACTGGTACTTCTTTTTCTTCGCTAGGATGCATTGCAATCTCCTAGATAACATTGCTTCTTCCTCTTCACTATTGCTTAAGCTCTCATCTTCATCTGATGATTTTTCTAACAAGTCTTCTTTAGCTTTGAGAGCGTTTGAATGCTTCTTTCTGCTCGAAGACTCTCCCAGTCTCTCCATATTAATTTCATGGGCGATGAGAGATCCGACCAGTTTCTCCAATGACATCCTCTTCAGGTCATTGGCTTCTTCTATAGCTGTTACTTTAGGAGTCCAAGAAGATGGTAGAGATCTCATAGTTTTTCTTACCATGTCTCCGATTTCATAGGTTTTTCCAAGACTGGCTAATCCATTTGTGATGTCTATAAATCTGCTAAACATTTGGGTTATTAACTCTCCGGGCTGCATCTGAAACCTTTCATATTGAGTGACCAGTATGTCTATCCTACTTTCCTTGACATTGTCGGTGCCTTCGTATGTGATCCTGAGCTTTTCCCACATTTCCTTGGTAGATTTGCAGGCAGAAATTCTGTTGAATTCCTTCTTGCTAAGAGCACAGCACAGAATGCTCTTGGCCATGCAGTTTAAAGAAATCTTTTTCTTGTCGTCTTCTGTCCATTGATTCTTTTCATTTGTGACTAGAAGATCTCTTTCCTCAACTATCGACCAAATCTGATAGTCAAGACCTTGTAGAAAGAACTCCATTCTCCTTTTCCAATACGTGTAGTCTTCACCATCGAACAGTTGTGGCCTGTTGACTGACTGACCTTCGAACTGACCTTGGGCTGCCATTTGATCTTTTATCTTCAGATCGTTGGATCTTCTTCTTTGTCGAGGAGACTAGCTCTGATACCACTTGTTGCCCAGCTATCAAGCCCAGAGGGGGGGGGGGGGTGAATGGGATTCTTGAAAAATGAACACTTAAAACCTGTTCACAAAATAGTCACACAAAGACACACTTTGATGGTTGTTAGTGTTAGTCAAGTATAAACAACAAGCACACAAAGGCAAACACACTACACACAGATTTATCCTGGTTCGGATCTCCTCTCCTTAGGAGTCCTATGTCCAGTCCTTGAGCAATATCTAAGGATTTCACTAACCAAGGGTATAGTCCCTCTTATGGACCCTTACACACCCAGCCTCAACTGGTCTTCTCTTCACAGCCCGAAGAGGAATTACACCACCCTGGATACCACCAGGTCTTCTTTCTGCAAGAAGGGAAAGCACACCCTAGATACCACCAGGTCTTCCTTCTACATGAAGGGAAAGCAAACACATGAATGTGTAAAGAAAGCAAGCCCCTAGATCAAGATTAAACAAGGCTACATCTGAAGCAAGAACTGAGAGCTAAAAGATATACAGAAAATGATCTCTCTTAGTACAGAAAGCTCTCTCAAAGATCTACACTAAAACTCAGAGAGTAGGAGCTTGAAAGAAGATGAGTGAGGCTTGAGCTCTTCAAGTGCTCGCCGAAAAACTTGAAGGAATTGTTGTTTTTCACTCTTATGTCTATGTCACTTGTTTCTGGAACTTCAGTTTTCTATAAATATTCTTCATTTGAAATTTGAACGTTGAAGTGCCCGTTGTCTCTAAGTTCTTGTTTACGTTAGACTGCATAAGATGATGGGCTTTAGCCAACGGTCTTTAGCTTTCCATGCAAGTAAGGAGAGAATCCTCTGAGATATCTTCTAGCTTCTATTGTGTCCAACGTTGTATTAGCTGTCAGAAACCTGGACGCATTTCAAGCTTAAACAATAGGCAGCTTGGCTGTCTCTTGTTGTCAGTCAACGTTACAATAGGTTTACACCAAAATGGAAGATCCATTCTATTCATCTAAAAGATATTTCAGATAGTGCATGAGAATGGAAGATAATGTTTGCATGCAATGCAGTGATACGTACTATCGTAATAAATGCATGGATGTCAGAGAGATATGTAGAGACTTTGACTTTTCAACATATCAAGTCGTTATAAAAAATGAAATCCTTATGAGCATAACTTATGAAGTTAGTGTGGAAATCGTTATATTATCATAACCAAATCGATGTACACACAAACCATTATGCATTAATAACCGAATCGTTGTAGAGACAAGTCATTGTGATAATATAAGCAAATCGTTATGAACAAGTCATTATAAAAGAATCTTTGTTTGATGTATCGAATCGTTATGGCGACCAAGTCGTTATGTAACTTAACGAATCATTATGTCCAGAGAGTCGATATAAGACAAAATTGTTATTGCTACTTAAGAAATCGTTGTCAGAGCAAGTCGTTGTTCTCACTTAAGAAATTGATGCGATAGGCAAATAGTTGTGCTTTTTTAAGAAATCGATGTGAGAGCAAATGTTGTTCTCACTTAAGAAATCGATGCGATAGGCAAATCGTTATGAGCGAGAGCGAATTGATGTGAACAAATCGTTACGAGAAGCAAGTCGTTGCGCTCTTGATGAATTGTTATGAGAGGCAAATCATTGCGGTCTCTTAGCGAATCATTATGAGAGGCAAATCGTTGCGGTCTCTTAACGAATCGTTATGAGAGGCAAATCATTGCGGTCTCTTAGCGAATCGTTATGAGAGCCAAATCGTTGCGGTCTCTTAGCGAATCGTTATGAGAGCCAAATCGTTGCGGTCTCTTAGCTAATCGTTATGAGAGGAAAATTGTTGCACACTCATACTTATCAAATTGTTATACGGGGTAAATCATTATGCTTTCTTAGTGAATTGTTATGAGATCAATGCGATCACTTAACAAATTGTTATGACAGCAAATCAATCTGTCATACCTACAAAATCGTTCTGAGATGAGCTTCAATATAACTAGCTATGACTTATGAAATCATTATGGAATCATAAAGTCTATGAATAAATCGTTATGATTAAGGAGGGAATCGTTGTAGCAAATAGCAAGTCGATGTGTACTTAGAATATTTCATGCTATGAACTGTAAATGCTTCAGGATGGTAGCTACTTACTGATTTTTTCTTGTGTTTCCCTGATTTATTTACTATGATTAATTCTCATGGAAAACTTTTTAGATTAAATAATATTTGAGTTTTGTTAATCACAAAAATTGATATGTAATTAATTCAAATTACATGGGGATAAACTTGTTAGTCAACAGGCAACCACTGTTCGATGGTGAAGACTACACAGGTTTATAGGATCTCAGGCATTGCCATTATGCCAAAACTCAAGTTTTTGTGTAAGGATACGATCCTTCCTTTTAACCCACCACAAGGTACAGTCCCCCTGCTGGACAACTAAGCAACACCCGCAAGCAGATCCACACCGGACCTAGGCATGACTCGGCCAACCCGGCCTCCGCCACATCCTTGTTCTCAGGTCACCCCAGAGTGAGACGCTGGCATGCACACCTGCCTCGCAGCATGCCGCCCACAATCTCCCCCCCCCCCCTCCCCAGCGGCACCCCTGGGAATCGAACCCGTGACCTGCTCTGATACCAGGTTTATAGGATCTCAGGCATTGCCATTACGCCAAAACTCGAGTTGTTGTGTAAGGATACCATCCTTCCTTTTAACCCACCACAGGGTACAGTCCCCCTACTAGACAACTCAGCAACACCCGCAGGTAGATCCACACGGGACCTAGGCATGACTCAGCCAACCCGGCCTCCGCTACACCCTCGTTCTCAAGTCGCCCCAGGGTGAGACGTTGGCACGCACACCTGCCTCACAGCATGCCACCCAACATGAGGTGCCAAGGCGTTGCGGTACTGACTAAAGATCTGAGTCATCCCCTCCATAAAGTGAGTCCAGTCAAACCCCTAACCAGTTTGAGGAGGGGGTGGTGGCGGTGGTACAAGACCACTGTGTGCGTCTTGTAACCCAGGCTGAGTCTGCTACAGTGGCGGGGCATCTCTAGCCTCCTGTTGAGGTGCCTGCTCTGCCACCTCCTCGACTAAACTTGCACAACATCAGGACATGCACAACATCAGTACACAAAATAACTCTGATTTTGCTTCCTGCTATTGTACTCTTCATGCTCTAAGTTATCTTTCTGAACATTTCCTTATATGTCTCGACAGACTAGGCTCTGATACCAACTGTAACGACCCAAGATCCGAATTACCAGTACCAACCAGTAACTTGAATCTTGACCTATTACCCATGGACTGGAGTCCGAAGGGTAGAATAAGAACATCCGAGGAGAACATATAAGAAAATGTACACAGTGTAATAAAGCTTTTTCCACTATATAATATTCAGTTTAAGTACAACTTAGAGCCAATAATAACAAAAGTACAGAGTACAGTGAGTCAAAAAATAAAGTACTACTCACAACAGCTAAGCAGAACCAACCCCGAAGTGACCTGGCTCCTCAGCACCTGGAGCCGACGACGATCCACCTAAAAGGGAAGGGATTGAGTCTCAAAAAAGAGACCCAGTAGGGACACGGGCCCCACCGGTAACAGTGCGGAAAGTAATGTAACAACGCGCGCACACACACAATGCACAACAACAGAAACTGGTGGCAAAGACTGCAACTCCTTATGGAGGTGCATCGAGAACTGGAACCTTGCAGGCTCAATAGCACGACAAGCACACAAACACACAAAAGGGTCGGACATAGTTAGGGGCCTATGGCATGGTGCCTCCTCACCATAGAGTCCTCCACCCCTAACTCGTGTGCACACTACAAGCGCTCTCCCTCATGCCTGGTCCTTGACCAGTTTTCCGCTACGCTAGACCCTAACAGTGGAGAAGGTGCCCCACAGAAACCGGCTCATAACCACTACAAGGGGCATGCACTGGATGGAGTCGCACTTGACGTCTAGGCTCACCAGCGGAGCAATCTTAACGTCAGTCCTCCAGACGCAGCCTAGCTCAGTGCGTAGGTCACACACACAACACAATAAGAACATGGTAAAACACTACGCAAGTACCGACGGAGACACTCTCGAAGTCCGGCACATCGTGCTGTGGGTGGACACTATGTGTCAATGCCTCGAACCGTGGAGAAGGGAATGAAACTCGCTGGGACCTACCTATGGTGATGGCAACAACATCAATTGCCGCCAACCAGGAATCGATGACAACATCATCTGCCGTTAACTTGTGGGTTGACGGCATCACACTGGCCATCTACTAAAAGTAGACTGCCACTTGATGGCCGTTTACCCTAAGTCGACGGCGGCTTTGTGCCGTCAAGTTCCTTACCTAAAGACCTTAATGTCAACCAATGTTGACGTTAAGTTCTCCAGAGGATACGAAGCATGGAGGGGAGAAGCCAACCTCCTCATCACCAGAGGATTGGTAGGGCGATTATCTAACACACCAAACGTTGGATTCGCCTATGAAGTACAAAGTGTGAACCAACCACATGATTCATAGAACACAATGCACATCCTAGCATGGATTCCACGCTTGGAGAAGGGGGTTTGGAGTCCTAGCATGATAGAACTAGGTGGATAGTTGAGGTGTCCCTACCTCAAATAGGAGATCCACCCCAATAGGGCCTTCTTGTAAGCATGCAACCCTCCTTCGTGCTCCAACTCCCCCGGAGACGCCATCCACGAGCCAAGCATGACCTCCTTCACGAGCCGAGGGAGAGAGGCTCACCACCACAAGGAAGAACAAGCCACAATGAGGAAGAGAGAAAGAGGAAGGAAACCTCAACCAAACACCAATCCAAACTCACCTTCACACAAGCCACACAAACTCCTCCCCTCCAAGCTCTCCATGGATCACCAAGCCTTAGAAGTCTCAAGGAGAGAAGAACCAGCCGTAGGGAGGGAAAGAATGGCTATTCTCAGGCCTGAGCAACTTTTAACTCAGCTCTCAGAATGCGATAGGGTTGGCCGTCACGTTAGCCTCCCTAACGTGACAGTCACCTGCGACGCGATCTGGAAAGATTAGTCAGACCTGCCAGTCAACCCACCAATCATCGTGCATGCAAAACTGACCACAACAATGTGATGGACAAACATGTCGCATTCATACATGCACTACAACATGTGGTGCAACTGTCCCGACAGCAACACGACAAAACTACATGCTACTGTCAAGGCTGAGTCGCGATAGAGGTGGCTAGCACATCCTCAATCAGAACGCGACGGTTACCTTTGTCGCCTTCAGAAGGCGACGGCATGTCGCATCGTGACTTCATCCGAGGGCCTTTGCCTTGGAAGAGGGAGCGGGATGTTACAAACCTGTTGACAAACCTTAGAGAACAATGTTAGTCCATAATTTCCATAGTTTTGTTAATCATAAAAAATATATATATTAAATAATAAATTATATGGAGATAGACTGATCATCAGTAGGGTCTGGGAATCCATAGCCTGACCGCTGTTTGGGTGAGGCCCACGATCAGAACACGGTTAGTTTACCCACTGCCTCAAAACTAAGTTAACATTGGGGGTGTATGGGAGGCAATCTGAACGTGGTATATCGTGTGATCACGATAAGAAGGCGGGGCTCTGTGTTCCCCACATTCTTTACACTGTGAACCTAGGATGATAGACACGATAAAATGCTTAAATCTCATCGTAGGAAGCATGAAAAATTCCCACCTAGTTTTAAAACAATGGTAACAGGCTTCTAAACATGCAGAAATCATGAATTTGACATGTAGATATGGATTGACCATGGTTTGAGAGCAAGGACAAGGGGGTCGGGTATAAGCAAAATCATGAAATTTAGGAGCAAAATACTCCTAAGATGCATGATAGAATTTGGGGAAAATATAGGGATCATGTTTCTGATATCAACAACATTCTATGGAGACATTTCATTTAGTTTTGTTTGAGAGAATGTATATCTTTGGGCAAAATTGGGACTTTGGAGCAAGAATAGGATGAAGAACTTCTTTCTCCACAAATTTCTCCTCCTCTAGCCTCCCTTTCACATCTAGGAGATCCCCTAGGCAGGAATAGGGTAGGTCATGGGGGAATTTAAGGTGTATTTATAGGATTTGCCTTTTTATTTTATAACACAACTCTAACTCCTCTTAATTATGAGATTTTTATGTTAATTTTTATCTCCTAGCCTTCCAATCTCTAGATGGGTTAGAATTGCCATGGAAAAACATGGCTATCATGTCAAAATAGTGATAGGACACAAGTTTAGATCATTAAGAGATGTAATTAATCTTATCTTGACCATTTAAATAAGGCAATAATAGGTATTACAAATTTCATAATAATTTATTATTATTCTGTTATTCTAACTCTTAACAATTTTTACTATGGATCATTATTTAAGTCCATAACTGCTTTTTCTTGTTGGATTTTATTTTAATTCATTTAATTTTTAAAAAAATTTAATTCATTTATGTTATTTTTTATTTATTAATAATCCATGTTATTACACAGAGGTCCTATAAGATGGTACTGGATTGTGGGTGCTTCCCCTAAGGTGAATAAGGAATCTGCAGCACTGGTAAAATGGGATCACATCAGAGACGGTGCCAGACACGTGTTTTCTTCTGTTTTAAGATAGCAAAAGGTTGTCAAGCTTTTTTCTTTTAGCAAAACCCTCAACTGGCACATTTTTCATCTGTTTCTTTTGAGACAGGAGAGACACATCCTGATGTTCTGACTTGTACGGCATTATTTCTTTCAAAAATAAATATTGAAATATTTAAGATTTATGTTGAGTCCATGGTTCTTTAAGAGTTTGTATTGCTCTTTTTTGGGGTGGGGTGGTGGTGGGGGGGGGGGGGGGGTGGGGAGGGTGCGTTCGGATTTTCTGTCGTTTTCCAGTTCGGAAGAGCTGAAATTTTAATTCAGTGTTTGGTGATTATCCTTTCTTCTTCTCTTCAATTGAACTTGAATATTTTTATTTCTCCTTATCGTCTTCGTTCAGGATTTCATGGATTTTGATATTAATTTAAGAATGTTGGAAGATAAAATTCAATCTTTCCGAAGGATCTTCAAGTTTTGGATTTCTTCTGGACTTGGGATAGCTTTTATTGTTCATGATTCGCCTCATTGTGGAACAAAAGCTATGAGATGAAGGAAGCTTACTGCGCCTTGTAGCTAGTCTGCCGAAACTGACCAGCAGCAACGAGAGCAAAGGGAAAGCTAGCAGCTGCAACCACTTGCCATGTCTGGAACAAAAACACAATAAAAGTGCAGTATCCCACCCTTAAAGTAATAGCACAACTCACATCAATTGTGTGTGTATATATATATATACTCTTCATATGGAATGTGTGAATGTGTCTATTTTTTGCATGATATAACTTCTCTCTCTCTAGAATCTAGAGAGAGAAGCACTGAGCTTCTTGGTGTTTTCCGCCGGCGCTGGTTTTGGCCGCCGCCCTTGTAGCTGGCGGCATGCTGGGCTTCTGATGTCAACCTTGGTGGATTCCGCATTGGTAGGCGATGGTGATCAAGGTGTCCCTATTAGGCGTTCCTACGCTCAAATTATTGCAGCCACAAAGCCACCTCCAACGGTAAAAATTGGTGTGAAACCGCCATCTTTCACAGACTCTGGGGAGCCCGCCGTTTTTTTTTCCCAATGAGGACGTAGGAAAATTGATCAACACCCTAATCCTTGCTCTGATTGTTAGATGTTCTTATGGCCGGTGTTCCATACCTGACTTCAAGTCTGCTATATCCCAACGCCTACATCTTAAAAAGGATTTTATTGTTAGCGTGTTGAACCAGAGACACCTGCTTCTTAGGTTCGATGATGAAGAAGAATTTCTAACAGTTGTTTTGAGGAGAAGCCTTTACATGCACATCAAAGGACTGCTCTACAGGTTCTTCAGATGGGAGGCTAACTTTGATTTTGATGCCGATCCTACTATCATGCCCATATGGATTGGTCTGCCCATGTTGCCGGTTAATTATTACTATGAGGATTTCCTTAAATCTATAGCTGGGAATATTGGTCGTGTGCTTCGTATTCATGAACCCACTCTGGCATTAACTCATACTAGCGAGGCTTTTGTCTGTGTAGAGTTGGACATCACTAAGGTTCGACTGGAGAGAATCTGGATAGGCTGTGGATCGACTGGTTTTTGGCAGAGGGTCACATACTACCGGGTTCCTGTTGTCTGCAGCTTTTGTCATAAGCTTGGACATTGCCAATCTGACTGCATAAGGCAACAGAAGAAGGAGGTCGTTCAGAACGATCTCCCCATCAATAACAACCCAAAGGTCCATGATAACCAGGCCAATGAAGTTGTACCCAAAAAGTGTGGCGTCAGAAATTCATCAACTCCTCTTGCTCTTGAGGGCCTTAAGAATACCTTTACTGTTCTTCAGGAGGAGGAGAAAGCTGATGAGGGGGTTCAAGATGGGTCTCCAGGAGAGGAGGGCCAAACACTTTCTTCTGAACAGGTCCACCTGGTCGAATCCTTCACCTCTCAAACGGGGGATACGAGAGTGGGCGAAGACTTAAATAATATTGCGTAGGACGGTAGTGCAGATGCAGTTCAAATGGCTCCCCAGCCCAATGGGACTGTCACTGTTAGTAATGATACGTTGCATGGCCTGCATGCAACGCATGCAACCCCCATTTTGGCCATAGAGGAGTCGTCTATGATGGTCGTCGGCGGCGAGGAAAACCCTTCTCCGGTGATGACTTCCATCGGAGGAGACATAAGGTTACCTAAACCTGCTATTCCCTTTTTTGTTGTCCTTCCCATATCTGTTGATCACAGGCCACTGGAATCCTCTGCCAAGATTCTTGCGGATATTGCCCAGAAGGAAAATATCTTTATGCCAAGTATTGTTGTTACCACAGGGGGAAGAATTCAAAATAAAGAAGGAATTTGCACTCGCTCCAGAGCTAAGGCGGTGGGGTCTTCAACCGGTTATTCTTCCTCATGAATAGCCCACTACTTTTCTGGAATATCCGGGGCATCTCCAATAGTGCCTCTAGACGTCACCTTCACCAAATCTCACAGAAGCATGGTTTTTATATAATTGCTATTGCCGAGCCGATGGTATCTTTTCACCGGGCTGAGAAAATCTGTAGGTTTTTAAACATGGACAACTACACTGGTAATGTCATGCCCCGCCAATTTAGCAGCGGAATAAATCGGGGAGGTATGAACAACATGTATGGTAAAGTAATTATGCAAACATTCGCAAATATCAGAGTAACTAATGAACATTATTTACAATAAACTCTTTATTTTATTGATAAATCACCTAACTATTACAACCACTAATTCTGAGCCGAAACATAGGGCTCAAAAATGCCGTTACATCTGGAAAAGATGATTAAGCAAACATCTAACTATACTCTAAGGTACTAAGGACACTCCATCGCTAGGACTTTGGGTCGCTCATCACTCCAATCCATTCCCATTGGTGTGCGTAGGGTCATCACCTGACTTACCTGAAACACATACAATAAAAACACAGGGTGAGCGATAACGCTCAGTAGGACTTAATATCTCGTGTAAACAAGCATGCTTTAAGTGATTAATGTCTTGTAATGTAGGTTAACTAGAGAGAACGATCAAAATATAGTCAAGAGAGTAATAGGACATGATGGCAAGAGAATGATAAAACTTTCAACATGGATATTGTAAAACTAGAATGATAAATGATTGGTCATGTAACGAAATAGTGTAAATGGTTGCACCACGGTGCACTAGTAGAGATAGCACCTCTGGTCGAGCATCTTGCCAACCCAGAGAACGATAACATAGTGATTGATATATTGATTTATTGATTGTCATAAATTAATCTAGATAGTAAACTGGCGCTGGATGCATGCCGTACACATCCTGATCATGTAACCCTTGTAAGGAACTAGCACTCTTCGGGAGCTCCTCCCAGGACCAGATCGGGCCCTACTGCTTTGGCATATAGTACTTGCTTGTTTAATTTAGACAATCAATTGTATGGCCAAGAGAGTACCAAGAAATAGATGAGAGTAGTAGAGAGAACGTGAACAGATGAGAGGATATAGATAGTAGACGAGATAGGGACATTTCCGTAAAACGACGTGAAATTCCGATAGTAACGGTTGCACAACACCAGGTAGGGTGCCGGCAGTCTGGTAGAAGTCACAACCACCCACTTAGTCGTGTCGTGAACACGGCCAAATGGTTCGGAGTGATCTCGAGACGAGAAGGAAAAACACTAAGGCATGGATCGTACTGATCCCTAATGTGTATCGGGATTTGGGGTACAACCAGCTCGTTGACTAAGGAAGGAGACTTACGGAGGTCTTGACAAGGAGTCTCTGGTCCGGTCGAGAGTATTCCCGGTGGAGAGGTGGTCCAAGTCAAGAAAAAGTGTGTAGAAAAATGGGTCCGTCGTGTCTCGAGTGCTCGAAGCCAAGGGAAAACAATAACGGTATTTAAAATACGCGAGTAAAAATGGAAACAATTGTATTTAATAAAAATAGGGTAATTTAGTCATTTATTTCGCTAATTTACCAAATATATTATGACGTAATTTATCAAGGCCAAATGACATTTAATAATATTGTGTGTGCGTAAGTGTAAAGAAATCTTGAGGATATGACAAGTCGTGCAAATGTCATTTTAAATAATTAAATTTATATCATTAATGCCACTTATTAATTTACCAAGTCGAATTAACTATAACATGGGTTAATCATGGCTAATTAAGGAGTATATAGACTAATCAGTAGGGATACGAGCACAATTATTTGTTCTGGCCAAAATTTCAAGAAGGCGACGGGGGTGCCCGTCGCGATCATGTCGCGACGGGGAGCATGGGCGCGTTAAGCAGCCTGTCGCGACGGGGTTGCGGACGCGATTACTGTCGCGGTCGCCGGCCCGGGCGCGACAGAGGCTTGCGCTGGGAAAGCGGCGGCACAGGCAGCCGCGTTATGAACGCGTCGCTGTAGCCGGCCGCGACCTCCCAATATCGCGGCGGGTCGCGCTGTCGCGATAACAGGGATGTCCGATTTTTTTCTCTTTTTCTCTGGGTGGACCCTTCTTGACACAGGGTCATTCTTAATTCAGTATAAAATCGTACGGTGATCCAAAAAGCATGAAACCAGTTTTAAACGAAAGTAGACAAGTATATCTATCAACACGATTAATTTGAAAATAGACAAGGTTTAGATATGCATTAATTAGGTTACTTTTCAGTGACCTAAACAGGCGCAGTCAGGGTTCAATGAATTAATTAGAGATTTATACATGATAAAAAATTACGAAACTAGGGGCGTTTAAAAGCTAACAAGAAGTAGTATTTATGATAACTTTCTCATGATCTGAAATCAAGTATAAACGGGGTTCACAAGAAATCATGAAGGGTTGGGTGCATGTATCTGACAGAGTTTCAAAGAATTAATTCTCCCTCATGGGAGATCCAAATAGAACAAAACCAAGGGCGTTTGAAAGCTATTGCACTGTAGTATCATTGAGAATTTTCTCATAGCATGGGAACAAGTACGTGCAGGGGATTAGAGAAAACATGAGATTTCGGGTTCATGGTGACAGCAGGGCTTCATGAATTAAATTCACCCAAATGGATGAATAGAATACAACGAAACAATAGGGCTTTTGAAGAGGTACATGAAGTCTACCTAGGGTAATTATTTCACGATTTTAGCTTGAGAGATTGCCTACCTTTTTCGTGAAGTAAGAAAGCCCTAGTTTGAATGACGAAATAAGAGAAATCCCTCCTTGATCCAAGCTTTCTCCCCTTGCTCTCCACGTCTAGAACTCCTTCTCTTCGTCCTCCAGAACTCCAACCACGTTCTATGGGGTTGATAGGGTCAGATGAGAGGTGTATAGGGTGGTAATAGAGTCCATACAACTCCAAACTCTCCTCTTCTCTTCCAACTCCGAAATTAGCAATTATCCACCTACTTTCTAGCAATTATCTACCTAATAGGATGGGGAAGAGGTTTAATTTCGTGGGTAGAGGGTTTGGGTAGGTTTAGGACTCTTGTAAGGATATTTATAAGCTAGTTTAGTCATTATCTTACCCCTTTTTAATTTATTTAAATATTAACTCCGAATTTCTTCATTTATCTTCCTCCTTTCTAGCATTTGTCACCTAATTGGCTTGAAGAGAGATCTAATTTCGTGGTCAAGGGTTAGGATGGGATGAGGACTCCTTCTTTGGATAATTTTTTAATTAGTATTTATCTTAACCCTTTTCTAATTATTAATTATTTTAAGTACGAATTTCACTTAATTAGCTCTCATCCCATGATGGGCTCTTCACATTTGGGCCCAACAATTCATGCTTGGACCCTTAGGATAACCCATTACTAATTTAACTTAATGGGTTTTAGTTTAATTCTATTGATTCACCTTTTATTCTTATTTAAGTTTATTTATTCATTCAATTTCTTATTTTAATTTGATGTAATATTATTTATCCTAATATTTCTAATATTTATTCCTCATTTGGGCTCTTGCTTTTGGCCCAATAACTTATGTATGGCTCAATTGTACAACCCATATACTTAATTTACTTAATGGGTTTAATTATCCTTTTGTTAGAGAATTTATTCATGGGCCAAGATTGTCCATTGGTCCGATTATCATAATGGACTATTAACCCATATTATTTAAAGTCTATCCACATGTTTATTTTAATTTATAATCCCCTTTAGGTCATAAAATAATGGGTTCTTCGACTTATTCCTTAATTACGATAATAAGTCGCGTAATTCCTTAAACTTAGTTCAAATGATTTTCCTATACCCAAATTTCATGATGGGTCATTAGAGAACATTGTTTAAAGTATAACTACTATTTTTACGAAGTTTTTTATAGGGGTTTATACATAAGCAATAATGATGCATACCGTTTTAACTAATTGAATTATTAATTGATAAAATTTCAATTTATCCATACTTTTAAATTAATGAATTTTCCAGGGTACTACAGGTAATCAGGGGGAAGGTTCCAAAATTTGGATATTCTGGCCCGATCTTACCATCACCACGGTTAGCTCAAGTGACTAGCAAATCACCATCTCCGTTTTGAACAATGACATGACTCAATACTTGGTCACTGCCATGTATGCCTCTTGCAGTAGCAGTAACAGACGTTATTTATATGATGACATCCTTAGTCTGTCTTCTATTGTTTCAGTTCCCTGGTTAGTGTGAGGTGATTTTAACTGTGTTACCTCTCCTGAGGAAAAAAGGGGTGGTCGACCCCCCAGTCTGAAGGCTATGATGGACTTCAATGCCTGCATTTCTGCTTCATCCCTATCCGATGCAGGGTACAATGACACTCAGTTTACCTGGTCAAATAACAGAGCAGGTTTTGCATCTGTGAAAGCCAGGCTGGATAGGTTTTTCATAAACAACAACTGGGACTCGTCTTTTACTAGTTTTCAGATTAAGCACTTGATCAGGGGTCTGTCGGACCATGCCCCAATCATGGCTTCCTGTGCTCCCTCAGTTAGAGGTCCTGCCAGATTTATTTTCCAGTCTATGTGGTCTTCTCATAGCTCTTTTTTAAGCACGGTGAAAAATGTCTGGGAAGGGGCTAAATGTGATCATCCTAACCATTTCCAGAATCTTCATCTCAAACTTAAGGCTGTCAGGTATGTGCTTCGCTACTGGAACAAATCTGAGTTTGGTGATATTAACATTAATGTTAACAGAGTGGAAAGTGAGGTCAAGAAAATGTAAGAAGATTTTGATATTAACCCAACAGAGACTACTCGGGCTTCCTTGGGGGCGGCTAATGCCAATCTCAAAAGGGCAGTTCGCTGTGTGCAATCTTTCTGCGCTCAAAAGGCTAGGATGAAGTGGCTGGATGACGGGGATAAAAACACTGCTTTTTACCATGCAGTAGTTCAAGGCAATAGAAGAAGAAACACAATTCACAGGCTTCAGGTTAATGGTTGCTGGTCTGAGAATCAGGATTTTTGGCTAAAGAGGCAGCTAATTATTTTGAGACTTTATTACTCTCTTCTAATACAACTATTGATGAGTCTATTCTTAATGTTATCCCAGATCTTGTCTCTAATGATCAGAATTCTAAATTGTGTAAGACTCCTGATATGGATGAAGTCAAAAGGTTGTGTGGGCATTGAATGAAAATAGTGCACCTGGGCCTGATGGTTTTACTGGCTCCTTCTATACGACTTGCTGGGATATTGTGGGAAATGATGTCTATAACACTGTCAAGGGATTTTTCAGCGGTTTCTCCTTTCCTAGAAGTGTGGCGTCCACATATATTGCTTTGGTTCCAAAAATTAATCGGCCCACCTCTTTCAATGATTATAGGCCTGTCAGCATATGCAATTTTTCGTATAAAATTGTTTCAAGGATTCTTTGTGATAGATTGACTGATATCCTCCCTATGTTAATATCTAAAGAGCAGGGCGCTTTTGTTAAGGGTAAATACATTCTGGACAATGTGTCCATGGCGAGACGCTGGTACGGGATATTGGCCGTAAAATTAGAGGAAATAATGTCATTTTAAACTAGATATCAAGAAAGCCTACGATAGTGTGGAGTGGGGCTTTTTATTTGCAGTGCTGAGAAAGTTTGGTTTCTCCTTCAGATTCATCTCTTACATTGGAATGATGATATCCAACTGCTGGTTTTCTATTTTGTTTAATGGTTCTCCAGCTGTGTATTTTAAATCCTCCAGAGGCCTTCGCCAAGGTGAACCTATCGCCCCCGCTCTGTTCATAATTATGGAGGAAGCCCTGAGTAGAGGTATCAAAAGCATGATGGAGGCTGGTTATATTCTCCCTTACACTGGCCCAAGGGGATGCCCACCTCCTTCTCATCTTCTGTATGCTGAGGACACTTTAGTTTTTGTGAATGGGAATATCAGAGATGTTCACAAATTGATGAAATTTCTTAACAGCTATGCTACATCCTCTGGTCAGCATGTTAATCCTAATAAGAGTTGCTTTATGCTGCCTCCTCATGCCACTGTCTGCGCCGCCCATAGGATCAAGGAGATCACCGGGTTCTCTAGGAAAATCGGCTCTATCACTTATCTCGGGATTCCGCTGAAGCCAGGAAGAATGAAAACAGAGGATTACAGTTTCTTGATTGATAAAGTTAATGGGAAGCTTCATTCGTGGAAGTCTAAATTGTTATTTGAAGCTGGGAAAATAACTTTGATCAACTCAGTCATTTCTTCCTTACCCATTTATCTGGCTGCAGCCGCCTACATCCCTAAATCAATAATTGCTTATATTGAGAGAGTCTCTGCTGCTTTCTTCCGGGATGGAGTTGATGGTGCCCATCGCCGCCACTGGGTTGCTTGGTCCTCAATCCAATAGCCTGTTATGGAAGGAGGTCTCGGTGTTCGTAGCCTTTGGTCTATGCAGGTATCGTTGGCTGTGAAGCAGCTATGGAACATTACTCACAATAACTGTTTATGGCCATCTTATGCTAGAAGGCGGTACCCCCTGCTTAGCTTAACTAGTATTCCTGGGATCCCTAAAATCGTGTATATGGTAGCTATTAAAATCTTCAGTGAAAATACTAGATGGGTCCATGGTAATGGCCGGAAGATTAAAATCTTACATGATGTCTAGATTGGTGAATCTCCTCTAAATAATATCATCCAGGTGAGCTCTGACATTGCTAATGCCTCCTTGCACGAAGTGGCCATGGATGCCTCACACCCTCTTAGGCCTCTCATCCCTCAAACCATTATGGATGGAGTGATTCTTACAGGTGATGAAGACAGATGTTTCTGGGCGGCGTCCAATAGTGGTTCTTTGACTACTAAATCTGCTTATGACTTGATCAGACCGAAGGGCATTAAAAGGCTTGCTTTTGCTAAGATTTGGCACCATTCCTTCTATCGAAGAGCATCCCTTTTCTCTTGGAAAATTTTGAACCGAGCGGTTCCTGTTGATGGCCGAATTTCTGAGACCGGTATTTCCATGGCATCTTGCTGCTCCTGCTGTTCTCAGCCTAGTACTGAGGACCTTGACCATCTCTTTATCCATAGTGACACTGCCTCCTATCTTTGGCGCTGGCTTGGTCCTTTGATTCCCCCAAGGGTCACCCTGCATACTCACATTACTAGCCGCCTCTGGAGCTTTATGAAGCACTCCAACATCCGGTCTCCTATGGGGTTCATATCTCTCTATTCTCTTCTTCTTATGCTTTGGAATATCTAGAAGAAAAGATGCATTAGAAGATTTGAGAACACTTTCAACTCTACTGGAGCTATCATCAATAACATTAAAGCTACCATCGCCTATTCTCTTTCAACTCTGAGCTTCAAGGTAGATCTGAACCTTTCTAATCTGCAAGTCCTCCAACAATATGGTTATACTCATCAATGCTCTGGCAAGATGCTAAAATTGGTTCGCTGGATCCCCCATTATGTCATTATAGCCTCAATGTTGATGGTGCATGCAAAGGTAATCCCGGGGACTGTGGAGGTGGTGGATGCATATGGGACTCCAAAGGCAATATCCAAATGGCATTTTCTTACTTCTATGGTGATGGAACCAGTATGCTCGCTGAAATCAGGGCCCTCTGCGATGGACTCAAGCTTGCTGCCTCAACCAGCTACCAATTATCTGCAGTCTATTCTGATTCTCAGTCTTTGGTTAACTCTTTGAATGATTGGAAGATGATCTCTTGGCGCTCTTATAGATGGTGGCGTGAAGCTCATATGTTACTTACTCAGCAGCACATTCATTTCTCTCATGTTTTCAGGGAAGCTAATCAGCTAGCTGACTCCGTTGCCAATTTTGTGGTTAAAGCTAGAAGCAATAATATATGCTTGGAACCGAATTCTATATCTCACTCTTGTAAAGAGCCTATGGTTATTGATAAATCTGACCTTATGCATGTTAGATTGCTTAATGGGTATGTCCATGGACGCTTGTAATCATTTCTCTATTATGAATAAACTAGGCCCAGGTTGCTATCACGGTTGGAGTGAGAAATTCTCCCCCTCTGGGGGAGGGTGCACTCTCACTGTTGAGGCCCTGAGGACCAATTTATCAAAAAAAAAATACTCTTCATATATAAATTAATGAGAAATATATATATATATCTATACTATTCTAATAAAACTCAGTTCTGGAGCAGCCACGTGGCAGTACTAGAAGCAGAGTTTTCCCGCCTAAACCTCCCCACTAAATCTATCTATATCGCAGCTAAATATGGTTAAGCAAAATCTGGGTAAACAAATCCTAACATATAGCAGCTAACATAAAATAATAAATCTATCAACTTTAACACACCTCCCGTAAGGCAAATCTTAAACATTAATTGTCACCTAAATCAACGAAGAAATCTTTCTAAACAAAGTAAGATACTCACCATCTAACAAATCTTGCTAAATCGAGCAGACCATAATTTTTTAGAAAAAATTCAATTTTAAGCCTACATTCATGCAGTCCACCTTCCTTATTTTAAGAACAAACTTCCTTGTTTAGTTTAACAAAATTTTTGTAATAAAAATTATATTTTTATAAATAATATTTTTTTATTTATCTTAATATTTTATAACAACTACCGTGCATCGCACGGGTTTTCAACTAGTATATATATATATTACAGAATCACACAGAAATATCACATATATGCACCGTCAAATCTCCCTTATCAAGTATATATATGCTCCATTTTTTAATGCCTGTATCTCACATATATGCGCGCGGTAGCGACTTTTTCCATTGAATTTTCGGCGCAGAGTACCCACTGTTCACATGTGCCTGTGTTTCACATATGATTCGTCCACTCTGCCGCTAATGAGCTTATAATTAAAGAAACATTAGGAGGTTGCCCAATTCAAGAATTACGGTAACTGGCAATGACCATAAAGACAAACAACCTAAATAGGAAGAAATTAAAAAGTTTCTAATTAGGAGCCTTTCTTGGACGGTAGGGCGTTGTTTGTAAGTTAAGGTACGTGTCCTTCACCACGCAGATGCAAACATCTTCCATATTACAAATTGTCAATTGCATTGGACCAGTTTGTCGGCTTTCGAAGACAAGCAGGCATCGTTCGCTCCAAATTAATTGACCATGCACAAAGATGTCCGATATCAAACAACTCGTTGCGAGTACTAACTGAAGGTGTGGCTGGTTGCTCTAGTCTTCTTTTGATGTTATTCTATATTTTGCCTGCATAAAAAATAAATGGTCTACTGATTTTCATCTTGGCCACAAATGACACACCGGTTACCATGCATTCCTCTTTCATTCATGTTGTCAAGGGTGGGTACGTAGCCTATTAATGCATGCTTGCCACGGTACATATCGAAGGAATATTTCGGAACGTACGGTTGGACCAAGCCATACCCGTTTTAACCAGTCAATAGGTTGGTGTCGTCTGATAGCACTCCAGGCACTTTTTGTCTTGAAGTGGACTGCCATGCTTCCAAGTGGCCATGATTCTGTCCCCTTCTTCATTGGATATCGGAATTTGCATGATACTGGTCCACAATGAATGCATGACAGAAGAGGTTGGCGAAAGTGGCCTCCATTGTCCATTAGCAATGAATTCAGAAAAGGTGGTATGTTGGGACATTTGAAGTTCTTGGCTAGCTAATGACGTCCCCATGCAACTCAAATATGCTTGCTTCATTAATCCATCGATCATACCAGAAATTGATTTATGTCCTGTTACAATGACAAATCTGATTTGTAAAAGGAACCATATGCATATTGCCAATTTTGATCTTTGTTTCCATGAGGACAACAATGCTATATATCTATATGAACGCTTGCGAATAATAGAATTATGCTCCTTCCTTTTAACATTTCAGCAAAGAATTTGAATCATGCATGCTACTTGGTTTATAAGGGAGTAATAGGATGACGAGCAAGCAGTAATTTTACCTACCTCGATCCAGTTCTTTTTCCTTGCCTTTCCTTGTGCGTATGGAGGAACCAGGACCAGTCTTGCCTTTTTTCTTTGTATAGTTCATTAACTGAAACAAGTTTGGGAAATTTCTGCACCAAATCAGGAAAGTTAATAACTGGTTTAGAAGGGCCCTTAATGTTTTGCCTATTATTAAATTCATTATCCTTCCCCGCATGACCAGAATTTGCTTTCACCAATGGACCAATTCCTATTCCATTTCAATGACCAATATTGCTGTCTTCTCTGGTGAAGTCACCAGCGCCGGCGACCCGATTACTGGCATGCCGACAACTGGGATCGAATACTCAGTTGCATGGCTTCATCTGCTGCGAAAAAAAGGAAATTTCTATTGTTATCTCCTTAGATGGAGGATTAGTTTCCCTAATATCATTAACGGAACCAATATCACAGACCTGGTTAAGAATTGGAAAGCGATTCTGACCCATGCATGCAACTGATTGTCCCAATCACCAGCCAAATGTGAAATCGCCGAAGCAATTATAGGCATTAATTTGATACACATAGCTAGGGGTAGAGGACAGATTAAATAAAAGCCTGTCTGAAGCTAGCTAGGTTGACGTATCGCACCGGGGGTTTTCCCACTGTAGAATCTACTGAATTATGCGGTTAGCGGGCCGGCCATATATATCCATGTGGTAGGGACACTGATGACTACTTATTCCTAACCAAACCACATACGTAGAATCATGCATTCCCTACTCTTCGGGTTTGATCTTCCTAACCAACTTACAAGCAACCACGAAGAGGGTGTGTTTGATTACAGTACTGTCTTAAATGCATAATTTTTAAGATTTTAGACTGTTTGATAAAATGTCTGAAATTATGTCTTGATTAAGTACTTAAATCCAAAATATCACTTAATTTTTAAGTTAAGAACAATCATTTTTGTTTCAGATCTTTTGTCGGTGATTCTGGCAATCGTCGATTCGGACGGCAGTCGGGCACTGGAATCTGGCGATCATCGGATTCTGGCGGTCCGGCCTCGGGTGATCGTTGGATTTCGGCACCATCGTCGGTGGTAGATTCCGGCGGTCAGTCTCCGACGATCGCCGGAGACCAGTTGCCAAAATCCGGTCTCCGGCTATCTCAATTTTTTTTAAAAAAACTTTTTTTGACCATTCTAGATTTTGAACCCATGGCCTCCACATTAGAATTATAGTATCTTAACCACTACACTACAATTTAGATCTTGTTTAAATTAGTTATGAAACACTTCTCATATTATATCTGATATATGTTAAGTTCTTTTTTAATTTTAGATTTAGAGTATAGATGACAAATAAGATTTCAGATTTAAAATTTAAGTGTTAAGTTTTATCAAACATCATAGCCTCTTCAAAGCAAGCTCCTCCAAACTCTTAAGCAAGGCTTTCTAAATGTCAGCTAGAACCTTCATGCATGGAGAGCCTCAAAATCCATTACCTTTTCCCTTGAATTGTCTGCGCAGAGTACCAACTGTTCATGTGCACCTCTGTTAGAAACTAATTTTGCATGTAAATCTACTGCTATAACTTTTTTTGATAGGTGAGTTGGTGGGGGAGGGGAAATGTGAGGAGGGTGCTGCGGGATCCATCCCGCGCCCATCTCCGTGAACATTAGCTAACGAGGACAACAGGCCAGGTAGATTCCCGACTAGTCTAATTAGCTGCCATCTTAATTTAGGGGAATCTTTAAAAGTTAAAACGCCCTGGCGTTCGTAAGTTGCATAAAAAGGAGAAACGTTTCGTGAACATTTTCCTATCACGAAGGTTTTTGGTTAGGTTTTTCCATATCCGCCCGTATGACCGCGCGCGGTAGAGCCTTTTGCCTTGAATAATAATCAGCGAAGACGCCGCAGAGTACCAACTGTTCACGTTTCCCTCTGTGTCACATGTGAGTCTATAAATTAGCATGCAGTCTCGTTCCTTAATGAACTCCACGGCCGGTTCACAGAGATATATTGACCATGGCAGCTTGTACGTTTCACATCTGCCTGTTCTCCCTGATATTTTGTTCCTGCGGGATTCTAGGAGAGGACAGCAACGGCACCCTGGTTGACGTCGGCGTTGACACCCTCAGGCCGGACCTCGTTTGCTCTCCATCAGAAGAAGGTTTGCCGCAGAAAGCCACCTGTGTCTTGCGAACGATCATGTGGCTGTGTTTTATCGTTAAACCCTACATTATACTGTTCTAAATCAAGACCGTTTTGCAGCTTGGAGGCGCCGAAACACGCTGCAGATACTTCGCCGCCAAGGCCCTTGCTATCCCGACAGGGTTACCAAGCCCGACCACCGCCAGGCCCTCGCGAGGGTTCATTCCATCAATGCCAGATTGTCCAGTGCCACCAGAAGCAATGGCACTCTGCTTCAGGGGTCCAAACATTGCCTTCCGGTGCAGAGCGGCTCGGGTGACTATATTGTCACGCTCAGCTTGGGCACCCCCAAGTCAGATCAGATGGTCGAAATCGACACCGGCAGCGACTTGTGCTGGATCCAGTGCAAGCCCTGCAGTGTGTCTTGCTTCCCACAGCAGCAGCCGCCGTTCGACCCCTCCGCGTCGTCGTCCTACAGCAACATTTCTTGCACCTCGGCACCGTGCAGACCTGACCTGGGTGGTAGCTGTTCCTCTTCCTCAAGCACCTGCCTGTACAGCTACGCGTACGAAGACGGTTCCGCTACCGGCGGGATCCTCGCCACCGAGACGCTCACCGTAACACCCTCCACTGTGTTCCCCAGCTTCGTATTCGGGTGCGGTCATAACAACCGGGGGACATTCTTGAGGGAAACCGGCCTGTTTGGCCTGGGCCGCAGCCCTTACTCGCTGGTGTCGCAAGTAGCCGACAGGCTCGGCAACGTCTTCTCCTACTGCCTCCCCGCAAAGAGCAGCACAGGGTACCTCACCCTTGGCAACATGACCGCAGCAGCTTCCTCGGCTGTACTGTACACGCCGATGCTGACCGACGCACGCGATCCCACCGTCTACTTCATAGATCTGATCGGGATCAGCGTGGGCGATAGACGGCTGCCTGTGCCGCCAGCGGTCTTCCGGAGCTCCGGGACCATCGTAGACTCTGGGACGACGCTCGCTTACCTCCCCCCACCGGCTTACACGGCGCTTCGATCCGCCTTCCGCAGCGCCATGTCGAAGTACTCCCGGGCTCCGCCCAGGGACGAGATGGACACTTGCTACGACTTCAGCAAGGCGCAGACGGTGTCCTACCCTCCGATCACGCTCCACTACGATGGTGCAGACATCACTCTCGGTTTTGTCAATGTGTTCTACATCGACGACGACGTCTCGCAAGTGTGCCTGGCGTTCACCGCGAACACTCATCCTGGCGAGGTGGGCATCATAGGCAACATTCAGCAAAGGACGTTTGAAGTGACGTATGACATCGGGGAAAACAAGATTGGCTTCACCCCGGGGGCTTGCAGCTGATGGATCCACTGCGTGCTACCAGCTCACGACCCGGGGTTGATCAACTTCGCGTTTTACTGGAATTTTCAACCCTGAAGCAAACCAACAACACCCCCCCCCCCCAGTTGGGGTTATTATGCATCTTGCATGACAAGGATGTCATAGGATATACATACAATTAAATAAACTGACTGTTTTATATATCTTTGTATTTACTAATTATATATGACTTCTCAATTAGCTAATCTAAATTATAATCTTTCGTTCATCCTAATGAGCCATGGACCGTATGCAAGACCATCCAAATAATTGGGCCGTGCCAGATCCGGACTAGGAGTTGAGTCTTCCATGCAGGTGGAAGGATTGCCGTATGAATTATGAATATTGGGCACCTCAGCCATAAATGACCCATAATCTTCCTCCTGTCAGATGCGTCTCAATTAAGCATATGAAATGAAATCTGGCTTTGTGCAGTCTTAATTTAACATCATGCACAACTCTGTTGTTCGAGGCACGTATGCAGTCATGCATACTTTTCGCATATACAGCTTCAAAAATCGTACATATATGCCCCGAGAAATGCTATGTTCCCTACACTGTCGGAGCATAGTTGAGCTGGGGGGCGCCCCCCCCCCCCCCACACGCGCGCCGCGTGGAGGGGCGGGCCCCCTGCACTAAATGCTTTATTTTTTTTTCATTTTTTGTGTACTATTGTGTGCACAAATGGTAAAAAAAAAACCCAGCATTTAATGCTGGAGGGGCCGCCCCCTCCACGCGGCGTGCGTGTGGAGGGGTGCGGCCCCTCCAGCTCAGCTAGGCTCCCGGCCTGCCGGAGCCTAGCATTACTCTAATATGTCCCTACAATGGCAGCTTCCTAACATCGCTGCCGGACATCTCACCACGCCTTGTCCCTATCTTCTCTAGTCACACCACCGCAAGGAGTTCTCATCGGAAGAGGACGTCACCAGCGCCATAGGGTGGTGACATCCAGCAACTTCCTAGCTGCCAGGCCAGCTGCTCCGCTCCAGGCTGCGGCTGATAGTGCCGCCGGTAAGCAGCCCAACTCGCTACTAGAGTGGCCGCTAATGTATGGTCAGGCAAGCCAGAACAGAGAAGCCAACAGAGGTTACCGATGCGTGGCTGCCCTAGGCCGCCGGTGTGCGGCTCCTTCCCAACGCCCGCCACACCGCTAGACAGCGAAACAACAACCCGCAACACCATGGACGGACCTAATTTTTTTTTTTGTTCAAATGACCATGTAAACTTTGTGTTTTGGGGGAGGTTTATAAGGGGTGACCCCACTGGAATGTTTTTTTGGGGTTCAAATGACCATGTAAGTTTTATATTTTGGAGGGGTTTTATAGGGGGTGACCCCACTATAAAAAAAGAATTGATTGTAATGAATTGTCTCATTACTATTAAAAATGTTTTTATTTTAAATATTTATTTATATTATTTATAATATATATAATTATATAAATATTAAAATATAATTCGAGTGACCTTTCTTGGGTGATAGGAAAGGGTCGAGCTGGTAGGCCGAACTCAGCCTCAACTCGGTGCCAAGTGCCCTCTGAACACTACGCCAGAAATGAGAGGTGAACCTCGAATCTCTATCTGAGACGATAGGACCAGAGTCCCATGCAAAGGCACCACTCGGTCCACAAATAGCCTATCAAGTCTGTCCACTGAGCACACTGCTCTGACCGGTAGGAAACGAGCTATCTTCATCAGTCGATCGACGATCACCCAAACGCTGTTGTGCCCCTGCGAAGTACGAGGTAGACTAGAAACACAGTCCATGGTGATGTGCTCCCACTTCCACATGGGAATGGGTAGTGACTGAAGCTCACCACCAGGATGCTGGTGCTCCTCCTTCACCTGCTGACAGGTAAGGCAGCGTGAAACAAACTCATCAATGTCTCTCTTCATCCCAGGCCACCAAAAGAGTCCCCTCAAGTTGTGGTACATCTTAGTGGAATTAGGATGAATAGAGTACCTCGATTTGTGCGCCTTAGCCACCACCTCCTACCTGATGTCCTTCGAGACATAGAGTCTGCCTCTAAATCTGACCTCGTCGTCCTCGTCCAGCTCGACCTCTGGCATCTGCAACACATCTGCCAAATCTACATCTTCACTCTGAGCCTCTATAACCTGCTGATATATCACTAGACGAACTGTCATGGTGGTCAACACTGCCCTCTCCCCGAGTCTCAATGGTGAAAACACCCCTCGAGTGGCGTCCTCCAGGAGCCTCTAGTGTCTAACCAACAAAGAACTCAAGTGGGCTCTCCTACTCAAAGCGTCTGCTACGACATTAGCCTTTCTTGGGTGATAGGAAAGGTAAAGTCATAGTCCTTCAAGTACTCGACCCATCTGAGCTGCCTGAGGTTCAGATCTCTCTGCGTGAAGACATACTGTAAGCTCGGTGGTCCATGAACACCTCGAGCACCTCAACGTACAAGTAATGCCTCCACAACCTCAAGGCAAATACGACCGGTGCAAGCTCCAAGTCATGTGTCGGGTAGTGCTGCTCATGCTTCTTCAGTTGACGAGAAGCATAAGCAACTACCCGCCCGTGCTGCATCAACACGGCACCAAGTCCAGTCCTTGAAGCGTCCGTGTAGACAACAAAGCCGCCACTGCCAGAAGGTACAACAAGGATCGGAGCTGAAGTTAGCCAGCTCTCAGCTCCTGAAAACTCTGCTCGCACTCTGCTATCCACACGAACCTAGTCTCCCGCCTGGTCAGCCTGGTCAACGGCTCAACAACCCCGGCGAAGTCTTGCACGAACCTCCTATAGTAGTCTGCCAGCCCCAGAAAACTACGAATCACTGCAACTGTAGTGGGTTGGCTCCACGAAACCACGACCTCAAGCTTTGCGGGATCCACCGCCACACCTGCACAAGAAACCACGTGACCAAGGAAATGCACCTCCTTTATCCAAAAATAACATTTGCTGAATTTGGCGTAAAGTTGGTGACTCCTCAGTGCTTGCAACACTAGCCTCAAGTGAACCTCATGCTCCTCTGCCGTCGCTAAGTACACCAAGATGTCGTCCGTCAATGAACACCACCACGAACTGGTCTACATACTCATGGAACACGCTATGCATCAACTCCATGAAGGCTTCCGGTGCATTCATGAGCCCAAAAGGCATCATGACAAACTCGAAGTGGCTGTAGCAGGTGCGAAAAACTGATCTGGCGATGTTTGACTCGCAGATCCTCAACTGGTAGTAGCCCGACCTCAAGTCAATCTTCGAGAACACTGAAGCTGACTGCAACTGGTCGAAAAAATCTTCGATCCTGGGCAATGAGTACTTGTTCTTCACAGTAACCTGATTCAGCTACTGATAATCGATGCACATCCTAAGGCTATCATCCTTCTTCCTCACAAACAAAATTGGCGCTCCCCACGAAAAATGGCTCGGATGAATGAATCGCAACTCAAACAACTCATCTAGTTGGTGCCTCAACTCCCGTAGCTCTGCCGGCATCATCCGGTACGGTGCCTTGGACATAGGGATCGTCCCTGGAAACAACTCAATGGAGAAATCTACCTCCCGCTTCGGTGGAAAACTGGTAGATCCTCCGGAAACACGTTAGAAAACTCACAAACACTAGGCACATCTGAAACAGATAGCTCACCAGAATTCGAGACACTCACAGAAGCAACGAAAGCAACACAACCATCTTGGATCAGACGCTGAGCTCTACTGAAGGAAACGAAAGATCGGCGGGTAGACCGGGTACCTCAAAAGCAAAGCACAAGTGCCCCCACTTATCTCGACTTGCATGGTCTTCCGCTGACAATCCACCAACGTAGAATGTGCCTCCAACAAGTCCATGCCAAGGATGGCACCAAAGTCGTGGAGCTGCAAGGCAAACAATTTGGCTGGTAGATGGTGCCCCCGTACCTCAACAGTGACACCCACTAGGTAACCCAGAGTACGCACGTAGTCATCCATCGGAAGCTCAACAGCTAGGTCACAGATCCGCTCCGGAGCAAACTTGGTCAAAGTCGCAAAGAACTCCTCTGAAGCAAAATAGTGTGTGGCACCCGGAATAATCAAAACATGAGCATCTCTATCGAGGATAGGAATCGTACCGATGACCAAATTAGAGGCCTCCACCTCCTCTCTGATGATGTTCATCACCCGACCGCAACCATGTCCTCGCTGAGGCTATTGCTGGCGCTGCTGGTACTAACCTTGGTACTGCTGCTAACGCTGCTGCACTACTGAGGTGGAGGGTATTGCGCCTAAGGTGCCTGCTGCTGCTGCCCCTGCCTCAAAGGATAGTCATGCCTGATGTGACCCTACTTCCCACAGTGAAAACAACCTGTGCCCTACTAACTCTGCTCTACTCCCTGCTGCACAGACTGATCCACTGGCAACTCCTGCTGACATCACGGCTGCTGAGACTACTGGTAACGACGCTTGCCTCCTCGAGTGAACAACTTCTTCAACTTCGAGGTTAGGCCAGCACCGCCTGTCCCCGAAGAAGAAGAGAGGAAACACTCCCTCAACTGCCCGTAGGGTGCTGGTATGGAGAAGACCTTACCGAACCTCCTCCCTACTGCGGCTGGAACCGACACTCCCTCTCTAAGGCGGTAGCTCTCGCCACTGCCAACCCCAAGGGGTCGCAGAGGTGACCAGCCATGGCCCACCTCAAATCTGAGCATAGCCCACTAATGAACCGCTCTGTACGAGCCTGCTCACTATTGGCCACATGGGGAACGTGTCGAACAAGCTGCACAGACCTCTAGTGGTACTGTGTCACGGTCAAATCTCCCTGCGTCAACTCATGGAATAGGTCCCTCATCTCGCGGAAAGCATAGTCGGGGAACTACTCGCCATGATAGGTCACTAAGAACTGCTGCCAGGAAATCTAGTCCAGCCTCCTGCCCTGAAACCTTGTCTACCTCACGGTCCTCCACCACTCGTAGGCTGACCCCTTCAGCTGATAAACTGCAAGCCTGACCTAATCTTGAACGGCACAATCCATTGTCTCGAAGGTGCGCTCGAGCTCATGAACCCAACTCTCTGTCTTGTTCGGATCATAATCACCATAGAACATCGGAGGCTGAAGATGAAGAAACCTCTCCAGAAGCGTCGTTCGGTTCTTAAGTGTAACGCCCCGACGCGGAATTTCGGAGCGTGATTACAGTTATTAAATAGTACAGAGCAAGAAATAACTCACAAACCATTGCTCAATTGAGACAATATCAAATAAACTTAATTTCCATTAATAATCCATAATTCTCTAATACAACCACTAATAACTCATCAAACTACATGAACTAACTATTACATCAACGTATCAGAGCCAGAACTAGGGCCCCGAGTACTATATTCAAATCCAAACTACTACATAAGGACTCACTGACTCATAGCTATACTAACTGACTACTACTAGATAGCACTGGTTGCTGAAATGGTCACTCCTGAGCATCTCCCTCAGTCCCATCCTCGTGAGTGTGGTCGTCTCCATCCGACTCACCTGAACACATTAAACAAATACGCAGGATGAGCGAATAACGCCCAGTAGGACTTAATATCTCATGAACACAAGCCTGCTTTAAATGATTAATGTCTTATAGCTGGTTAACTAGAGAGTAAGGTCATGCAGAGCAAGTAACGATAGCAAGACAGTAATAGCACAACGAGAACGATAATAGAATGGCCATGTAACGTTATAACATGTAAATTGCACAACGGTGCACTAATAATGATAATAATTGCACTTGTATAGATAGCAGTTGATTGTCATAGATTAATCTAGATAGTAAACTGACACTGGATGCATGCCGTACACAGCCTTGATCATTTTAACTCCCATGGGCACTAAACTTTTCGGGCGCTCCTCCTAGGACCAGATCGGGCCCTATTACGTTGGCATTAGTCATTTCATTTATCTTAGACAATCACACAATGGCCAAGAGAGTACCAAGAAAAGATGAGAATAGTAGATGAATAGACGAGAGAGTAGAGAGAACGTGAACAGATAAGAGGATATAGATGTTGTTCTTCTTCTGGTATGGCAGCAAGCTAGCCTAGAGGGGGTGAATAGGTTTTTCTAAAATCTGAAGTAGAAACTTAAACACAGAAATTAACACTTGAAGGTTTGGTTAGTTTAGTGTGATAAAGAGTAGTAGTGCGGAAGCAAATAAACAATCACACAAATAACACAAGAGATTTATCCTGGTTCGGCCCTTCCCACATGGAAGTCCTACGTCCAGTCCCCAAGCAACCTCTTGGATTTTACTAACCAGGGTACACTCCCCTTCAAGGACAATACAACACCCAACACCCTAGCTGGTCTTCTTCACTTTCCCGGCAAGAAGGCAGCCCACTTCTTTTACAGGTCAAGAAGCCAACCTCCTGATACAAACCCCAGTGTGGTTCTGCTAGACACAAACCCCTAGCTAGGTTCTACACTGTATACAATACAGCTAGACAAAGATCTTCTTAGAAAAGAAAGAACAAAGCTGAGAGTTGGAACAAATGAAAACCAACTAAAAGAACTCTCAGCAAAAGGACTCTCTCCCCAGATTACAAAGATGAACACAGAGAGAGTGAAGAGAGGAGAAGGAGCTTAAAGCTTGAGGGCTTCAGATGCTTGAACACTTCTTTTGGGCTCGGGCTCTTTCTCTCTTTTCCTTTGAGTGTATGTGGAGTTGAGGTTCTTCAGGATGTACACTCCTTAAAAAGATCTTCAGGAAAACTCACTATCCTTCTTCAGTAATGCTTCATCTTTTATATGAGAGGCTTTTGAATAGATCCGTTGTAGCTCTTCTAGTCGTTGCTGATCTTCTCTTCATTTGTCTTAATCAGACTTTGGTGGTCTTCGAGGTCTGCACACATAGAAGAGAGTGTTAGCACAAAATAGTATTTATGATAAACAGTGCATACCACTGTGTTTCTGCTAACATGCTGAGAATAGATGATCATATCTTTTTCTGACAAGCATGCAGCTTTATTATGTGAGAAGATATTTGACTTTTCATTTAGGCGCCAAAAACACTTGAACATACAAGAGAAGTCGATGTGAATATGACTCATAAAACCGTTGTTCATTTATAAGCAAATTGTTATGATCACCTAAAGAAATCGATGTGATCACTTATAAAATTGTTATGCAAGCAAATCGTTATGATCACCTGAAGAAATCGATGTGATCACTTATGAAATCGTTATGCAAGTAAATCGTTATGATCACCTGAAGAAATCGATGTGATCACTTATGAAATCGTTATGCAAGCAAATTGTTATGATCACCTGAAGAAATCGATGTGATCACTTATGAAATCGTTATGCAAGCAAATCGTTATGATCAATAAATAAATCTATGTGAGAACCAAATCATTTGTCTTCACTTAAGAAATCGTTATGAGAGCAAATCGATGTGAGGGCAAATCGTTGCACTCACTTATCAAATCGTTATGAGCCTTAGCGAATCGTTATGGAAGGAAAATCGTTGTGAGGGCAAATCGTTGCACTCACTTATCAAATCGTTATGAGCGCTTATAAAATCGATCAAAATAAATTGTTGTAGCGCTTATTAATTTGGCACTTAATCTAAAATCGATGTATATGGATTAAACATCGATTTTATCATTTTAGTGCACCTTATTGCATCAATGAGAGACTTAGCATTTTGCTATGAGATTGATGAGACACAAATGAAACAAAAATATTCAATTTGACTTGTCATCTGTGAATGGGATTGATGCAACACAGATGAAACAAAAATATTTATGAACACCTATATTTTGTTATCTCCGCAATACTAAGATAATATATTTTGTTATCACCTAAGTGCATCATATATTTTGTTATCACCAAAATGCCAAGATCACAGATAACCATAAAGTGGTTCAACAATCTCCCCCTTTTTGGTGTTGACAAAATTTATGCGAATTTTCTGAAATGATTTAAGACATGATTTAAGCAGAAAATTCATAGAGCATACTTACTCTCCCCCTTTTTGTCAATAATTCAAAAAGGAAAAAATCTTACCATGTGTTTCTCCTTCCTTTTGAGAGAGTTTCTTACCATAGAGGAGTTCAATTTTTCTCCCCCTTACTCTGCGCTCCCCCTTAATCAGAGCTCCCTCTTTTTGAGAGACTCTATTATTGCCTTGAGCATCCTTGGTTCCTGATGCTCCAAGGCTACCCTGCAAACAACTTATTCAGAAGTAGGTACCCAAGCCTTTTTGGGTCCTTGATGGTTAGATGCATGAAAATATCCTTTAGGGATCCAAACTAAGTGCATTGTTGTGCAGGTGTTTACAGTGTGTCCTAGTTTATTGCAATGAGAACAACAATGAATATAGATTGTTTTGCTGTTCTTATTTTCTTTGTGTTGAGTTTTTAGAACATGATTTCTGTAAACTTTTTCTTTTACAAGGGCCTTTTTCTGAGGCATCTTGGTTTCTTTTACAAATTTTGGTAATGGATATTTTTCAGGAATTATGCCTTGTTTTCCTTTCTCTGGAGGTGTGTAACCAAGACCTTGCTTGTTTCTTCCGGATTTAGACCCTTTTAAACATAAAGCAAGAGATGTTTTTCTTATGGTTAATTTTCTAACTAACTCTTTTAAATATAGATTCTCATCAGCTAGAGTTTTCAACTTTTCTACTAACTCTAATTTTTCAATATCCTTGTTCTTTAAATTTTCATTCAAAAGGGAATTATCATCCTTACTTTCCTTCAATTGTTTTTCCAATTGTTCAATTTCTGATTTAAGATCAAAATTTGTGTTTTCCAAACAAGTAAGGTTGTTCTTGAGATTTTTTAGTTTTTTTACAACAACCTTGTGTTTATCATAAAGTTCATTAAGACTTCTTTCAAGTCTTCAGATTCTGACCCTGAATTTATGCATGAATTAAAAAAGAGTCAGAATTTACCTCATCTAGTCCTACCATGAGGGCTAGACTTACCTGCTCCTTCTCCGATTCTGAGCTTGATGATTCTGAGCTTGTGGCCTCATCATTTTCCCAAGCAGCTACCATGGCTTTCCTTTTAAATTTCTTGTGCTGCTTCTTAGGCTTCTTTTTTTGACTAGTCTTCTTGAGTTTTGGACAATCCGGTCTCAGATGCCCAGGTTTTTTGCATTCATAGCAGACTGGTTCTTTCTCCTTTTTCTCATTTCTTTGAATCCTTCTTGATCCATTTTTCTTCTTCTTGAAAATCTTCTGAAGCTTAGACAATACTTCATCCACATCACCGTCTTCAGAATCTGTATCTTGAGAACTAGAAGAAGAAGGAGTAGCTACAACTTTAAGGGCATTAGTATATTTCTTCTTAGATGAGCTTTCAGACAGACGCTCCATATTTATTTCATGTGCCATGAGAGAGCCTATTAAATTATCAATTGATAATTTAGTTAAATCATGGGCTTCTTCAATAGCGGTCACTTTAGGTGTCCATGAAACAGTTAAAGACCTAAGAATCTTTCTAACAGTTTCCTCATTGGAAAGAGTTTTACCAAGAGAATTTAAACCTACTACTATGCTCGAGAATCTATTATACATAGTAGTAATGTTTTCGTTTGGAAGTATTTTAAATAGTTCGTAATGTGAAACAAGAATATCTATCCTAGTTTGTTTCACTTTATGTGTTCCTTCATAAGTTATCTGCAGTTTATCCCATATTTCTTTTGCAGATTTACATGCAGAGACTCTACTAAATTCCTTTTTAGATAAAGCACAACATAAATAATTTTTTGCTTTAAAATTTAGAGATAGTTTACTCTTATTAGTTATCAGCAGGTGTAATGGCAGTAGTGCCTTCAATAGGAACAATAACAAAGTCACCTACCTCAATTACCTGCCACAGATCAAGGTCTGTGCCTCGAATGAAGCATTCCATTCTCATCTTCCAATATTGAAAGTCTTCTCCGTCGAAGAATGGAGGTCTGGTGACTGATTGACCTTCAGCATATCCTTGAGCTGCCATGGATCTTTGCTCTAAGATCGTTGGATCTTCTTGAAAGTTCAGAGACCCGCTCTGATACCACTTGTTGTTCTTCTTATGGTATGGTAGCAAGCTAGCCTAGAGGGGGGGTGAATAGGTTTTTCTGAAATCTGAAATAGAAACTTAAACACAGAAATTAACACTTGATGGTTTGGTTAGTTTAGTGTGATAAAGAGTAGTAGTGCGGAAGCAAATAAACAATCACACAAATAACACAAGAGATTTATCCTGGTTCGGCCCTTCCCACATGGAAGTCCTACGTCCAGTCCCCAAGCAACCTCTTGGGATTTTACTAACCAAGGGTACACTCCCCCTCAAGGACAATACAACACCCAGCACCCTAGCTGGTCTTCTTCTCTTTCCCGGACAAGACGGCAGCCCACTTCTTTTACAGGTCAAGAAGCCAACCTCCTGGTACAAACCTCAGTGTGGTTCTGCTAGACACAAACCACTAGCTAGGTTCTACACTGTATACAGTCCTACAGCTGGACAAAGATCTTTCTTAGAAAAGAAAGAACAAAGCTGAGAGTTGGAACAAATGAAAACCAACTAAAAGAACTCTCAGCAAAAGGACTCTCTCCCCAGATTACAAAGATGAACACAAAGAGAGTGAAGAGAGGAGAAGGAGTTTGAAGCTTGAGGGCTTCAGATGCTTGAACACTTCTTCTTGGGCTCGGGCTCTTTCTCTCTTTTCCTTTGAGTGTATGTGGAGTTGAGGTTCTTCACAGGATGTACACTCCTTAAAAAGATCTTCAGGAAAACTCACTATCCTTCTTCAGCAATGCTTCATCTTTTATATGAGAGGCTTTTGAATAGATCCGTTGTAGCTCTTCTAGTCGTTGTTGATCTTCTCTTCATTTGTCTTAATCAGACTTTGGTGGTCTTCGAGGTCTGCACACATAGAAGAGAGTGTTAGCACAAAATAGTATTTATGATAAACAGTGCATACCACTGTGTTTCTGCTAACATGCTGAGAATAGATGGTCATATCTTTTTCTGACAAGCATGCAGCTTTATTCTGTGAGAAGATATTTGACTTTTCATTTAGGCGCCAAAAACACTTGAATATACAAGAGAAGTCGATGTGAATATGACTCATAAAACCGTTGTTCATTTATAAGCAAATTGTTATGATCACCTAAAGAAATCGATGTGATCACTTATGAAATCGTTATGCTAGCAAATCGTTATGATCACCTGAAGAAATCGATGTGATCACTTATGAAATCGTTATGCAAGTAAATCGTTATGATCACCTGAAGAAATCGATGTGATCACTTATGAAATCGTTATGCAAGCAAATCGTTATGATCACCTGAAGAAATCAATGTGATCACTTATGAAATCATTATGCAAGCAAATCGTTATGACCAATAAAGAAATCTATGTGAGAACCAAATCGTTTGTCTTCACTTAAGAAATCGTTATGAGAGCAAATCGATGTGAGGGCAAATCGTTGCACTCACTTATCAAATCGTTATGAGCGCTTATAAAATCGATCAAAATAAATTGTTGTAGCGCTTATTAATTTGGCACTTAATCTGAAATCGATGTATATGGATTAAACATCGATTTTATCATTTTAGTGCACCTTATTGCATCAATGAGAGACTTAGCATTTTGCTATGAGATTGATGCGACACAGATGAAACAAAAATATTCAATTTGACTTGTCATCTATGAATGGGATTGATGCAACACAGATGAAACAAAAATATTTATGAACACCTATATTTTGTTATCTCCGCAATACTAAGATAATATATTTTGTTATCACCTAAGTGCATCATATATTTTGTTATCACCAATATGCCAAGATCACAGATAACCATAGAGTGGTTCAACAATAGATAGTAGACGAGATAGGGACAATATCGTAAAACGTCGTTAAACATAAGGTAGTAACAGTTGCACGGCACCAGGTCGAGTAACGGTAGTCTGGTAGAAATCATCACCGCCCACTAGCCTTGCTGGGTACACAGGCTAGATGGTCCGGCGTGATCACAAGATAAGGGGAGAATACACTAAGGGCATGGATTGTACTGATCCCTAAAGTGTAACGGGCTTTAGGGTACAACCAGCTCGTCGACTAAGGACGTACGCCAAAGCTAAGGAGACTTACGGAGGCCTTGACAAGGAGTCAATGGCCCAGTCGAGAGTATTCTCGATGGAGAGGTGGTCTAAGTCAAGAGAAAGTGTGTAGAAAACTGGTCCGTCGTGCCTCGAGTGCTCAAGGCCGAGGGAAAATGATAACGGTATTCAAAACGCGCGTATGAATGAAGACAATTGTAATTATTTAAATAGGGAAAGTAGTCATTTATTTCTCTAAATTACCCGATACATTATTGCATAATTTATTAGATCAAATGGCAACACTAATGTTATGTGTGTGTAAGTGTAAAGAAATCATTGGAACATGATAAATCGTGCAAATAGCTTTTAATTGCTAAAAATTATTTAATTAATGTCAATTAATATCATTCAGGTAAAGAATAGTCTTAATAGTGAATGATTTAGTTTGAACAAGGTTAAATGGTAAATAGAATAGGGGTATAAATGCAATTATCGGGTGCTGGCTGAAATTTTGAAATCGCGGCGGCAGAGCCCGTCGCGATTCACATCGCGACTGGGCGGCCTGGCGTGACATGTGGACCGGCCGGCCTGGCCTGGTCCAAGGGTGGAATCATGGCGGCTTAGGCCGCCGCGTTCTTAACGTGACGTGCCCGCAGGGCGTGACCCGGATGATATCGCGGCGGGTCACGCCGTCGCGATATCATATGGGTCCAGCCCTTTTCCCTTTTTTTCCAGGGCGGTTCCTATTTGATACAGGGTACTTTTAAATTCGGTATAAAATCCAATGGCCATCCAAAAATCACGAAACCATATTTAAATGAAAGTAGACACATAGATTTATCAACATTTAAATTAATATAAAAATAGAAATGGTTTAGGCATGCGTTGATCAAGTTACATTTCGATGACCTAAACAGGTGCAGTCAAGGTTCAACAAATTAATTAGAGATGGGTACAAGATGAAAATTAGGCAAACTAGGTGCGTTTGAAAGCTAACATAATGTAGTATTTTTGAGAATTTTCTCATGGCATGATATCATGTGTGCACGTGGTTTGAAAACAAACATGGAGATTTGGGTACATGGATCAGATAGGGATTCAAAGAATTATTCTCCCTCATAGGAGATCGAAATTGAACGAAACCAAAGGGCTTTTGTAGAGGATCATGAACTCTTCCTAGGGTAATTTTTACTTAAGTTTAACTTGAGAGATTTCCTACCTTTTTTGTGGAGTAAGAAAACCCTAGTTGATGACGAACAAATGAAGAAGAAGAACCAACTCCAGCCCTTCTCCTCCAAGATCCTTGTCCAAAATCGCCCCCTCTTCGACCTCCAGAGTTCCCACTGCGGTTTAGGGTTGGATGGAAACGAAAATGGGGTGTTTTGATGGTTAATAGAGTCCTTAATCACCTAAAACTCTTCTCTTCTCCTCCAACTCCGAAATTAGCAATTATCCACCTATTTCTTTCATTTATCTACCTAATTAGGATGAGGAAGAGGCCTAATCTCGTGGCCAAAGGGTTAGGATGGGCTAAGGGCTCTTGTTTTAGATAAATACAAGTTATTTAGTATTTATCCTAGTCTTTTACAAATTACTAATTAATTAAATCTGAGTTTGAGATTTTTAATTCCCATCCCATGATGGGCTCCATTATATTAGGCCCATTATTTTGTAATTAAGCCATTTACACAACCCATTATGGTTTTAACTTAATGGGCTTGCTTAATTTCCCTTTTATTTCACTTATTTCTCATTTATCCTAATTAAATCTATTACCTCATTTATATAAATTAAAAGTTTATTTTATTTGGATTTTAAAAAACAAGGGTGCTGCATCCTCCTCCTCTTAAAAGAATTTGGTCCCCAAATTCACATAATCATGAGGGGAAAAGTGTAAGGTCTCGGGTCTTTGCGGATCCTTATTGGGTCTTGTAGAGGTTCTGTGTGGTCGACGACAAGACCATTGTCGTTGACTTGGGGTTGACGATCAGGGCTAGCCGTTGACTTAGAATGAGCGTCCAGCGATGTGGACGTTTGAGGTTGAACTGAACGACCAGCGATGTGGACGTCAAGTCTTTGGCGATTCAGTTGGCGGCTAGGGTTGTGGACGTCAACTGGTCGGACCTGTTGAAATAAGGCAGCCCGAGAGCAGAGCTTTTCCTTCTCATTTCCTCTCCTTCCCTCCACCTTTGCTTTTCTCTATTTCCTCAGCTTCTGATGGTTGATGGGAGCTCGTGGGAAGGCCCTGGATCGCGTGGTGGTGCTTGATCGGGCGGGAAACGCGAGGAAATGGTACGATTCGCGCGGAGTCTTCAGGGGGTTCCGGCGCGATTAGTGGCTGTTTGGGGGTTTATAAAGCGTTCTGAGGTAGGGACTTAACTCCTATAACCCTCCTTAACAAAGCAGCATGCTAATTTGTGTGAATCAGTGTGCAAATCGTGGTTTAGGGTTGGGTTATAGCATGCCGGGATTTTTGGGTGTTTTGAGTGATTCAAGAGCTGAATCACTTGTTTCTGAAGTTCTATTACTATAAATTGATGAGAGGAAGTATTTCCCTCCATCAGTCGGAGTTCTGTTGGGTGATTCTGCCCAATTGAACTGATTCGGCTTAGTTCTGGGTTTAGGGGACTGAAGAGCTTAACGTCCACATCTGTTGACGTTGAGATCTTCAGGGGTGATATTGACGACAAGGTCGATTGCCGTTGAGTCAGGGTTAACGACATGATGAGTGCCGTTTACTCTATATTGGCGGCAATCGATATGGCCGTTAATATCTTGTGTCCCAGCAGGCTTGAATTTTGTGTTTAAAGGCGATTGACATGTGATGTCTGCCTTGATAACACATGTGGGTCAGGCTTAGAGTGTGACTCTGCCTATGCATATGAGTAACTAGTTGTGACATGAGTGTTCACTTACTGTACGGAGTTTCAGGCGTTGAGTGTGTTCCGTCTGTTGTACGCGCGTTGCGTTACCGTGTGCCCGTTTCTGTTGTGTTACCTAGGCGTGGGTGCGACTCCGTCTAGACGACTAGCGTGTGGTTGTCCTCCGCTAGTGAGCCAGGACGCCGAGTGCGACTCTGTCCTGTGCGTACTCCTTGTGGTGGTTTTGAGCCGGTCTCCGTGGAGCCCCTTCTCTACCGCTAGGGTCAAGCGTAGGGGAAAAACCGGTCGTGGACCAGACGCGAGAGAGAGCGTCTGTAGTGTGCACACGTGGCTGGGGTTGAGAGCCTTGTGGTGACGGGACGCCGAGCCACAGACCCTAGCTGAGTCCTACTTACTGTGTGTGTGTGAGTGTGTGTTACTGAGCCGCGAGGTTTACAGTTTTGTGTTGTGGTGCGACGTGTACTTACTTTCAGTTTTTACTTTCTGCACTTTAGTTCTGTTGCCGGTGGGGTTACTTTTCCCTACTGGGTCTCTTTTCTTGAGACTCACTCCCCTCCCTTTCAGGTGGGTCTTCGTCGACTCCCGTTGCAGGCGAGTCTAGCCACTCCGGTGTTGGTGCTCCTTAGCTGCAGTGAGTAGTACTTTTTGTTGTACTTCTGTACTCTGTACCTTGCTCAGACTCCGAGTTGTTCATGTTATGTTCATATAGTGGAATTTTACAGCTTTACATGGTGTGTATCTTCTTACATATAGTCTCCTCGGACGTTCACTTCCTACCCTTCCGAGCTTGTCTCGTGGGTTAGCGGGTCAGAATTCGGGTTACTGGTTATTACTGGTAATGCGGATTCTGGGTCATTACAAAAAGTAACTTACCAAATAACTCTGGATAATTCCGTCTCATGGTCGCTTCGGGCTCTCGCGTGGCTTCTTCAACTTCATGATTTCTCCACAATATCTTAACCATGGGTATAGATCGATTCCGAAACTGTTGCATCTTCTTGTCCAAGATCTTCACTGGCCTTTCTTCATAGGTCATATCTTTGTTCAGAATGATATCATCATAGCTGATTACGTGTGACTGATCATAAACGTACTTTCTCAGCATTGACACATAGAAAACATTATGTACCATAGAGAACTGGGGAGGCAGTGCCAGCCGATACGCTACCTCGCCAACTCGCTCCAACACTTCGAATGGACCTATGAATCTTGGTCTCAGCTTGCCTTTCATCCCAAACCTTTGAAATCCTCTGGTCGGGGATACCTTCAGCATCACGTGGTCTCCAATCTGAAATTATAAATCTCTTCTTCTTTTATCTGCATAGCTCTTTTGCCTAGACTGAGCTATCTTGATTCTGTCTCTGATAATCTGTATGTCCCTACTAGTGTTCTGCACCATGTCTGGTCCTAGCCATTGCTGCTCACCTATCTCATTCCAGCATACTGGCAATCTGCAACTTCTGCCGTACAGTGCTTCAAATGGTGACATCTTAATGCTCACCTAATAACTATTGTTGTAGGCGAATTCAATTAGTGACAATTGTTCATTCGAATACCCCTTAAAGTCTATAGTACAAGCTCACAGCATGTCTTCCACTATCTGATTTGTCCTTTTAGTCTGTCCATCCGTTTGTGGGAGGAAGGTTGTGCTAAATTTGAGTTTCGTGCCTAAGGCAGTCTAGAGTCCCTTCCAAAATCTAGAAGTGAACCTAGGGTCACGATCTGAGACAATGGATACTTGAACTCCATGTAGTCTGACTATCTCTTTCACATATAAAGCTGCAAGCACATCTACACTCCAGGTACTTCGAATTGCTAGAAAGTGTGCAAACTTTGTCAATCTGTCTACAATAACCGAAATAGCATCAAGTCCACCACGAGTTCGAGGTAAACCCCATGATGAAATCCATGACAATACTTTCCCACTTCCATTCAGGTATGTTCAGGGGTCTAAGTACACCCGCAGGACGACGATGTTCCGCTTTTACCTACTGACAAGTGAGGCAGTGCACGGCATGCTCAGCCACCTCACGCTTCATGTTTGGCCACCAAAATGACCATTTCACGTCTTGGTACATCTTGTTTGCGCCTGGGTGAATAGTATACTTGGTCTTGTGGGCTTCATCCATTAGCTTTCTTTTCAGTTCTTCATTGTCAGGCACGCATGTCCTGGCTTGGAATAATATTCTTCCATCCTTAGTGATGGAGAAATCTGCCTTGTCAGCTATGGTCTCTCTGACTCGGACTAGGAATGGATCGTTTGCCTAATGTTCTCTAATCTCAGTAAATATATCAAGTTGGGCTTTAAGGTCTAAAATCTTATCATTTCTCTGCTCAATGTTCAGATCTAGTCTGACAAATTGTTCTAATAATTGCATCTCACCCATGACTAGATAGGATAAGGAAGCTACTAGTTTTCTACTAAGGGCATCAGCTACTACGTTACCTTTACCAGGGTGATATTGAATATTGAAATCAAAATCCTTCAAGTACTCCAGCCATTCCCGTTGTCGCATATTGAGCTCTTTCTGAGAAAATAAGTACTTCAACTCCTGTGGTCGGAGTAGACAATCAATCGTTCCCCATATAGGTAATGCCTCCATATCTTTAGTGCAAATACTACTACAGCCAGTTCTAAGTCATGGACAGGATAGTTGACGTCATGCGGCTTCAATTGCCTTGAAGAATAAGCTATAACTTTTTCATTCTACATTAATACGCAGCCTAGACCGATTCCAGATGCATCAGTGTCGACTGAGAATCCTTCGCCCTCGACTAGTAATGCGAGGACAGTGCAGATGTCAATAATTGCTTGAGGGTCTGGAAACTCTTCTCGCACTCCTTGCTCCAGACATAGGGGTTCTCTTTCCGCGTAAGATGCGTAAGAGGTACTATCTTGGAGAAGTCTTTTATGAACCGTCTGTAATAACCAACCAGTCCAAGAAAACTTCTTATCTCTGTGACATTTGTCGGCCTTTCCCAGTTCAGCACGGCTTCTACCTTGGAAGGATCGACAGTGATACCATCCTTGGAAATAACATGACCCAGAAATGACACCTCCTCGAGCCAAAATTCACACTTGCTCAATTTGGAGTAGAGTTGGTTATCTCGCAAGATCTGCAGAGTGATCCTCAGATTCTCCTCATGCTCTTCTTTGGTCTTGGAGTAGAAAAGAATATCATCAATAAAAACCACGACAAACTTGTCGAGGTAGGGCCGATCGATGTTGTTCATTAATTGCATAAAAGCTGCAGGAGCACTGGTTAGTCCGAAAGACATGACTACAAATTCATAATGACCGTACCTGCTCCTGAAAGCTATCTTGTAGATGTCTGTATCTTTAATCCTCATCTGATGATATCCCGATCTAAGGTCAATCTTAGAAAAATATTTAGCTCCTGAGATCTGATCAAATAATTCATCAACACGAGGCAGTGGGTACTTGTTCTTGATAGTGAGGTTGTTCAATTGCCTGTAGTAGATACATAACCTCATAGATCCGTCATTCTTCTTGACAACAACACCGGTGCTCCCCAAGGAGAAGTACTGGGTCTGATAAATCATTTTTCTAGCAGTCTATGAATTGCTCTTTTAATTCCTTCAATTCGGCAGGGGACATCCTGTAGGGTTGGCGTGAAACCAGTGCAGCTCCAGGTATGAGGTCAATTGAGAAATTGACATCTCTTTCAGGTGGTATGCCTGGCAGCTCATCAGAAAACACATCGGGGTATTCTTGCACTATGTGAATATCTGATATCTTAACTATTTTCTTTTCAACTACAATGACAGCAAGAAATGCCACATTTCCTTTTCTTATCATATTCTGTGCTTTGATGGAAGAGGCGAGAGACAAGTGCCTCTTGTGTCTACGTCCCGTAAAGGTCAACTTAGGGAATTCACTAAAAGAAATCTTCCCTCTTCGGCAATCCACGATAGCCCCATACGTGGATAGCCAATCTGCTTCTAGAATAACATCGTAGCCCTCCATGGGCATACAGATCAGGTCTGTTCTAAGATTGAGTTCACCAACCTTTACATCAGCTAATGGAAAATATTTATTCAATTGAGCCTTTTCTCCCGAGGGTGTTGTGACATGTAATTCAAATATCATAGATGCAGGTTTCTCATTTAAGGTGTCAGCAAATGTTTATGATATGAAGGAATGTGTTGTGTCAGTATCAAATAATACAAAAGCTGACTGAGAGAATACTGGTAAAGTACCTTCGACGACCCCACCTTCCTCGGTGGTTTCCACTTCTTGTAGAGCTTGAAGTTTGCCTGGCTTCTTCGGTCCCATCGGACTCTTCTCATTCTCTTTCAATAGGGGGCATTTAGGAATGCGGTGATCATGACTCCCACAACGAAGGCATGCACCTGTCTTTCTCCAGTATTCTTCTACCGTGTGACCTAGCTTGTCACAATGCTTGCATCTCGACTTGTTGGTTGGGGCAGTAGTAGTGGGGACTTTGGGCTTTCTCTCCTGGTTTGTTCCATCGGTGATAGTCAAAGGCATTTTCTTTCCATTGGCAGGCTTGCTCGACACTCCTGAAGTCTGCTCCTTCTTTACCATTCTGCCCTTGATACGATCAGTGAACTCGTCGCATCCTCCAGTAACTGTGCTCTTCTGACCATTTCCGGATAAGTCTGAATATCCATAGGTTCCATCTGTGTGATATATGCGGGCCTGAGCCCTTAAGAAACATCTTTGCCATCATTCTGTCAGTGCTAACCAAGTGATTGGCATAGCGTGCCAACCGAGAGAACTGAGCCTCATACTCAACAATAGTCAGATTCCTTTGCTTCAATGCGGCAAACTCAGATGCTTTTCTCTCTTGGACCCTCTCTGAGAAGTACTTGGAGTTGAAGTGCTTCTTGAACTCCTCCCAAGTGAACTGTGCATCCTCTCTAGTTGCCTCAACGGACTCCCACCACGCACAGGCGTCCCTCTCTAATTGGAATGTTACTAGTAGTATTTTGTCGCCATCCGCGCATTGCATGACGTAGAAGATGCGCTCTATCTCCTTGAGCCAGTTCTCTGCCTCATTAGGGTCAGTGGTACCACTGAATCGAGGCGGATTCAGGTTGCGAAATTCCGATGTAACTCTCCAGCTCCTCGGTTGTTATTATTATTGTTGTTGGCTCTGGCAGCCTGAAGTAAAGCTTGAGTAAGCTGCTGGATAGTCTGTTGCATGTCACGGAGTTGCGCACGCTCCGCTGCCATTGTTTAAGTTTCTTCAAAAGAGAATTTTTATGTAAGATACTTGAGTTTGCTCTAAATTTGTGCGTGTGTGAGTTTATTTTATCTTTATTACCCTTGGATCTACCTGTCTCACATAGGTATGAACTTAGACTCTAAGTCAAGGCAGGTCAAACCTAGATCATCCTATAAGAAGCGTGGTGGGCCCATAAACCATAGGTCCCAGGATCGAAACCTGGCTCTGATACCACAAAACTGTAATGCCCCGACGCGGAATTTCGGAGCGTGATTATAGTTATTAAATAGTACAGAGCAAGAAATAACTCACAAACCATTGCTCAATTGAGACAATATCAAATAAACTTAATTTCCATTAATAATCCATAATTCTCCAATACAACCACTAATAACTCATCAAACTACATGAATTAACTATTACATCAACTTATCAGAGCCAAAACTAGGGCCCCAAGTACTATATTCAAATCCAAACTACTACATAAGGACTCACTGACTCATAGCTATACTAACTGACTACTACTAGATAGCACTGGTTACTGAAATGGTCACTCCTGAGCATCTCCCTTAGTCCCGTCCTCATGAGTGTGGTCGTCTCCATCCGACTCACCTGAACACATTAAACAAATACCCAGGATGAGCGAATAACGTCGAGTAGTACTTAATATCTCATGAACACAAGCCTGCTTTAAATGATTAATGTCTTATAGCAGGTTAACAAGAGAGTAAGGTCATGCAGAGCAAGTAACGATAGCAAGACAGTAATATCACAACGAGAACGATAATAGAATGGCCATGTAATGTTATAACATGTAAATTGCGCACTAGTAATGATAACGATTGCACTTGTATAGATAGCACTTGATTGTCATAGATTAATCTAGATAGTAAACTGGCACTGGATGCATGTCGTACACATCCTTGATCATTTTAACTCCAATGGGCACTAGCACTTTTCGGGCGCTCCTCCCAAGACCAAATCGGGCCCTATTGCGTTGGCATTAGTCATTTCATTTATCTTAGACAGTCACACAATGGCCAAGAGAGTACCAAGAAAAGATGAGAATAGTAGATGAATAGACGAAAGAGTAGAGAGAACGTGAACAGATAAGAGGATACAGATAGTAGACGAGATAGGGATAATATCGTAAAACGTCGTTAAACACACGGTAGTAATAGTTGCAAGGCACCAGATCGAGTACCAGCAGTTTGGTAGAAATCATCACCGCCCACTAGCCGTGTTGGGTACACAGGCTTGATGGTTCGGCGTGATCACAAGATAAGGGGAGAATACACTAAGGGCATGGATTGTATTGATCCCTAAAGTCTAACGGGTTTTAGGGTACAACTAGCTCATTGACTAAGGACGTGCGCCAAAGCCAAGGAGACTTATGGAGGCCTTGACAAGGAGTCCCTGGCTAAGGCGAGAGTATTCTCGATGGAGAGGTGGTCCAAGTCAAGAGAAAGTGTGTAGAAAACTGGTCCATTGTGCCTCGAGTGCTCGAAGGACGAGGGAAAACGATAACGGTATTCAAAACGCGCGTATGAAATGAAGACAATTGTAATTATTTCATAGGGAAATTAGTCATTTATTTCGTTACATTACCCGATACAGTATTGCATAATTTATTAGATCAAAGGGCAACACTAATGTTATGTGTGTGTAAGTGTAAAGAAATCATGGGAACATGATAATCGTGCAATAGCTTTTAATTACTAAGAATTATTTAATTAATCATTATATCATTCAGGTAAAGAATAGTCTTAATAGTAAATGATTAGCTTGAACAAGGTTAAATGGTAATAGAACAGGGTATAAATGCAATTATCGGGTGCTGGCTGAAATTTTGAAATCACGGCGGCGGAGCCCGTCGCGATTGACATCGCGACGGGGTGGTCTGGCGCGACATGTGGACCAGCCGGTCTAGCCTGGTCCAAGGGTGGAATCGCGGCGGCTTAGGCCGCCGCGTTCTTAACGCGACGTGCGACCCGGATGATATCGCGGCGGGTCGCTCCGTCGCCACATCAGATGGGTCCAGCGCTTTTCCCTTTTTTTCCAGGGCGGTTCCTGTTTGATACAGGGTACTTGTAAATTTGGTATAAAATCGCATCGTCATCCAACAACCACGAAACTACATTTAAACGAAATTAGATACATAGATTTATCAGCATGCATGATTAGTTTGAAATTAGACACAGTTTAGGCATGCTTTGATCAAGTTACATTTCAATGACCTAAATAGGCATAGTCAAGGTTCAATGAATTAATTAGAGATGGGTACATGACGAAAAATTAGGCAAACTAGGGGCGTTTGAAAGCTAAGATGATGTAGTATTTATGAGAATTTTCTCATGGCATGATATCATGTGTATACGTCGTTTGAAAACAAACATGGATGTTTGGTGACATGGATCAGACAAGGATTCAAAGAATTATTCTCCCTCATGGGAGATCGAAATTGAACGAAGCCAAAGGGCTTTTGCAGAAGATCATGAACTCTTCCTAGGGTAATTTTTACTCAAGTTTAGATTGAGAAATTGCCTACCTTTTTTGTGGAGTAAGAAAACCCTAGTTGATGATGAACAAATGAAGAAGAAGAACCAACTCTAGCCCTTCTCCTCCAAGCTCCTCGTCCAAAATCGCCCCCTCTCCGACCTCCAGAGTTCCCACTCCGGTTTAGGGTTGGATGGAAACGAAAATGGGGTGTTTTGATGGTTAATAGAGTCCTTAATCATCTAAAACTCTTCTCTTCTCCTCCAACTCCGAAATTAGCAATTATCCACCTATTTATTTCATTTATCTACCTAATTAGGATGAGGAAGAGGCCTAATCTTGTGGCCAAAGGGTTAGGATGGGTTAAGGGCTCTTGTTTTAGATAAATACAAGTTATTTAGCATTTATCCTAGCCTTTTAGTAATTACTAATTAATTAAATCCGAGTTTGAGATTTTTAATTCCCATCCCATGATGGGCTCCACTATATTAGGCCCATTATTTTGTAATTACTCCATTTACACAACCCATTAGGGTTTTAACTTAATGGGCTTGCTTAATTCCCCTTTTATTTAACTTATTCTCATTTATCCTAATTAAATCTATTACCTCATTTATATAAATTAAAATTATATTTTATTTGGATTTTAAAAATCAAGGGTGCTACATCAGGTGTTGCCAGGAAAACTGGAGTCTACTGCCGTACAACTGGTGGTACCTTTGGCTGAACCGGTGCTGCCTGCAGGGTCGGTAGTGGCTACTCCTCCACCGCCATCTCTATGTACTGCTTACCTGCTTCCGACATCTACTAGTACGGCAGATACTGCTGGTACTGCCAAGGGGCCTAGAACATAGCTCTCTACCACTGCTCCATGACGGCTAGTGGGGGCGGGGGTGGAAAGCACTACTACTGCTGCCGCTCTCCCTGCTGCAACGGAATGCCCTATGGCAAGGAAACTCTAGGCTGCTCGAACGGCTGAGGCTAAGCATCAACCGGCACATGCTCGACGGCAACCGACTCTTCTGGCTCAGTGTCTTGATGCTTCATCAGCTCTTGGACCTGCCTACGTCTACGTGGAGGCATGTCTAGCGGCTAGCAGTGTTACTTGTGCTTCCTAAGGGACTTTACATCATCACTTATTTCCATTACAAGTCTTGATAGACCCCTTTCTCTGATACCACTGTAACGACCGATGCCCGGACCCCCGGCTTCCACCAAGGATCCGGTCATCGGCACCGCCGCCTACACACCCCGGCTTCCACCACGCGCCTTACCCTTAACTGACAGTCCATGTCTAGCACCTCCTGTCAGAGTGAGACACGGAACTAAGTAACCACAACTGTCGTAGTCTGGCCGGAAGGGCTGACGGATCAGTCTAACAAGATATGTATCGGAAGTAAATAATAACTAAATGCACTAAAATTACCAACAAGTGAAGGAAAGAGTCTGACACAACATATAAGTCTAGTACAGTCCCAAAGTTGTAAAGTACAAGTGCAGAATGTAAAGGGGATAACAGGTCCCTTAGGGGCATACCCCGAGGGTGAAGTACACTGATCTGGGGAGCATTGCTCACTGAAGATGCCATGTACTACAGCCCTGTCTCCTCAGCCCACCGCGGAGGGTGCTGCTGTGAAGTCTCACCTGAAAAGGAGGGAATGAGCTTCGCAAAGAAGCCCAATAGGGACTACCAGTCTCCCACTGGTTCTAACAAGAGAATAGATCAATATGTGCAATAATTAAATAACGCAGTAAATCTATCCTACTAACAGAGTAATGTGCGGAAGCGTAAAGAAACTACACGGACAACGGTCTAAGCTAAAAGTCGGGACTGGTAAACCCGTGTAAAACACGGAACTGGGAGGAACCCAAGGCTGTATACACAGACATTAAACCACTTCCTGGACCAGACACTAGCTACAGAAACACTACACTAGTCAACCGGTCAGGTGCACCACGTGCCTTACCCTCAACCGACAGTCCATGTGTAGCACCTCCTGTCGGAGTGAGATGTGGAACTAAGTAACCACAACGGCCATTTTTCTGGCTGGACTATGATCCCACACTTGACCCCTCTAAATGGTTCTGGAACTACGTAGAGTGAGGCAGTGAGAAGAAGGACTAGCTGATCTGTGCCGGAAGAGCTACCAACCACCTCAGCGTCCCAGACTCAGCTAAGAGAGCTCTACAAACGACTCTATACCATTGTCCCCACCATTTTCCCCTCTGCTACCAGAGTCCGTAAATTGAGCTCGCCCGCCGCCCGGAGAACTCCCTCTAACAGGTGTGTGGGAACCAGGGGTCCAGGTAACGGCAACAACCTTTCTTGCGGACAATCTCTCAAGTGCCTAGCATCAGGCGAAAGACTAGAGTAGAACTATACTAGGAAACAGCACGGTGCCAAGTGAAACAGAGTCGCAGTGGAAGGAACTCCGAATAGGTTGCTAGCCCTCTCTGTCAGAGAGGCGACGCAGAGGTATGTCGCAACTAGAACGCGATGATCCAGCATCTCGCTACTTGGGACCAGAAGGCGATGTTTAACCCTGTCGCGATTAGAACTTGACGGGAAAAGTGGTCGCCACAACACAGAGCCTTATGAACGGGGCATAGAATGACGCACACACACACGTCATGGTTAAGAACGCGACAGGTGCTAGGGGTGCGTTCAGAAGGGAACGTGATGGGGCGATACGTCGCGACCTGGTCACTGCTAGGGAACCCGTCGCGACCTCAGCCGAGGGCCACACAAGGCCTCCAATATCGCCCAAAAATCACACAAACGGTGTGTACAAGGGGTGGGGAGCATGGAGAACGATGGAAAATCATGTAAGAAGCTCACACCACCCTCACTCACACCCATGCATGACAAGGAAGTGCATCTACACTCAAAACCTCACATGCACAATATGAGACCCTCAACATGTATACCCCATTCCAAGCACAAATCAAGGCAAACCATCAATCTACAAAAACCACACCACAAAGCACAACATAGCATGGGTTCTAATGGGCTTGAAGAATGGGGATTGGGCCCTAGCATGGTAGAACTAGGGGGAAGGCATGGAGTCCCTACCTCAAGCAGAAGATCCACCCCAATGGGGCCTTCTCATAAGCATGCAATCGTTCTTCTTGCCCCAATTCCCACGGAGACGCCGTGCACGAGCCAAGAACATCCTTCACAAGCCGAGGAAGAGGATCACCATAGGAAGGATGCCACAGAGAGGAAGAGAGTGAGAAGAAAGATCTCAACCAAAGCATAATGCCCACACAAGACACAAAGCTTCACAAGCTACCCAAGACTCCTCTCCTCCAAGCTCTCCACGGAGCACAGGCAATAGGGGGTTTGGGGAAGAAGAGCACCAACCGAAAGAGAAGAAATGGGGCTGTTCTTAGGCCTGTACAACTTAAACCCCGGACCTCAGAATGCGACGGAGCTGGCCATCGTGTTAGCAATGGTAACGCGACGGTTACCTACGTCACGATCTGGAAGCACATGCCAGCCCTGATGGTCAAAGCCATCATGTGTCACACATGCAAACTTGACACCCTAAATGCGATAGATTGGCATGTCGCATTCATGCCTACATGACGACAGGTGTCTCATTGCTAACACGACGGTTACCTACGTCACGATCTGGAAGCGCCTGCCAGCCCTGACGGTCAAAGCCACCACATGTCACACATGCAAACCTGACACCCTAAATGCGACGAATTGGCATGTCGCTTTCATGCCTGCATGACAACAGGTGTCTCAACCGTCCCGACAGTAAAACGACAAAAGCGCATGCTGCAGTCAGGATAGAGTCACGACAGGGGCGGCCGACGTGTTCTTATCCAGAATGCGATGGTCATCTCTATCGCCTTCAGAAGGTGACAAATCGATACGTCGCGACCTCAGCCGAGATTAATAGGGTAGGGATGTTACAAAAGTACAAGCTATAAAGATAGCCCTCAAGATCTCTGCTACTCCTCTCTCTCCGAGTTGCTCCTCGCTAGCTCCTCTTCGATCTTGGGATTATCTCTCTTACCTATATATTTAAGCAAGGATAAATCTTCACAAAAGATTCAGCAAGCAACCTAAGGGTACATTCAAACAATTATCACATTTATTCTACACAAGTTTAACATAAGGAACAATTTATAACATGATTCATGTCACATTAAGTAGATATTAAATGAACAATCTATAACATGCTATCTATACATGGACTTAACTTAAATCATGGTATCAATCACAACTCATTCATGACACATTTCCTAGTATCTTAATCATGGAACTAAACGCATGTCTACTAGTAATACTAGCATGATATCTATCACATTGCATATGCTTATATATCACATACTCTCACATTTTACTTGCTGTTTTAACATAAAAGTAATATAATCACATGGTTTGACATTATTTCACATTGAAGCACATTTGCACATCACTTTCACATATTCACTTGGCACATTCATACATAATTCACATTCTTACAAATCTTTTTGCCGTGACGCATAGTATTAACCACCATAAAGAAGGACACATCACACACATAACACATACCCATCACCTAAGCAATATACTGATGAATCTTGGTAACTGTGCAAAACTAAGAGAAGCCATGTCCACCCTAACCAGTGGTACTTGTCCACCTCCAGGATTTCATCCTGATGCCCACAAGATATCACATACACATTGAGCCTTTCCATAGAAACTTTTCTATAGTACGCCTCCACAGTCTTCTATGGTAGTGTCAATTTTGGGACATTATTCACTTAATCACGTTATTCACATTGATCACATGTTTAACACATATGATCATACATTTAATGAGTGATTTATATGCTCATAGTTCAAACACATGTAACTCAGGTTATAGAAATAATCATGACTGTCTAATAGTGTTAAAATATGTTTAACGGAACCTAACATGATACTAATCGTTAGAAAAATATTATTTTTTGACTAATCATTCTTAATATGATTCTTAATGGCCTACAACTAAAAACAATAGTAACAGGTGTCAGAACATGCTCAAATTTTAATTATAAACCCTGTGCATGGATTATATCATATGTCTAACTTTTTAGATTTTTTACGATAGTACATCTCTTTTTAACATTTAACACAATCTCAGGTAATTTAACAAGATAATTTACTTAAGCATGGTGGACAAAAAAATAGACCACTCTATCTGTCCTAAAACATGCACACAGTAACCCTAGGTTCATGGAAAAATGTTGTAACAATAATACACATCATACATATTTATCCCAGATTTAAATCTATCATGACATGCTCATTTACTCATAATAGAAATTCTAAAATTTACAATTATGATCTGAAACATGTCTAAAATTTAAAACTCAATCTACTAAATGTATCTGACAAGGAAACATTCTCCAACCCTATTCATATAGTCAAAATCTCCGAAAGATCACATCACATAGGTTAAAACACTTTTCTGCAAAATCTGAAGAACTTAATGGCAAGAGGCTTCCGTCAAAGGAGGTTAACGACATGATCGATTTTCGTCAACATAGGAACTTGATGGCAAGGATGTTGCCATCAACTTCTTGTCTGCAGAAAGTGCAGACCGAAACCGAAAAGATAAAGAATTTGGGGGTCCAGGACACGAGACAAAAATCTAGAAAAATCCTAGAACTCTAGGTGATAGGTATACGGATGAAACTCCTAAGTTACTTGCCTCTAGAAAAGTCTATGAAATTGAATTTGGGTGATGAAGCCCTCCTCGGCTAAGCCAAAGAGGTAAACTCCACGGTTTGATTTGACCTCCACGCTCTTGCAGACGATCTCCCGTTAGGAGTGCTTCTCCACATTTAGAAGAACCTCCCCTTTGTAGTAGAACATCGGTACAGCCTCTTGTTCTCCAGTTCTTTCTCCACAAACCCTCTCTCTTTCTCTTCCCGAAACCCAAAATCCCTTGCTGAGCCAAAGTCCTACCTTTGTAGAGATGACCTAGCTTTATAGGTGTTTGGGGTCGTAGGCATCCTAGGAAAGAGGAGTCCTAACCATTGTGGGGTTTCCAAATTTGCTTCCTGGAGAAATCGGGACGGTTTCAGATCAAGAATCTCAAACGTAGCCAGAGAAGTTAACGGTCACTATGCTGCCGTCAACCAATAGTAAACGTTAATCAATTTTGACGTCAAGATATTCTGGCCAGATGGTAAACGACACATATCTTGTCGTCAACCAGCCCTTAATGTCAATTAATGTTGACATTAAGAAGAATTTCAGGCAGAAAATTAAAAACATAACAATGGCCATAAAATGCACAGAAAACTAGGACCTTAAACCTTGGGATCTCTCCCTCCCTTTCCCTCCTCTTCTTCCCCTCTTCCTCTCTTCCTCTCTTCTCTCTAAGTTGCGCCATTTGTGAACTTCTTCTCCAACTTGATGGAGTGTTGGTGGTGGCGGTGATGCTCCTTTGCTTGTACCGGTGTCAACGTGAAGCTTGGAGTGAAGAGGAGGTGGGCATTCACACTAGAAGACCCCAACATGTTGGTTCGTTTGATTAAGATAAGGACTCTTGTTGACTCTTTTGTCTCCTTCTATATGAATTTCAGTGATAACAATAACTCTGAAATTATGTGATTAGTATACAATTTTCATTAAGTCTATCAACAGAAAATAAAAAAAATATTATCACTATAAGAATCTCCAGTGTCTCCAAACCTCAACCTCGAGTACTTCATATTTTGTCTAAGTTCATACTGATCACTATTAAAAGTTATTCCGATTAGAGAACAAATGTTGTTATGATTACTGGTTAAGTGAAGAATCTAAGTAGTCAAGTCATTGTATTCCGACTACCGAACAAAGGTTCAATATCATTTTGATTAGTGTTAAAAGTTTTCCGATTAGTGAACACTTGTCTTCAAGTGTTTCAATTAGTGAACAACATATCGATTAGTGTTATGCGCATTCTGATTGGTGTTACAAGCTTTCTGATTAGTGAAGATCTGTCTTAAAACATTCTGATAAGTGAACAACATACTGATTAGTGTTATGCACATTTTGATTGGTGTTATAGGCATTTCGATTAGTGAACACCTTACTGATTAATGTTATGCGCGTTCGATTGGTGAACACCACATCGATTGGTGTTGTAAATGTTCCGATTAGTAAACTATTGTACTTATAGATTTTGATGACCAAAACACTAATTGTCATTCATGATGATAAAATCATAAATCACCAATCCTTATTCATGTTGATGACCGAAGTATTTGATTTATTTATATTTAATTTGATGGTCCATATAACCCCAAATACCTGACCCTCTACTCTCACCGAGGACCCAATTTCTGATGTCGCCACCTATGGATCTAAGGATCCGCTGGAAGGGATAAATGATTAGTCTAACAGGATATGTAAAGGAAATAAATAACAACATTAGCACTAGAAATGTACGAGCAAGTGAAATTAAACACAAAGTACGTAGTATAAGTCTGGTACAAGTCATGAACACAATAGTGCAATAAAAAGGGAAAGACATAACCCTTAAGGGGCATACCCTGAGGGTTAAGTGCCAAGGAACAAGATAGGACACTGCTAAGGATGAAGTTGGCTACCACAACCTCATCTCCTCTGCTCGCCGTGCAACTTGCTGCTACTGTGAAGTCTTACCTGGAAAGGAAGGGAGTAAGCCTCACGAAGAAGCCCAATGGAGACTACAAATCACCACTCACTCTAACAAGCAAAATATATATGAATAGTTAATAGAGTATAATAACAATAATCTATTCCACTAAAGGAAAGTGCCATAGATAAATAGTAACTACACGACTACTGGTCAAAAAACACTACTCGGATGGGAACCTCATGTAAACAACTCACTGCGACTACCACATGATTATAAACATAGACAGAGATAGGTCCATCTAGACAATGATACTAGCCATGGGAATCAACTACCACTAGTCAACTGATCAGGAGCACCACCAGCATCTTATCCTCGACCACACGTCCAGGCCTGCCATCCTCCCATCAGACTAAGGTTGCAGAACACAAGAAACACAACAACTATCATAGTCTAGCCAAATTACAATCCCATGCCTGGCCCCTCTAATGGTTTCGAAACCACGTAGAGTGAGGCAATGTGAAGGGACTAACTAGTCTACGCCTGAAGAAAAACCCTAAGACCATCTCGACATCTCAAACCAACCACAAGAGCTCTACAAACAACTCAACGTTGTTGTCCACACTATTTTATCTTCAGCTTAGAGATTGGAACTCAAGAATGCTCATAACCTAGAGTACATCCTCCACAGTCTCACGAGGATGGAGCTCCAAAAAAAAAAGGTGGTTGTGTCAAGCACTAGGCTAACTGAGTAGTGTAGTATCATGCTAGGAACAACACATGTGCCACAGGAATAGAGAAACATAAACTCCACGGAAGCATAGCTCCGAATGGAACCTGTCGGCTCTCTACCTGAGAAGGTGACAGTCAACCACTCAGGATTATAGAGAGTGTGACGCATTGGATGTCGCAACTAGAAGGCAACAGGAAGCCTGGCGTATTATGTAGCAGAAGATGACACCAACACTATCATGAATAGAACACGACAGTGTGGCCGTCGCAACCAAAAGAATAAAAGGCAATAGGGGAAGCATCGCGATCAAGAAAGTGATCGCCATCTTGTCGCGACCTCAGACAAAGGGCTGGTAGCCATGGTTGTACCCTTAAGAACTTCCCCAAAAACACAACCATGCCACAAACTGAGGGAGGTGAGTATGGAGAATAATAAAATAACATGCTAGAGGGTCAAACCACCCTCATTCACATCCATGCATGGCAAGGAGAGTTAACTACACTCATGAAAAACTCACATGCATGTTCATGGTCAGACATACCCTGCCATAATCATGGAACAAGGAAGCATGGAAAAGAGTTTAGAAGGCTTCAAAATATAGGGGAAAGGCCCTAGTCATGATAGAATTAGGGGGAGAGCTGAAGTCCTTACCTCAAATAGAAGAGACAACTCGTTGGGGTCTTCTCGTGTGAGTGACCACCTCCTCCTCGCTCCAAGCTCATGAAGATCCACCTCCAAGTCAAAATGCCACCAAGTCGGAGGAAAACACCCCCAAGAGGTCAGCTTAGATAGAGGAGAGGAAGAGGAGAAGAGGGGAAGAAGAAAGGAGGCAAGGGAAGGAGAGATCTACTGACCCTACATATATAGGACTCAGATCTCAGAATGCAACAAGCAGTGTATCTTGTTCCCAGCAGAACACGATGGCTATCATGTCGCAACCCCAAAAAGTTGGTCAAACCTGACAGTTCAGCCCGACCCGTGTCACCTTGCATGCATGCTACTCTGAATGCAACAACTAGCACGTCACCTTCACACTACATACGTCCCGACTCATGGAACAACTGTCTAGACAACAAGATGAAAAAACTTGCGCAACAGTAAAAAATAGGAACACGATAGTTAAGGGGTCCCATTCTCAACCAGAATGTGACACCCATCTCGTCACCTTCATAAGGCGATAGGTTGATACGTCACAATAGTCAAAGAGTCTTACTGCCAGGGAAAATCGGGTCGTTATAGCCTAACCAACAAAAATAAATTTTTTCCCTTTGAAATTAAGGGTAAAACCTAGTCGTGGAACTGAGTATGGAATACCAATCACTCAAACATGTACAAAAAACTACTCCTGCATCTCGTCCCCATACTCCCACGTGACTGCACCATCAACGTGGTTCTCCTAAATGTCCTTGATGAGAGGAATCTACCTTCTATGCAACTGCTACACCCTATAGTCCACAACTCTGATTGGGTACTCTGGCGCAGACAAATTTGGTTCAACCTCCAACTGTGTGTAGTCCAGCACTTGCAACGGATCTAGCATGTACCTCCTTAGCTGTGAAATGTGGAACAGGTCATGTACACCTGACAACTCTGGTCCTCTCTAGAATGGGAAAGAGACCAATGTATCTCAATCTAAGCTTGCCCCTCTTCCCAAACATCACTCTCTTGGTTGGCGAGATCCGTAAGAACACAAAGTCACTTGCCTCGAACCGTAGTGGCCGTCTATGAACATCTACATAGATCTTCTGCCTATCTGCGCTGTCTACAACATCTGCCTCATCAATCTAACTGCCTCTGCACACTACTGTACCAACTCTGGTCCCGGAAGCTACATTCTCCAACGTCATGCTAGTGTAGCAGTGTCCTGCATGGCCTACCATACAGAGTCTCATATGGTGCCATCTCCATGCTAGAGTGATAGCTATTGTTGTATGCGAACTCCACCATGGGAAGGTATGTCTCCCATGTTCCACCCTAGTCTAAAAAGTACACTCTCAACTTGTCTTTTAATGTCTTTATGGTCCTCTTTGACTGTCCATCTATCTGAGGAAGATAAGCAGAACTCATCCTCAACTTGGTGCCAAGTGCTCACAGGAAATTGTGCCAAAAAACCTGAAGTAAAAAATAGGTCTCGATCAAAAAACTATCACTACAAGAAAAAGCGCCATTACCGACGGACATTTCCGACGGAAAATATCCGTCGGAATTTCCGACGGCTATTCCAAAGGCTAATCTTCAGTCAGAAAATCCATCAGAACATCCGAAGGACATATTTCCGTCAGAAAGATCCGTCGGTATTATAATGTTACCGACAAATATTCCGACGGAAATACTTCCGTCCGAAATTCCGTCGGTACACCGGCCTTTTCCCTCTCCCGCCATCCCGACGAAACCCACCCTCTCTCTCTCTCTCTCTCTCTCTCTCTCTCTCTCTCTCTCTCTCTCTCTCTCTCTCTCTCTCTCTCTCTCTCTCTCGCCACTCGCCGCCTGTCGTGCCACTGCGACTGCCCGACTGGCCCCGCCGCCCCGCCGTGCTCCGCCACCGGTGCCACCATAGCGCCGGTATGCACATCCCCCCCCCCTCCGCCTCCCTTCCCACCCCCCCACGGCAACCCCCCCCTTCCCCCAACCGGTGACCACCCCCTGTCGGCCCCACTCCCGTCCCAGCGCCCCCTCCTCTGTCGGCCCCCCTCCCTCCCTTCCCCCAACCGGTGACCCCCTTCCCCTAACTGGCTAGTCCCCCCTGTCGGCCCCCCTCCCCTCCCGTCCCAGCCCCCCCCCCCCCACCTATCGCCCCCCCCCTCCCCCTCCATTCCCCAAACCCTGCCACCCCCCCAACCAACCTGCCACCCCAGTCCCCTGTCGCCCCCTCCCCTCCCGTCCCAGGCCCCCCACCTCCCCTATTGCCCCCTCCCCACCTAGCCCCCTTCCCCCTCCTGGCAGCCCCCCTCCCCTTCCCAATCTCCCACCCGGCCTCCCTCCCCCTCATGTCAGCCCCTCCCCTTCCCAACCTCCCACCCGGCCCCCCCACCTCATGTCAGCCCCCCTCCCCTTCCAACCTCCCACCCGGCCCCCTCCCCCTCCTGTCAGCCCCCCTCCTTCCAACTCCACCCGGCCCCCTCCCCCCTCCTGTCAGCCCCCCTCCCCTTCCCAACCTCCCACCCGGCCCCCTCCCCCTCCTGACAAATTATAATCATATATATTTGTCATTTTCTATCATCTCAATGAATAGTGTGATATTTATATGGTCATTTAATGTGCACGAGATACTTACACAATTCTAAATCATGTATTTATTTATATATTCTTATCATCTCCATAGCTCAATATGTTGTTTATATATTTATATGGTTAACATTATTAAATATCAAATTGAATTAAAACTATCTAAAATATCATATTACACATATAAATTTTTTAAAAGAAAATGTTGCAACTGTACCATATTTATGTGGTATGAATAATATGATACGATTCGGATTGTACCGTATCAACAAAACTTGATATGACTGAATTGCACGGCACAAAAAATCTTAATTTAGGTAAGTATGGTTGGAGATGGGAGAAAGGTCCTTTTGTCTGGGCATGAGACAAGGGGGACGGTACCTGTTCATTATTGCCAAACCACATGGCTTTCGGCGTTAATGCCTTCTTTTCTTATGCTTTCTGGATGCCTGTGGCAATCAGATGACATGACGTTTCCCGTCCCATTCCAACAGTGTTTACAACTTTGCATGTTCTATTTTCAAAGAGGACTGTAAGATGGATGACATTTGGACATCATAAACATGAACATATATACAAAGATTATATATACTAGTCAATATATATGCATCAACCTACGTAGTTTTAAATGGATGATGGAAAAGAGTGTCATACATTTGATGTCAAGAGAAAGTGGTACTACAATATTTCCCTTATGTAGAATACAATGATGCCTTGAGATGCAGAGAAATTAAGAGAGAGAGAGAGACCAGGATATTATTGAATTCTCTGTGATTAATTAGATGATTTGGTGAGAAAAAAAAGGAAGAAGACACAAGTGCCTTGCAAAGGTGCACGAGTAACACTCACCCACTGTCTCATTGCAAGATTAGGTGGCCGGCATTTTCCATGTTTGCCTCCTAGAAAATTAAAAAATAATTACATGAAGGCAAGGAAAAGTACACTATTTATTCCCCACAATCTTAAGGGGAAGGAACAATGGAATGGAGCAAATAATTTCATTATGCCTCAATTTTCAGATTCATTTGATTCACCCCCTTTCTGCTCTACACTATTTATAATAGCAACAAACCATCTAATATTCACCCCCTTCTCTGCTTCTAGCCTTCTACACACATTTTGTACCAAGCAGTCGGAAGTTCATCAGGGTAACTTCTCTATTTTAGGGTCCAAAAAGGCGGGTCAGCAAGCCCACCATCTAGACATAGCAGTAACCCTGGGCCTGTTCGTTCCATTCTAAATGGATCTTATTTTAAACAACCTGCTCGTCCAACCAGTCCTAAAATAGAAAAGAAAGTGATTACAATTTAAAATATAACTACAGAAATTAAAGCTTCTCAGTTTAATTAGAACATAGTAACATACCTGCTGAAGTATTTCTAATCCAATCTTTTGAGCAAATTAAAGCCTCCAATCTTGTAAAAATAGATTTTAAGATAGAGTAGAGAGATAGAGAAAAAAATATAATGATGATGTGCAGTTCTTACTTTAATTTAATTCATATGATTAGAATTATACTTACATTAATATAATTTATTTACATGTAAGTGTTAATTTGTTTTAATATTGCACTTGTTCACATGACATATTTTGTTTTCATATTCCTTTCTATTTATGTGTGTTTTAAATTTGATCTATACATGTATAGCAATTTATCACTATCTCATGGCGTTTAATTATGAATTTTTGTGTATTTTATGGCGTCACTTATATTCCATGGCATAACAATCGACCATTTATTATTTTGACTTAATGTCATGTTTCTAACATATATATTGAGGTGTTGCATTGCTCGTTGTTATTTTTTTACGCTTTACATGAAATTAAACAATGTAATGACTTTCTTTGTTAACATATTGTTTACTTTCACATATTTTTAATTCACACTACATGTTAATCCTTCAACATTCGTTGTTATTTGTAGCCATTTGATTGATTCTTCATATTTACCATATTATGATTTAATTTATATTTTAAATTACTCATGAATAAAGGATTATCAATTTTTTCTAATTAGTGATGAGAGTTCGCGATGGAAATTAGACTCAAGAAGAACAAATGTCCAACGTATCAAAGTACGTGTTTGTTTGAACGAAAGATATTACCGATGGATATTCAAAGATTGCATGATGGTTTACTTTGGTGAAAGAGAAGATGAAGAAAATCATAAAGATTATTCGGAAAGAAGAAAGACATAGTTTAGAAAACAAAAGTGGATATCTGTTATTGTTCAAGATGAAAAAGGACTGCGATATTCTGTAATCTTATGACGCAGTTGGTGTGGTAGTATGTACATGTTTAGTGGAAAAGACTGGTCAAAATTTGTGGAAAATAAATGTGTGAAAGAACTTGACACTCTGAAAGTTATGTCTTCCCATTATGTACGAATAGATGTATTTGACAAACTATATTTAGGGATATTAGTGGTAAGTTCAAAACCCAGGAAATCTAATGAGAAGTTGGTGAATAAAGAGCCAATCAAGTGGTGGAGGCCTAATATGAAGACATCACGATTTGTATGAACAAATAGCCTTTGTGTTCTTTTTAATGTTCAATACATTAAGTATTTATATAGTGCTCAAATTATTGATATCATGTATGCTTACTCTTCAATATATTATCTTTAGGCCAACGCTTTGTTTCACCCATTAGCTCTGGGACATCAATAACGTATGTATCATATGTATGGTACGTGAACGATGTGAGGGTGTGTTGGATTTTAACTCGTGACATGACATTTAATCTGTGTAGGAAAAATGTCGTATGAGAATCGGTCATGGATGTACTGTGGAATAGTAATGGAGTTGTGACAGAGGAGTTTAAAGACGGAGTTGACAGTTTCATTCAGTTTACATTGAGTAATTCATCAGTAGCAGTTGATCCGATGGGTAACATCTGATGTCCGTGTTCGGCTTGTAGGAACAGAAAGTGGATATCGACATAGGATGTGCAACATCATTTGTATACGAGAGGATTTGTTGCCCATTATGAGTTATGGTCATCTCATGGTGAGTTGAATATTCAGTCGTCTGAACCAGCCAACTTTGTCTCCACAAGTACGTACGTAGACATGGTTGTCGATGCTGCTAGTCCGGAGTTCAATATTCATGATGACTAAAGAAATGAAGAAGTGTCGAATGATACAGCTCCGAGATTTTATCAGTTACTTCGAGATGCTGATGAGCCATTATGGGATGGTTGTGAGAAGCATACACGGTTGTCTGTAGTGTCGCAACTACTGAATTTGAAGTCTGAATTTCATATGAGCGAGAGTTGTTTTGATCAACTTCTCTCTCTCGTCAAGAGTATGCTTCCTCAATCAGAGAGGTTGCTGATGATTTTACCACGCGAAGAAGATGGTCAATGATCTGGGGATGGTTTTATGAAAATTATGCATGTCTGAATCATTGTATGTGTTGTACTACAAAGATGATGCAGATAAGACATCATGTTTTATTTGTAAGCATGATAGATTCAAGCCTAAGAGAGGGGACAAGTCAAAGCAGAAGGATGTTCCATATAAGTCATTGCGGTACTTTTCGATCACACCAGATTGCAGCGGTTGTTCATGTCTCTGAAGACAGCTGGACATATGACTTGGCATGCAAAAGAGTCCGTCGTGATGATGGTGAAATCAGTCATCCTGCCGATGGTGAAGCTTGCGCTATTTTAGCCGTACTCATCCTTACTTTTCAAGGGATCCACGCAATGTGCGGCTGGGTTTATGTACAGACGGTTTCAATCCATTCGGAGGCTCGGTGGCATCTTACTCATGTTGGCCAGTATTACTAACACTGTACAACCTTCTGCCATGCATGTGCATGAAGCGTGAGAATCTGTTCCTTTCATTACTGATTCTAGGTCCAAAAAGTCCAGGAAACAATATACACATATATCTCATACTGTTGATTGATGAGCTGAAATTGTTATGGTCAGATGGGGTTCTCTCTTATGATGCATCCAGAAAACAGAATTTCAATTTGAAGGCTGCATTAATGTGGACAATAAGTGACTTTCTAGCGTACGGCATATTATCTGGCTGGAGCACATATGGGAGGTTGGCATGTCCTTATTGCATGGAGGATTCTAAATCATTCGTATTGAAATCTGGGGGAAAATCATGTTGGTTTGATTGTCATCGTCGGTTTCTACCGAGTGACCATCCTTTCCGAAAGCAAAAGGATTCTTTTATGAAAAATACAATTGTGATGGAGGAGGTAGATATGGAACTGGTGTATGGTGGAAACATGGCGAGGCGGGTCCAGAACTTACCGACTGTATCACAACTGGCTGGTAGTACCCGACAAATCCCCAGCTTGGGAAGGATCACAATTGGTGAAGCAAAGCATATTTTGGGAATTGCCTTATGGTCAACACTTTTGATATGACATAACTAGACGTCATGCATATAGAGAAGAATGTTTTTGATAATGTGTTCACACAGTTATGGATGTCAAAGGCAAAACGAAGGATAATGTCAAGGCACGAATGGATTTGAAAGTACTTTGCTATGTCCAGAAATAGAGCTGCAACATGTTAGTGAAAAAGTGGTGCAACCGAAAGCTTCATATGTGCTTGGGGCCAGACAGATTAGGAAGTGTTGCAATGGTTGAAGCAATTGAGATTTCGGATGGATATGTCTCGAATATTGCCCGTTGTGTAAATTTCAACGAGGGGAAAATATACGGAATGAAGAGTCATGACTGCCATGTTTTCATGCAAAGACTGATGCCACTTGCCTTTCGTGAGTTGTTGCCAAAGCAAATATGGGGATCAATGACTGAGCTGAGTCAATTCTTCAGGATCTTATCTGCATCAGAACTTAGAATTCATGACTTGCAAAATATGGAGCAAAATATAATACAGACAGTCTGCAAATTAGAGAAGATATTTCCTCCAGCATTTTTTGATTCAATGGAGCACCTGATCATCCATTTACCATATGAGGCTAAGGTCGGAGGACCAATACAATTTCGATGGATGTATCCGTTGAGAGGTATATTCCTATATCTCAATTTATTCACATTATGACGATCTTTTATATTTCATATGTATTCATTTGAATTATTGTCGTAGTGCATGCACGATCTTAAGATGAAAGTCCGCAACAAAGCACAAGTTGAGGGCTCCATTACCCAGGCGTACCTTATTGAAGAGATATCGAACTTTTGTTCGATGTACTTTGACACGGAGATCCTAACCCGATGCACTCAACCTCCACGTAATGATGATGGTGGAGATTCTAATGTGTCTGACCGACTTTCTGTGTTCAAGTGTCCCGGGCGAGCATTTGGATATTCTTCTACTCGTGCACTCGAAGACAGAGAGTTGGTAGCTGCGGAGATCTACGTATTTATGAATTGCGCAAAAATAGACCCTTACATTGAGTAAGCTCTCAACACTAATGATGTACATCATTTGCGAGCAATACTGCAGAACTTAGAGGTTGTGTGACATTTACATTGCAGAGCATTTGACTCGGTCATACTGTAACGGAATCCATGTCTGACTGATGTGTAGGTTGAAAAGGAACGGGAGAAGCCTTTTCCTACTTGGTTAAGATCTCGAGTAAGTGTCTAAATATTTTGAAGCATAATTGTTATGCTCTTATGCATACTTAGTTGGCCATATTTGTCATTGTCTGTCCCTTTTTTAATAATAGGTTGAACAAGGTTTGATTACTGATTCAAGAGTACAAGAGATCAGTTATGGACCCTCCAAGATTGTACGTGTCTATTAGGCTACATTGTGAATGGATACAATTTCATCGAGAGATTATGGACGGAATAAATCTACGATGAACAGCGGCGTATGTGTGAAGGGAAGTGCCTACAATGAAAATGAAATAGACTATTATGGCATTCCGAAGAAGTCATTGAACTGCAATTTTGGGACAAGACAACAATGTATTTCTCTTCAAGTGTCATTGGTTTGATCCGACCTCTAGTAATGACACAACATATAGGATTGTCGATGTCAAGCATAAGTCCAAGTTGAGTACGTATGAGCCATTCATTCTGGTGGCACAAGCCCACAAGTTTATTATTCAAATTATTCATCCCTAAAATTGAGAGATTGGTGGGCTGCATGTAGAGTTAAATCAAGGCTATTCCTTGAGTATGAGCTTCTCCCGGCTGATGATGAGCTTGAAGGTGTCAATGACAATTTTTTCCAATCAGATCGGAGTGACGCATGAGAGTTGGCGGCTTCTACGCAGTTCAGTGTTGATGATTTAAATGAAACAATTTTGTTATATAAGGATAACAAACAGGAAGAAGTTGACCCAAATGCCCTTGAGCGGGAGGTGGAGTCTGATGTGGAGGAAGAGTCCCGGCATGATGAGGACAAATTCGAGGAGGATGACGAAGATGATGCTGAATTAGACATATCATCAGCATCTGATGATGAATATAGATAATATACCCTACATTTATTAAGAACTTCGTGTTGTTGCTAATTATATGTGATGATCAGTTTGCCCCATATAAGTTAAATATCACAGAGTTTATCAGGGGAGATTGATGATCAGGTCACATACCTATTTTGGTGATTAACAAAACTATGATTAACAAAATCATAATATTATTTTGATCTAACATATTCTCTATGAGTTTTGAGTACAGGAAATAAATCAAGAAAAGTCAAGCAAATTTTGTAAGTATTTCACCCTGAAGTATTTAGAGTTCAGTACACATATAATCTTTCTAGGTACGCATAGATTTCTATTGAATCTTAATGATTTTCCAGTTAACAATTTCTATAGAGTCATAACGATTTTCTCTAATTCATATTGATTGCATAATCTTAAGGATTCATTATGTGCTTTATCGATTTGGGTATTATAACGATTTCATAAGTATCTTATCGATTTCGGACTCTGAACGATTATGTTCCATAACGATTTACTTTCTGCAACGATTTCTTTAGTGATCACAATGATTTACCTTCACAACGATTCCTTAAGTGATCATAACGATTTGCATCCATAACGATTTGATTGCATAACGATTCGTTAAGTGATCATAACGATTCCTTTCTCATAACGATTCTTTAAGTGACCATAACGATTTGCTTGCATAACAATTTGCTTTCATATCGATTCGCCAAGTGATCATAATGATTTGATTAAGTATTCACATCAATTTCTTAAGTGAGAACAATGATTTGCTCTCACAACGATTAGTTAAGTGATCATAACGATTCGTTTCTCATAATGATTCGTTAAGTGACCATAACGATTTGCTTGCAAAACGATTTGATAAGTGAGCGCAACGATTTGCCCTCACATCGTTGTGCCTCCTATAACAATTTGTTTATCGCATCGATTCGTTAAGTGAGAACAACGATTTGCTCTCACATCGATTTCTTAAGAAAGCATAATGATTTGCTTTTTCTCCTAACGATTTGGTCACATCGATTTGCTTATACTTGTAACGATTTGCTCAGATCGATTTGACTTTGTTCGCATCGATTTGATAAGTGAGAACAATGATTTGTTCTCATAACAATTTCTATTTCATAACGATTCGTTAAGTCTCATATCGATTTGATCCTTCATAACGATTCGTTAAGTTACACAACGACTCTGTCTCTGTAACGATTCACTCAGTTACATAACGACTTGGTCGCCGTAACGATTCGATACAGTAAACAACAATTTGCTCACTACATCGACTCGATAAGTGAAACAACGATTTGCTTACAACGATTCGCTTATAACAATTTGGTTATAACGATTTGCTTATTCTGTCATAACGATTTCTATCCAGAACGATTTGGTTATGAATGCACAACGATTTGTGAACATAACGATTTGTTTATAAATGAGCAATGATTTGCATAGGCAGCATACAACGATTTCATAAGTCATGCCTATATCGATTTCGTGGTTTATAACGACTTGATAGTTTAAACTTATTTGTGAACAGTTTGAAAAGTCAAAAAGGTTTTTCCTCCTTATTCTCTCACATCCATGCATTTATTATTACGTGAACATATCTCTGCCATGCATGTACAGATATTTCTTACTTACGACTTTTGTTAGAAACATCTTTTTGGTAGAACAAAAAGGCACGTCTATTTTGATGTATATTTGCTCTAACATTGACTGACAACAAAAGATAAGCTTAGCTGTCTATGTCTTAGCATTTAATGTGTGCAGGATTCTGACAACACATCATACACGTTGAAAAATTGAAGACAAAGTAATTTCCAGGAAGATCTTCTACGTGCTATATACGAAAAAGGATCTGTTGAAGAAATTACAGTCTAACGTATACCAAAGCTTGGAGACAACGGATACTTCAACGTCCATATTTCAAATGGAAAAATATATTGAAGACGTGTGCTCCAGAAAAGAGACAGTGAACGAGACAACGCTTACATCCATTCTGAACAAGTTTTCTGCGAGCATCCAAGAAGAGACAAGCTTCATTCTTCACTTCGTCAAGCTCTTAGCTCTCTGCTTTCGGTGTGCTTAATCTATTGATAGCTTTTGTGTACTGAGGGTGCTCTTATTGTAAATCTTCCATCTCAATCTTTACTTCAGATCTTGCGCTGCTTGAGCTGGATCTAGGGGCACCCTTTCCTTAGCACATTTCCTGTGTTGTTCCCTTCGTGTGTGAAGGAAAACCTGGTGGGATCCAGGGTGTCTGTGTTCCCTTCATAGAGAAGGAAGACCAGCTGGGGTGTTGGGTGTTGTTGAAACCACGCTGGGGTTTGTACCAGGAGGTTTGCTTCTGAGCCTGTAAAAGAAGTGGGCTACCTTCTTGCCCAGGAAAGAGAAGAAGATCTGGTGTGGTATCTACGGTGTTGTTCCCTTCGGTTGTGAAGGAAGACGTGGTGGGGTATCCAGGGTATTGTGCCCTTCATGTGAAGGAAGACCAGCTGCGGCTGGGTGTGTAAAGGTCCATAAGGGGGACTATACCCTTGTTAGTGAAATCCTAAGATATTGCTCAGGGACTGGACCTAGGACTCCTAAAGAGAGGAGATCCAAACCAGGATAATTCTCTGTGTCGTGTGATTGCTTTTGTGTGTTTGATTCTTCCTTTACTAACACTAACAATCTGCGAAGTGTGTTTTTGTGACTATTGTGTGAACATGTTTTAAGTATTAAATATTTTTAATATCCCATTCACCCCCCCTCTGGGCTAGCTAGCAGGGCAACAAGTGGTATCAGAGCCAGTCTCTTCGACAAAGAAGAAGATCAAACGATCAGAAGAGCAAATATCAATGGCAGCCCAAGGTCATTCAGAAGGTCAGTCAGTCAACAGACCACCTCTATTCGATGGCGAAGACTACACCTACTGGAAGACCAGGATTGAGTACTTTCTACAAGGTTTCGACTACCAGATTTGGTCCATAGTTGAAGAAGGTGATCTTTTGGTCACAAATGAAAAGGATAAATGGACAGATGACGACAGGAAGAAACTTTCCTCAACTGCAAAGCTAAGAATATCCTATGTTGTGCTCTTAGCAAGAAAGAGTTCAATAGAGTCTTAGCGTGCAGATCTGCAAAGGAAATGTGGGAAAAGCTGAAAATCACTTATGAAGGCACTGATAAAGTCAAGGAAACCAGAATAGACATTCTCGTGGCTCAATATGAGAGATTTCAGATGCAGCCAGGAGAAACAATCACACAAATGTATAGCAGATTCACTGACATCACAAATGGTCTAGCTGGTCTGGATAAAATCTATGAGATAGGAGATATGGTAAGAAAGATTCTGAGATCTTTACCAGCCGCTTGGACTCCAAAAGTCACAGCAATAGAAGAGGCAAATGACTTAAGAGTAATGTCTTTGGAAAAACTCATTGGGTCCCTCATGGCCCATGAAATCAACATGGAAAGATTAGGAGAATCTTCGAGCATAAAGAAGCATTCGAATGCCCTCAAAACTGAAAAAGATTCAACAGAAGAAAGTTCAGAAAGTAATGGAAGCAGTGAAGACAGTGAAGATGAAGAAGCTATGCTATCTAGAAGATTACAATGGATACTAGCTAAGAAGAAGAAATATCAGTCCAACAGAAGATACTTCAAGAAAAACAAAGGATTCAGAAAATCAGAAGAAGAGGATGTCAAGAAAAGTGAACCAATTTGCTACGAGTGCAAAAAACCTGGACATATCAAGGCAGGTTGTCCATATCTCAAGAAAAGTGAGTTCAAGAAGAAACATAGTTCAAAGAAATTTAGAAGATACAAGAAGAAAGCTATGGCAGCAGCCTGGGAAAATAGCAGTGACTCAGACAGTGAGTCAACCTCAAGTGAAGAAGAGGAAGAAAAAGTCAACCTAGCGTTCATGGCAGATATCAACGAAAAGATAACTTCAGACTCCTTTACCTCATGTACAGATTCTGATTCTGATAATTTAGAAGGTGCATTTAATGAATTATATGATAAATATAGAGATGTTTGCAAATCATTAAAAATCAGTAAGAAAAATCTTGCATACTTAGAAAACACTAACTCAGACTTAAAATCTGAAAATGAACAAATGGAAAAACAAATCATCAAATTAAAAAGAAGAAATGAATTATTATGTGAAGATTTAAAAGACAAAAGTAAGAAAATAACAAACCTAGAAAAACGAGAAGACACTAGTCAACTTAGAACAGAAATAGAAAAATTAACTAAAGATAATGAATATTTAACTACCACAATTAATAAATTCACAAATAATAAAGCACCTCTAATAATGAAAGGAGATAGAAGAACAGGAAAGAAAAAGCATGTACTTGGATACACTCCTCCTGATAATGAAGAAACAATAATTTATCCTAAAGTATATCCAACTCCCAAGTTTACACCTGAACTAGACACAATATACAAGTCAAACTTCAAATACATACCAATTGAAAAGGTAACCAAAACATCATACTGCAGTCACTGTAACAAATTAGGACACATCAAAGTATCACGTCCAACTAAACATAAAATTTGGATAATCAAAAAAGAAAAATGACAGAACTAACCAACAAGGACCCAAAAGAACTTGGGTACCTAAAGCTTAATGTCTTTATTTCAGGAAAAACGTCGAGCATCCAAATGGTATTTGGACAGTGGGTGCTCAAGACATATGTCAGGCAACAGAAAATTATTTTCACTTCTTGAAGCCGAAGATGGGACTATCACTTATGGAGATAATGGAAAAGGGACCGTAATAGGAAGTGGATCAGTTGGCAGCAAAGGAAAGACAGTAATTGAAGATGTGCTATGCGTCAAAGGTTTGAAGCACAATTTAATTAGCATCAGCCAACTTCGTGATAAAGGGCATCAAATCAAATTTTAGGAATCAAAGTGCAGCATCATAAAAGATGGAACAGTTATTTTTGAAGCCAATAGAAAGAAAAACTTGTATGTGCTATATCTAGATGAACTAAAGGATCAGGATATCTATTTAGCAGCCAACAAGGAACAATCAACTGAGTTATGGCATTGAAGATTGGGACATTGCAGTTTGGACAGTGTGAGGAAATTAATTAAGAGAAACCTGGTGGACGGTTTACCCAAGGTCAGTACTAAAATGAAAGGCATATGCAAGTCATGCGCAAAAGGAAAGCATACCAAGAGTTCCTTCAAGTCGAAGACTGTGGTAACCACCTCTAAACCCTTAGAACTCCTTCACATGGACTTATTTGGGCCAATGAGGACCACAAGTCTTGGAGGAAAGAATTTTGGATTCGTTATAGTGGATGATTATTCCAGATTTACTTGGGTCTCATTCCTGGAACATAAAGATGATACTTTTAATAGTTTTGTAAGCTTCAGTAAAAGAGTACAGAAAGATAAGAGGTACAACATCATTGGTATCCGATCAGATCATGGAGGTGAATTTCAGAATGAAAAGTTTGCAAAGTTCTGTGAAGATGAAGGAATTGAACACAACTTCTCAGCACCAAGGACACCGCAGTAGAATGGAGTTGCTGAGAGAAAGAATAGAACTTTATTAGACATGGCAAGGACGATGTTATCAGAATATGATTTGCCAAGATATTTTTGGGCTAAAGCAGTAAACACAACTTGTTACATCATCAATAGGGTAATGATCAGGCCAATCTTGAAAAAGACAGCATATGAGTTGTTTAAGGGAAAGAAGCTGAAGATCAGTCATTTCAGGATATTTAGATGTCTATGTTTCATCCACAACAACGGCAAAAGAGATATTGGTAAGTTAGATGCCAAATTAGATGAAGGCATCTTCATGGGGTATGCCTCTAAACCAAAAGGCTATAGAGTTTTCAATAAACGCACTTTATTAATTGAACAAACTGTGCATGTTATTTTTTATGAAACTAACCCTTCCTTGAGAAAGGAAGAAAATAGTGATATTGATGATGCAGATGATTTGTCTAAGAAGTTAAAGAACACATCAATTGAGGACAAGGAAGATCCACCTCTGGAAGACCTGCAGCAAAAGGATATCGAACATGAAAATCTTCCAAAGGAATGGAAATACAAGAAAAATCACCCACCCGAAAATATCATTGGTGATCCATCTGTAGGGGTAAGAACTAGAGGTAATATAATTCCTTGCGATTATTTAGCCTTTGTTTCACAAATAGAGCCTAGGACAGTCAGTGAAGCTTTAACTGATGAATCTTGGATATTAGCCATACAAGATGAACTGAATCAGTTCATGAGAAACCATGTATGGTCACTTGTTCCTAGACCATCAGATCATCTAGTGATTGGCACCAAATGGGTGTTCAGAAATAAATTGGATGAAGCTGGTGTGATCTTAAGAAACAAGGCCAGATTGCTAACTCAAGGCTATTCCTAAGAGGAAGGCATAGATTTCGATGAAACCTATGCACCTACAGCTAGACTTGAGGCTATTAGAATCTTACTTGCATATGCATCAGCATTAGATCTAAAGTTATTTCAAATGGATTGCAAGTCTGCTTTTCTAAACGGTTTTATTAAGAAGGAAGTTTATGTAGAACAACCTCCAGGTTTTGATGGTACTGTCAACACCAATGAGCACTTCAACAAGGTTAGACAGTGACAAAGAAGGTAAGAAGGTTGACCAAAAAGTCTACAGAGGTATGATAGGCTCATTACTTTATTTAACATCAAGTAGACCTGATATTTTATTTAGTGTATGCATGTATGCTAGGTATCAGGCAGACCCTAGAGAGTCTCATTTAATTTCTGTTAAAAGAATTTTTAGATATTTAATCAAGACTCATGACTTAGGTTTATGGTATCCAAAATCATGTCAAATTAATTTGGTAGGATATTCTGATGCTGATTACGCTTGATGCAAGATAGACAGAAAAAGCACCAGTGGTTGTTGTCAATTTCTTGCAGGATGTCTGATTTCTTGGTCCTCAAAGAAGCAAAACTCAGTAGCTCTATCAACAGCTGAAGCTGAATACGTAGCTGCTGGAAGTTGTTGTACATAACTACTGTGGATTAAACAACAACTTGAAGATTATGGACTCAAGATCAAGACCATTCCTTTGTTGTGCGACAACACCAGTGCCATTAATTTAACCAAAATCCAGTACAACATTCAAGAACCAAACATATAGAGGTCAGATATCATTTTATTCGTGATAATGTAGCAAATGGTAATATAAATGTTTCATTTATTGATACAAATAATTAGTTAGCAAATATCTTCACAAAAGCCTTATCTGAAGAGAGATTTACTTCTCTTAGAAGGGAATTAGACATGTGCAATTTGTGAGAGACTTATCTGTAAATAATTGAAATAACAACATACTTCAGAATTCTATTTATTTTCCCTCTGGATTTAAGCAAAAAAAATCTTTCCAATATTCGTTTCGAATTAGTCCTTTTTGTTGTTTTCTGGCTGTGTGATGTCATCCACTATTTCTGTAATCTATATATACCAAAATCCATGTAGCATCGATTCACTCTTCCCCTTCCTCCTCCGAGCCAATGCCCTAACGATTCCTGCATCAACTCCCTCCTGCTTCGAGCTTCAAACCTCCTTCCTGCGAAAAATTCCTTGAGGGCTTTTCGCTTCTCTCCTCACACCAGACCCCATAAACCTTCTCCCTCCATTTCCATGGCCGCTTCGAGTGCTTCTGGAACTCTTGGGGGCTATGCAGCTGAGTTCCTCACCACAGAGTAGCAGGAAAGGTATAGAACAGAACAACCAGCAGCAGTAGCAGATATGGCAGTAGCATCAGAAATCGCAGCAACAACATCAGAAATTGATGATCTCGGCACCAGTGATACAATGATTGAGGACATTACTCAAGATAATGTTGTGTCAGTCAAGAAAGTACCCGAGGAGATCCAGCCCACAATTGCGAGATCCAGCCCACAATTGCAGTAGCTTCAGTACTTAGAAATTTGCTGGAATCCCTCTCTGGGACTCAGGGGGAGTCTGAGAGGATCAAGGAACAAGTAGAGGATGATGTTGTGGCATCCGGCCACATTTCTGAAGTTATGATGGAGGAAGCTCCCATTGAGGGGGAGCAAATAATTGAAAAGCAAGCTAAATTTCAGGGGGAGCAAGTAGCAAATATTTAAAGATGATGAGTTCAGAGAAGGCATTGTTGAAATTGCTTCTGATAATAAAATTGTAACACTTGTGGTTGGGCCAGTAAGGCCAGTGGTCTCCGGGAGTTTAGTTCCAAGAGTTGTAGAGCCGACTATAGCTCCAGAAGCTCCTAAGTCCTAAACTCTTGCCACTCCAGCTCCTTCTTCACAACCCTCTTCCACCACTGCACCTCCAGATCCAATTACATTCAAACAACCCTTACCTCGCATTATTACTTCCCCAACAACATTTCCATCAAAATCCCTATCATTCCCAGCCAATCTGCAACTAATTCCTTCTCCTGCTGTATATCTTCCTATAACCACATCACCAGCTCAATGAAATCATTCTCCTTGATTTCTCATCTACCTTTTCTCTTCTTCTTTGTCAAACTAGTGTATCTTTTTGCTTAATGACAAAAAGGGGGAGAAAAATAGTACTTCTGAAATACATCTCTAATTTTTTTTAAAAAAAAATACATAAAGTTTAGTACAATTAGTTTTCAAGATATAGGGGAGAAATATACCTTACTTTATGTTATTCCACAATCTTAACTTAGATGATTTCAGAATATCTTTAATCATTGCTATGTTTTGCCATCACCAAAAAGGGGGAGATTGATGATCAGTTTGCCCCGTATAAGTTAAATATCATAGAGTTTATCAGGGGAGATTGATGATCAGGTCACATACCTATTTTGGTGATTAACAAAACTATGATTACAAAATCATAATATTATTTTGATCTAACATATTCTCTATGAGTTTTGAGTACAGGAAATAAATCAAGAAAAGTCAAGCAAATTCTGTAAGTATTTCACCCTGAAGTATTTAGAGTTCAGTACACATATAATCCTTCTAGGTACACATTGATTTCTGTTGAATCTTAATGATTTTCCAGTTAACGATTTCTGTAGAGTCATAATGATTTTCTCTAATTCATATCGATTGCATAATCATAAGGATTCATTATGTGCTTTATCGATTTGGGTATTATAACGATTTCATAAGTATCTTATCGATTTCGGACTCTGAACGATTATGTTCCATAACGATTTACTTTCTACAACGATTTCTTTAGTGATCACAATGATTTTCCTTCGCAACGATTCCTTAAGTGTTCATAACGATTTACGTCCATAACGATTTGATTGCATAACGATTCATTTCTCATAACGATTCGTTAAGTGACCATAACGATTTGCTTGCATAACGATTTGCTTTCATATCGATTCGCCAAGTGATCGTAACGATTTGATTAAGTATTCACATCAATTTCTTAAGTGAGAACAACGATTTTTTCTCACAACGATTCGTTAAGTGATTATAATGATTCGTTTCTCATAACGATTGTTAAGTGACCATAACGATTTACTTGCATAACGATTTGATAAGTGAGCGCAACGATTTGCCCTCACATCATTTTGCCTCCTATAACGATTTGCTTATCGCATCGATTCGTTAAGTGAGAACAACGATTTGCTCTCACATCGATTTCTTAAGAAAGCATAACGATTTGCTTTTTCTCCTAACAATTTGGTCACATCGATTTGCTTATACTTGTAACGATTTGCTCAGATCGATTTGACTTTGTTCGCATCGATTTGATAAGTGAGAACAACGATTTATTCTCATAACAATTTCTATTTCATAACGATTCATTAAGTCTCATATCGATTTGATCCTTCATAACAATTCGTTAAGTTACACAACGACTCTGTCTCTGTAACGATTCACTCAGTTACATAATGACTTGGTTGCCGTAACGATTCGATACAGCAAACAACGATTTGCTCACTACATCGACACGATAAGTGAAACAATGATTTGCTTACAACGATTCACTTATAACAATTTGGTTATAATGATTTGCTTATTCTATCATAAAAATTTCTATCTAGAACGATTTGGTTATGAATGCACAACGATTTGTGAACATAACGATTTGTTTATAAATGAGCAACGATTTGCATAGGCAACATACAACGATTTCATAAGTCATGCCTATATCGATTTCGTGGTTTGTAACGACTTGATAGTTTAAACTTATTTACTAACAGTTTGAAAAGTGAAAAAGGTTTTCCCTCCTTATTCTCTCACATCCATGCATTTATTATTACGTGAACATATCTCTGCCATGCATGTACAGATATCTCTTACGACTTTTGTTAGAAACATCTTTTTGGTAGAACAAAAAGGCACGTCTATTTTGATGTATATTTGCTCTAACGTTGACTGACAACAAAAGACAAGCTTAGTTGTCTATGTCTTAGCATTTAATGTGTGCAGGATTCTGACAACACATCATACACGTTGAAAAATTGAAGACAAAGCAATTTCTAAGAAGACTTCTACGTGCTATATACGAAAAAGGATCTGTTGAAGAAAATACAGTCTAATGTATACCAAAGCTTGGAGACAACAAATACTTCAACGTCCATATTTCAAATGGAAAATATATATTGAAGACGTGTGCTCCAGAAAAGAGACAGTGAACGAGACAACGCTTACAACCATTATGAACAAGTTTTCTGCAAGCATCCAAGAAGAGACAAGCTTCATTCTTCACTTCGTCAAACTCTTAGCTCTCTGCATTCGGTGTGCTTAATTTATTGAGAGATTTTGTGTACTGAGGGTGCTCTCTATTGTAAATCTTCCCTCTCAGTCTTTGCTTCAGATCTTGCATTGTTTCAGCTGGATTTAGGGGCACCCTTTCCTTAACACATTTCCTGTGTTGTTCCCTTCGTGTGTGAAGGAGGACCTGGTGGGATCCAGGGTGTCTGTGTTCCCTTCATAGATAAGGAAGACCGGATGGGGTGCTGGGTGTTGTTGAAACTGCACTGGGGTTTGTACCAGGAGGTTTGCTTCTGAGCCTGTAAAAAAAGTGGGCTACCTTCTTGCCTGGGAAAGAGAAGAAGACCTGGTGTGATATCCAGGATGTTGTTCCCTTCGGTTGTGAAGGAAGACCTGGTGGGGTATCCAAGGTGTTGTGCCCTTCGTGTGAAGGAAGACTAGCTGCAGCTGGGTGTGTAAGGGACCATATGGGGGACTGTACCCTTGTTAGTGAAATCATGAGATATTGCTCAGGGACTGGATGTAGGACTCCTAAGGAGAGGAGATCCGAACTAGGATAATTCTCTGTGTTGTATGATTGCTTTTGTGTGTTTGATTCTTCCTTCACTAACACTAACAATCTGCGAAGTGTATTTTTCTGACTATTGTGTGAATAGATTTTAAGTATTAAATATTTTTAATATCCCATTCACCCCCCCCCCCTCTGGGCTAGCTAGCTGGGAAACAATATGTTATTCAATAGCTACTTCAAATTTGAGTGCTGATCACATGTTATATCTTTATTTATATCAATAGAGATATGGTACGTGGAGGACGGAGTCGGACAGTTTCCACCTCCGTAGGCCGAGGGTCCGCGTCCTCGTCCACAACAGGTATATGTATATGTAAACACAAAACTCTATATATTATTGTTCATATTAAATTCTGAGATCTAACGTACATACAATTTTTCAGGGGCTGCCTCCCTGTCCACGTCGGTCCTCCGTCGACAGGTATATGTATATGTAAACACAAAACTCTATATATTAGTGTTCATATTAAATTCATATTTTCTAACGTACATTCAATTTTGCAAGGACTGCCTCCCTATCCACGTCGGTCGTCCCGGCGACAGGTATATGCATATGTACACACAAAACTCTATATATTGTTGTTCATATTAAATTCACGAGATCTAACGTACATACAATTTTACAGGGACTGCCTCCCCGTCCACGCCGGTCGTCCCGGCGACAGGTATATGTATATGTAAACACAAAACTCTATATATTATTGTTCAATTTAAATTCATATTTTCTAATGTGTATATAATTTTGCAGGGACCGCCTCCCCATCGACCAAGCGAGTAGCGCCACCTTTCCCTTCTTCCTCACCACCAGGTACATGTATGTTTCCATAGGTAGTATGTTTCTTTTCTTCCAATTTATACAACAATAGTGCACTTAATTGTTTTCAACAGAGGTGGAGAGCCAGCATCCAGTAACGGATGAGGAGGGGCCTCAGCTACCTGGACGGCAGCCATGTTGGATTTCAGGGTAAACTTGATCACTTCAAACTTACTGTATTTGTTATTTATGTTATACATTTCATGTACAAAATTAATGTGCAATTGCAGGGGGAAGATAGATCATGGTTCTGCTTCCCGCTATATTATGACGCTGGTCCACGCACATATTCCAGGACCAGTGGATGCATGGAGAGAGTTCCAGGTGCCCGTCCCGGATTTATTATTTGACATGTTCATGGTATTATTAATTTTTACTGATTTGAAGTCATTTATTTAATTACTATCTCTGTTAGTGCAGAAAGTTGAGTAATTTTATTTCTTTACAGTGGAGGTACGCGTTTACGAGACCCGAGGATCTCCCTCGAGCTCGAGTCGTCTGGGAGTCTACTGCCCAGACTAATTTAAGAAAGTCGATGTGGGAGGCCCGGGACAAGGCAATGAAGACCACAGGCAAATGGGATCCTATGGCTTGGCTGGATTATGGCCCTGTTTGGCTGAGGAGGGACTATTGGGAGTCCCTTTGTGAGCGTTGGGCTACTGGACCATGGCAGGAGCGGTGACAGGCGGCAAAATGCAACCGATCAACTCATCCGGAGAAGAATGTGCATACTAGTGAGTCCGTATCTTATGCGACCCACATCCAAAAATTGGTAAGCATATTATTGTTCAATTGCTTAACACATTGATTATTATTGTGAAACTAACTAATTTTGTTGAATTGTAAGCATCACGAGCTCGAGTGTGCCCCTACTTTTCGCGAGTTATTTGATTGGACTCATAAGCGAAAGGGGACGGATGACTATGTCAACGAGAGTGCTAGCACGATTGCTTTAAGTCAAGCTATAAATTTTGAATTCAATTAAGATATTAAAATAATTTGTTTTCAATAATTTAGTTTTAATTTGTTCTGCAGGAGACCTATGACAGGACGATGGCGGATCGCTATGCAGAGGGCACTCCCCATCCAGACTTGGATCCGGAGGCTTGGGTCGACGCAGCGGGAGGGCCGAGGGAAGGGTCAAGTGTACGCTTTGGGGACAGCCTGGATACTACTCCAGTGTTGTCCTCATATGCGACTTCGGTCGCTCCTCGGCATACGCGAGTTCATCTGCTGCGCCGCCCGTCATTGGTGTAGAGGAGATTAGAACCCTCATTCGGGAAGAGCTACGGGAAGAGCTACGGACGCACTTTGGCGTTATGGTTGAGCAGTTGATCTCAGCCATGCAGGGAGTACGCCCATCACAGGCAGCCCCTCAGATCAGTGTTACTATCAATTTCATATAGTTTGAATGAAATGAAACGACTAAAGAATGTCAAAAGGGAAAAAAGAAATCTAAATTAATTAACCTAACAGAAGTGTAAAGGGCGTTCAAATGACGGATCTAAAAAAAAACCCAAGTCTAAAGGATTAAAACACACAACCCGGGGGTCCAAAATTCTAAATAGGGATCTGATCGACGTGCCATTCACTCCGACACGACCGGGTGGGTTAAATTGACGTGTGCAAACTAACGGAATCCGATTTGGATTCCCAGATTGGGTTGGGCGCTGAAATGACGGATCTATAAAAACCCAAGTCTAAATGATTAAAACACACAACCTGGGGGTCCAAAATCCCAAATAGGGATCTGATCGACGTGTCGTTCACTCCGACACAACCTGGTGGGTTAAATTTACATGTGCAAACTGACGGAATCTGATTTTGATTCCCGGATTGGGTTGGCGTTGAAATGACGGATCTAAAAAAACCCAAGTCTAAATGATTAAAACACACAACCAGGGGGTCCAAAATCCCAAATAGGGATCTGATCGGCGTGTCGTTCACTCCGAAACGACTGGGTGGGTTAAATTGACGTGTGCAAACTGACGGATTCCGATTTGGATTCCCGAATTGGGTTGGGCGTTGAAATGACGGATTTAAAAAAAACCCGAGTCTAAAAGATCAAAACACGCAACTCGGGGGTCCAAATTCCCAAATAGGGATCTGATCAGTGTGTCGTTCACTCTGATATGACCGGGTGGGTTAAATTGACGTGTGCGAACTGACGGAATCCGATTTGAATTCCCGGATTGGGTTAGGCGTTGAACTAACGGATGTAAAAAAACCCAAGTCTAAAGAATCAAAACACAAAACCCGGGGGTCTAAAATCCCAAATAGGGATCTGATCGGCATGTCGTTCGCTCCGACACGACCGAGTGGGTTAAATTGACGTGTGCAAACTGACGGAATCCGATTTGGATTCCCGGATTGGGTTGGGCATTGAAATGATGGATCTAAAAAAACCCAAGTCTAAATGATTAAAACACACAACCTAGGGGTCCAAAATCCCAAATAGGGATCTGATCAGCGTGTCGTTCACTCTAACATGACTGGGTGGGTTAAATTGACATGTGCAAACTGACGGAATCCGATTTGGATTCCCGAATTGGGTTGGGCGTTGAAATGATTGATCTAAAAAAAACCCGAGTCTAAAAGATCAAAACACGCAACCAGGTGGTCCAAAATCCCAAATAGGGATCTGATCGGCGTGATGTTCACTTTGATACCACTACAAGAAATATAAGCTATGTAGACGGCTGAAAATCGAAGCCGTCTACATAAACTATCATTTGTAGACGGTTTCCTAAAGCCGTCTACTAATGAAAGATATGTAGACGGCTTCAAAAATCCGTCTACGTATGTTACATTAGTAGACGGCTAAAATAAGCCGTCTACTTTTTATGTAGACGGCTACCATTAGCCGTCTACGAATGAGAGATACGTAGACGGCTTCGCCGTCTACATATCTTATTGTTTTCGTAGACGGCTTTAGGAAACCGTCTACATAAGTATTTATATATAAATTATTCAAAGTATATATTATATATGTATAAATATCTATGTATAAATATCATTTAAATATATAATTAAATATATATAGTTTAGATATATATATATTATATATATATATATATACATATTATGCATAGATAATATATTTAAAAATCATGAAATTGAATTAATCTCAATTATATATATTTTAACTAACTTTCAAATAAATATAATTGAGATTGATTGTCTTTCATGGTAGATAAAAAGTTAAACGAATGTAGTTAACTCAGAATAAATATATACAATATACTTAAATATATAATGATTATATATAAATATATATTTAGTATGTATAATCAAATATATATTGTTAAAATATTTAAATATAAATATATTTATACAAATGTAAGTAAATATAAGTAAATTTAATTAACTTTATATGATATAATTAATTATATAATAATAATATAAATATTAACAAATTAATTAAATACCACAAATAATTAAATATTTAACCTGCTGGATTTTTCGAAAAAAAAGTGGCGCCTCTTTTCTTCCCCAAAAATTTTATCTCTCGCCTTCCTCTGTGCCGAGTTTTGCCAAAAAATTTAAATCCCCAGTGTCAAATCGTTGGTTCCCCCCTTCTCATGGCATTAAATACTCCCCATTTCAACTCTTTCCCCCTCTCTCTCTCTTAGATCTCTCCCCACCCGCTAACACAAAGACAAATGCTTGCTTCCTGCTCCATCTAACCAGATCTTTTTCTTCTCTGTCTCCCTCTAACCAGATCTTTTTCTTCTCTGCTTTCCTCTCTGCGCCGAGGAGATGGCGATGACGATAGAGCTCTCGGAGTCACAGATGCCGCGGTCGCTCCCCCTTCCCACCTTCTCCGCCCCGTTCGCCGCCCCCTCCCTTTGCTGGGCCTGCAAGAAACGCCTCTGCTGCTTCAACCCCAACGCAGCCGCCGCCCTCCACCTTGCCTACTCCCCTGACTTTGGCCGCCCTCCTGTTCGCCAATTCGACCTCGCAAGGCCGCCCCAGCTCGCCCCCAACTGCCGCCGCCGTCCACTCGTGGTTGCCCTCCCTCCCGCCGCGCTCGCCCCCGTCTACGAAGAGTCCGATACGGATCCCAGCTTCGAGGAGGGAGGAGGACGTGCGGGAGGAGCCGCCAGATCTGTCTTCCGGGGCGAGGGACGCCAGCGAACTCGGGTGGGGAGGGGAGGTTGTGGGGTGGTGCCTACGCTCGAGGACGCGGTGCGGCGAGGGGACGGGCAGTGAGAGGAACATGACGAAGAGGAGGAAGGCGGAGCTCTGGGTCTCCCTCTCCCGGGACGAGATCGAGGGGCCAGCAGCTGTGCAGTCGCCTCGTCCCCCGCCGCCACCGTGACGTGCAGGGGTATTACCCCGTCGGCGCCCCCACATGCGTCCAGCTGCAACCCACGGCGAGCAGCAGCTCGAAGCAAGCTTTCCACCGCCACCCGACCGCTAGGAGCAATGTCGTGCCCCCCATCGGCGGTGTTCTCCGGCGACAGCCTCTGCTCCATAAAGGACAGCCTTAGTGGAGCGGAGGCCAAATATTTTTTTTTTTTAATGAAACATACGTAGATGGATATTATAGTCATCTACAAATATTTTTTTTGAATATGGTTATAAAATCCGTCTACATATATTTTTTTGTAGACATGGAAAAAAGTCGTCTACTTATGTTTGTAGACGGCTGCTAGCCGTCTACTTATATAACTTTTGTAGACGGTTTAAAACAGCCGTCTACGTAACTTTTGTAAACGATATTTTCGTAGACGAATGCGTAGACGGTTGCGGAGCCGTCTACAAAATCTTTTATAGACGGTTTTAGATCTTTTGTAAACGGCTTTCAGCCGTCTACTTAACATAGTTTTCTAGTAGTGTACGACCGGGTGGGTTAAATTGACGTGTGCGAACTGACGGAATCTGATTTGGATTCCCGGATTGGGTTGGGCGTTGAAATGACAGATCTAAAAAAACCCAAGTCTAAAGAATCAAAACACATAACCCGGGGGTCCAAAATCCCAAATAGGGATCTGATCATCGTGCCGTTCGCTCTGACACAACCGGGTGGGTTAATATGACGTGTGCAAACTAACGGAATCCGATTTGGATATTCGGATTGGGTTGGGCGTTGAAATGATGAATCTAAAAAAACCCAAGTCTAAATGATCAAAACATGCAACCCGAGGTTCCAAAATCCCAAATAGGTATCTGATTGGTGTGCCGTTTGCTCCGACACGACCGGGTGGGTTAAATTGACATGTGCGAACTAATGGAATCCGATTTGGATTCTCGGATTGAGTTGGGCGTTGAAATGACAGATCTAAAAAAAATCCGACTCTAAAAGATCAAAACACGCAACCCGGGGGTCCAAAATCCCAACTAGGGATCTGATCGGCGTGTCGTTCGCTCCGATACGACCGGGTTGACGTATGCAAACTGACGGAATCCGATTTGGATTCCCAGATTGGGTTGGGCGTTAAAATGACGGATCTAAAAAAATCCAAGTCTAAAGAATCAAAACACACAACCTGGGGGTCCAAAATCCCAAATAGGGATCTAATCGGAGTGCCGTTCACTCCGACACGACCGGGTGGGTTAAATTGACGTGTGCAAACTGACGGAATCCGATTTGGATTCCCGGATTGGGTTGGGCGTTGAAATGACGAATCTAAAAAAACCCAAGTCTAAATGATTAAAACACACAACCTGGGGGTCCAAAATCCCAAATAGGGATCTGATCGGCGTGCCGTTCATTCCGACACGACTGGGTTGGTAAAATTGACGTGTGCAAACTGACGGAATCCGATTTGGATTCCCGGATTGGGTTGGGCGTTGAAATGACGGATCTAAAAAAAAACTCGAGTCTAAATGATCAAAACACACAACCCGGGGGTCCAAAATCCCAAATAGGGATCTGATCGGCGTGCTGTTTGGTCCGACACGACCGGGTGTGTTAAATTGACGTGTGCGAATTGACAGAATCCGATTTGGATTCCCGAATTGGGTTGGGTGTTGAAATGACGAATCTAAAAAAAAACCAAGTCTAAAGGATCCAAAATATTTTCTTATTAAACTTGAGGAATAATCACATGTTTTAAATTTAAATTTTTGAAAATACTATTTGTATATTAATTTTTATTAATGCTTCTCATATTAATTTTTTTGAATATAGGATCCTCCGGCACCTGACGATCAGGAGACGGGGACGGTGGACGATCCAGTAGACTTGTCTTGATTTTTAACATTTCTGATTATGTATGATTTTGTATTAGTTATGTTTTATGATTTTATATTTCATTGTGAGTACTTTCTATTGTGGAATGCATGAATATTTTAGCAGGTTTTATAATTTATTATTGTTAATTTCTGAAAATTAAAAAATATATATTACATATTTCCGACGATTTTTCCGACGGATAGTTTCTGTTGGAAATGTTTAGCTGACCGACGAAATATATCCGTCGGTATTTCTGTCGGAAGTTCCGACGGATATTCCGACCTCCTTTCTGATGGATTTCAGTCGGAATTCGCTGACCAGTTTTCCGACAGATGCTTCCGACTAATTTTCGTCGGAAATCACCGACTACTTTTCCGACGGAATATTCAGTCGGAATTTCCAACGGAATACCGATGGATTAGTTAACCGTCGGTAATTTCTGACCAGAATTTTCCGACGGATGCCTTCCGACGACCGTTCGACGGAAAGTTGTCGGAAGGAGCTGTTTCCGACGGATTATGTCCATCGGAAATGTCGCTTTTTCTTGTTGTGTATCGAAGCTGGGACTCAATATGCAACAGAACCACTTTGTCCACGAACAGTGTAGCCAGCCTATCCACCGACCAAGTCTTTCTAATTGGCAAGAAACAAGCTGTCTTCGTGAGACGATCAACAATCACCCAAATGTTGTCATGCCATTGCGGGGTATGAGGTAGGTCACCTACAAAGTCCATGGTGATGTCATCCATCTTCCACTTGGGAATGGGAAATGATTGGAGCTCACCAGCAAAATGCTAATGCTCTGTCTTCACCTAATGATAAATAAGGCAATGAGTAACAAACTCTGCTACATCTCTCTTCATCCCAAACCACCAAAAGAACCTCCTCAAGCAACGGAAAAATGCCTTGTGTACCACCATTGCAAAATAGTTTTCTTTCGTTTTTTCTATTTCAATGCCATCAACTTTTATGTCGAGTATGGCATCGCAAATTAGTTTTTGCGACTGCTTATAGTTGTTGCTAATATTGGTGGTAAATATTACAAATAACTTATCTATTGCAAGAGGTAGAAAGCTGTCGCAAAAATCTTTTCACTTATTTTTTATATCATTTTACACACCGTCACAAACCACACTTTTTGCGACAACTTGAGCCACCGCAAAGCATTTGTGGCGGGCTTATCTGCAGCGGTGTTTGCAATGACTTATAGCCGCCACAAAGAACTTTATTTTCACGTACGAGCCCTCGCAAAAAGCTGCTTGTACTGTGGTGAGAATTTGAATTTTATAGTAGGTGTTAGATTTTATTTTCTCCTAGAGCATGCAGCGGTGATTTTGATAAACACAAATACTTTATACACAACACATTAATATTCAGCATTTGGTTTGGAGATAAATATGACTCAGACTATATTTATTTTTTAAAACTTTTCATATGATGAGTGACCTTTTTTTTTGTCAATGAAATCAAGGTCGAGCAAATCAGGAGAGGGCATCCATTCCAAGTGGAAAGAAGCGTTCACACTCCACCGTGCCGTGCTCACTCCATCAACACAAATCAAGACTAAATTTTTATTTAATGAAAGACATATTTACAAGAGCTACAGGGCATACATATACAGCGAAGAAATAAATAAAAGGAACAAAACATAATTACATCCAAACTGAACTATTAAAGGCATGTATGTATGTAAGGAATCCCAGCTCTATCTAACACTAACACATCTCTGGCTTTCGCTGGCAGGCTCTTTTGAGATAAGTGTTCCTTATTTTCCTCCAAACCGTAGGCATTTGAAGCCAAAGCATCGGCCACCTAGTTGCTTTCCCTGTATGCTTGTACTACTCAGCATCTAAGCCTTCGCAGCAATGTCAGAGCCATCTGCCACAAATGCAACACTACCCAGGAAGGAGAGGTCATCGCAGTGAGAGAGTGAACAAGAACGGATGAATCCGAGTACAACAAATTCAATGGGATACCAAACTAATAAGCGAGTCTCAAACAATCACGTAGAGCACGCATCTCAGCCACCAAAGTAAAGCAGAAAGCGAGCCGAAAAGTACGCGTGGAATCTCTAACATTGCAACCTCCACACTATCCAGGATTCTCTTTGCAAGATCCGTCAACGTTAAGGTAAAAACCAGCCACCAGCGGGCAGCATTTCATGAGAATTGGGTCCCTCAATTTAACCTCGGGCTTCAAATCAAAGGAGGAAAGGATCCACAGCTGTTCCCTGGAACACGGTAAAGTGAAAACACTGGTTATCCAAAGCCGTACAGACTAAGGATAACACGATGCTTTTTATCTGCTGAATCCGTTTGGACTCAAAATATATAGAGAAAGGTTTATTGCACTTTCTAGGTAACAAATTTATGTGGCATTTAATAAATTGAATTGTCAATTGTGGACATCTAAAAAATGCAGCAGACCTGCATGTGCCAGCCCGATTTCTCCAGAAGCAAAAAAAACCCACTAAAAATACGCTGAAAGGTCCCCTTAACAGGCCCACTCCATGAGGCCCAATTACCCCATGCTGGGAGGTCATTTTAGGCCACCCTTTACCTCCCCACTACAGGTACAAAAGCTGCTGTGGCAGCATGGGCAGGGCGGCACCCACACTTGCTCCCTTCACACCCCATTTTGCCACCCAAGCGCAGAAGGGCCAGGAGGACTGTTCTGGAAGGCGGCAGAGCACCTTCTTCCGGAGGAGTTGCTTGGAGAAGAAGCTGGGAGGGGGCTGCTAGAAGAGAGGAAGAGGTTCCATCCTGGGCTGCTAAGAAGAAGTGAGGAGGAAGACTGGGAGGGGTCGGCTGGCTCTCCTAGGCGCCGGTGGCAAGCAAGAAGCGGCTGGGCCTCTTCCTTTCCTTCCCTCATCCCGCTGGTAGAGGTAGAAGAAGCAGAAAAGGGGGGAAAAATCCTCTGTTCTCCCTGAAGACCGGCGGCTAGCAGGGAACCATCCTGCTCAGGCTGTTGGAAATCTGAAGAGAAGAACCAAGGGAGGAAGGCTGGTCTGTGCTACCCGGTTGCAAGAGAAGAAGAAGGGTGAGAAGAGAAGGAAAGAGGGTTGAGGGGACTGCTACGGCAGTCCCCATGATGTGTTCTCCCCCCATGTTTTCTCTGTCTCTCTCTGTGTAACCCCCACTTTCTAAACAGTGAAAAGACCTTCCTCTTCCACCTCTTTGTTCTTGTTTATGTACTTTTTTTTTTTTTCTTATGCTTGCCTGCGTTTTCTTCCTTTCTTTGCATGAAACCGAGGTGGCTGCCATGTGTATTGGATGAGTTTGGTGTCCTCAATGTGTTCCTCACCCCCCCCCACATCTCTGTCTGGCATTTTATTTAGTGTAAGACCGAGATTTCCTTAGCATATGAGATGTGATTTGTTTTCTTCCTCCTCTTTTACCTGTTCTCTTACACTCTAAATCAGTAAAGTTGAGTAAGGAAAGGTGGGGGGGGCTTGCCATCGCCATGCATGGCTCCCCATCCTTCCCCCTCATCTCAGCTTCAAGGAAACTCAGAGCCCCTTGTTTATTGCCCTTTTTTTATCATACTGAGGTTTACAGGTTTGCGGGTTTAGGGAGAATGAGCAGGGCAACTTAATGCCCGAACCTCATCCCCATTCCTGGTGCATTCACACCATCCTAAAGGACCCCAAAAGGCATCTCCCCTCCCCTCCTCATGACCAAATCATGCTGGGGATGATCCCCTTTGGGCTGTCCCAGACCCTGCCGGATCGCTTTTCGGAGCCGCTTTGAACATGAACTGTCGGACTGCCACTGACTGGGTCTGATCCGACTTCATGGGCTTGTTCTTCATGTCCCAAGGGTTCTGTCTCCAAAATTCGAGGCTCAGACCCTTCACGGATCTTGAGAACGAAGCCCCGGAAGTGCTGCCGGATCGCTTTTCGGAGCCGCTTTGAACATGAACTGTCGGACTGCCACTGACTGAGTCTGATCCGACTTCATGGGCTTGTTCTTCATGTCCCAAGGGTTCTGTCCCCCAAATTTGAGGCTCAGACCCTTCACGGATCTTGAGAACGAAGCCCCGGAAGTGCTGCCGGATCGATTTTCGAAGCCGCTTTGAACATGAAGTGCCGGATCGCCGCTGATTGTGCCAGATCCGAGTCCACAGATTGGTTCCTTATATCCCAAAGGTCCTGCCCTCCAAATTTGAGGCTCAGACCCTTCGCGGATTTCAAGAACCAAGTCCCGGAAGTGCCGCCGGATCGCTTTTCCGTGCGGCTCTGAAAATGAAGTGCCGGATCGCCGCTGATTGTGCCAGATCCGAGTCCACGGATTGGTTCCTTATATCCCAAGGGTTCTGTCCCCCAAATTTGAGGCTCAGACCCTTCACGGATTTCAAGAACCAAGTCCCGGAAGTGCCGCCGGATCGCTTTTCCGTGCGGCTCTGAAAATGAAGTGTCGGATCGCCGCTGATTGTGCCAGATCCGAGTCCACGGATTAGTTCCTTATATCCCAAGGGTTCTGTCCCCCAAATTTGAGGCTCAGACCCTTCACGGATTTCAAGAACCAAGTCCCGAAGTGCCGCCGGATCGCTTTTCTGTGCGGCTTTGAACATGAAGTGCCGGATTGCCGCTGATTGTGCCAGATCCGAGTCCACGGATTGGTTCCTTATATCCCAAGGGTTCTGTCCCCCAAATTTGAGGCTCAGACCCTTCGCGAATTTCAAGAACCAAGTCCCGGAAGTGCCGCCGGATCGCTTTTCCGTGCGGCTTTGAACATGAAGTGCTGGATCGCCGCTGATTGTGCCAGATCCGAGTCCACGGATTGGTTCCTTATATCCCAAGGGTTCTGTCCCCCAAATTTGAGGCTCAGACCCTTCACGGATTTCAAGAACCAAGTCCCGGAAGTGCCGCCGGATCGCTTTTCCGTGCGGCTTTGAACATGAAGTGCCGGATCGCCGCTGATTGTGCCAGATCCGAGTCCAGGGATTGGTTCCTTATATCCCAAGGGTTCTGTCCCCCAAATTTGAGGCTCAGACCCTTCACGGATTTCAAGAACCAAGTCCCGGAAGTGCCGCCGGATCGCTTTTCCGTGCGGCTTTGAACATGAAGTGCCGGATCGCCGCTGATTGTGCCAGATCCGAGTCCAGGGATTGGTTCCTTATATCCCAAAGGTCCTGCCCCCCAAATTTGAGGCTCAGACCCTTCACGGATTTCAAGAACCAAGTCCCGGAAGTGCCGCCGGATCGCTTTTCCGTGCGGCTTTGATCATGAAGTGCCGGATCGCCGCTGGTTGTGCCAGATCCGAGTCCATGGATTGGTTCCTTATATCTCAAAGGTCCTGCCCCCCCAAATTTGAGGCCCAGACCCTTCACGGATTTCAAGGACCAAGTCCCGGAAGTGCCGCCGAATCGCTTTTCCGTGCGGCTTTGAACATGGAGTGCCGGATCGCCGCTGATTGTGCTAGATCCGAGTCCACGGATTGGTTCCTTATATCCCAAGAGTTCTGTCCCCCAAATTTGAGGCTCAGACCCTTCACGGATTTCAAGAACCAAGTCCCGGAAGTGCCGCCGAATCGCTTTTCCGTGCGGCTTTGAACATGAAGTGCCAGATTGCCGCTGATTGTGCCAGATCCGAGTCCACGGATTAGTTCCTTATATCCCAAAGGTCCTGCCCCCCAAATTTGAGGCCCAGACCCTTCACGGATTTCAAGAACCAAGTCCCGGAAGTGCTGCCGGATCGCTTTTCCGTCTGGCTTTGAACATGAAGTGCCGGGTCGCCGCTGATTGTGCCAGATCCGAGTTCATAGATCGGTTCCTTATATCTCGAGGGTTATGTCCTCAAAATTTGAGGCTCAACCCCTTCATGGATTTCAAGGATCAGACCTCCAAAAACCTGCCGTATCGCTTTGTTGCACGGTTTTGAATATGAGGGGTCGGGTAATCAATACCTAGACCCTATCCGAGCCCTTGAGTGGTGTCCTTATGTGTTAAATGTCTCGCCCTCCTGATTTGATGCCATGATGCTTCACGGATTTCAGGAACTACGCACGAAAAGAGCTGCCGAATCGCTTAAGCCTAAAAAACTGTGATGATACGGCATGACCGATCCGGTAGGACCGATCCGGTAGGGCTCCCTGCTAATTCACTTGAATAGTATCCCTGCCGTATCACATGAACAGTACCCTTTCCGATTCGCCCTTGCCGTATCATTTTGGCTGCCGAATCGCTTTGTTTGCCGAATCAGATGGGTTGTGCATGACGATGTTTGAGCATTCAAATGACCAAATGACTTCAAATCATAAAAAAAAAATTAATGACAACCAAAGCATATCAAATTTCTTGCATTCCCAAATATAAAAAAAAAATTGCACAATAGACAAAAGAATAAATAAATGAGCATGCAAATTGACCCTAAAGGATGAATGGCACATACACACATCAAAAATCTCTTGCAAATTTGACTGCAATCTTGTAGTTTTATTTCGCGCCTTTTATCGGATGTCCCGACTCAGGCCATAAGACCTTCTATTCTGGCGATTAATCAAGGGTTTTCTCTTTCTAAAAGAGATGTAATTAACGTCGTTGCGCTTAGGCAATGACGGGATATTGGTCCAGGACCCGACACTCACTTTCGTTTGACGAAGTCAAACGGTGCGCACAACAGACCTAAAGCCCTCCGACTCACCGAGGCAGACCATTTATTGTCACCTCGGTGACTGGCACGCCCGCGCTCTGCAATTGTAGGGTCATCTCTCGTCACCATTGCTCGTGAAGTATCCGACGGGATTTGAATTTACAATGCGTAGCCATGAGAACATGAGACAACATGATAAATAGAATTATGAATTTTAATAATTCCATTTCCACAACGTGGCACGCCCGGTGGACTCAAAATATATAGAGAAAGGCTTATTGCACTTTCTAGGTAACAAATTTATGTGGCATTTAATAAATTGAATTGTCAATTTATCACTTGTGAAAGCACGACACATGAATTATTATCTAGTCATATTATATTTAAAGTACAATATGCAAGTGCAATAAACCTTTCTATATAAAACATCTTGCATTCCGTAGCTCCCACATGATGAGGATGAAGACAGAGAGAGAGAAAACCAAACCCTTATCGAAATTAGATAAGGAGATAAGATTGTTTATCATAATTCTAAGAGAAATGCTATGCTCTTGCATGGGATGACATGTGGAGGGGCATGCCCCCCCCCCCCCCCCCCCCCGTGCATTAAATATACTTTTTTTTTGCATTAATAGTGCACACAAATATTTATGTAGTGCACACAAATAGCACAATAGTACACACAAAATTATATTGTGCACAATTTTGCTATTTGTGTGCACTACATAAATATTTGTGTGCACTATTAGTGCAAAAAAAAGTGCATTTAATGCACCGGGGGCTTGCCCCTCCACATGTCATCTTGTGGAGGGGCACGGCTCCTTCACGTCGACTAGGCTCCCGGCACTAGCATTACTCTAATTCTAATGCATATAACCAGAAAAAGGAAAATGTTTCCTTCTCGCAGAGATGTTATTTTTTTCTTTTAACAGTGTATATATATAATGATATATATATATTTATTTATTTATGTTTTATATGTGTGGACATATGTGTGTTGTACATCCAAGTCTCTTTGGACATACTGATCTCAAACTACAAATGAGAGACGAATCTAAATCATGGAATGCAGGCGTGCCAGTCACACAAGTGAAAATTTATTCTGTCTCCAAAAGTTGGAGGACTTTAGGTCTCATGTACGCCGTTTGACTTTGTCAAACGAATGTGTGTATCGAGTTAGGATCAATCATTAGTCGTCACCTACGCGCAACGGCGTTTCTCTTTTTTTTTTAAAGAAAAACCTCTCATTAATTGCCAGGAGAAAGAAGCCTTATGGCCGAAATAAGAGACATTCTATAAAAGACATGCAATTGATGATGCTTTCATGAGATGTATATAGGTTATATTGCCTGGGGGCGAAGTGTTCTTTTTGTTTGGAGTTTTGGGTTTGACTTTTAGATAAAAGACATGCGATTGATGATGCTTTCATGAGATGTATATAGGTTATATTGCCTGGAGGTGAAGTTTTCTTTTTGTTTGGAGTTTTGGGTTTGATTTTTAGATTATCGAATCTGTTTTGATTTGAGGATGATTTGGAGTTGGTTTATTTGATTTAAAAGAGCTTTATTTGGTTTTGAGTTTGGTTTGATTTGAGTTGAAAGTGTTTTATTTCAATTTGGAGTTGTTTTATTTGAGTTGAAAGTGTCTTATTTGGTTTTATATTGTTAAATTTGATTTGGAGTTGTTTTATTCAAATTTGAAGTTGTTTGTTTATTTATTTGAGTTGATTTCATTTGACTTGAATGATTTTTTGTTGGCTTAGATTTGTCTCACTGAATTTATCGTGATGCTTGATTTAATTATTATGTGTTTAATTGATTTCGATTGGATTATTTGGTTCACTGTATTTGACACAAAGCCACAAAATATATACTTATACAATTATCATATTTTTTATTGAATTTTTTTATTACTATATAATATCTTTTTAATTTTTATCATCTCTATACATTTTTATATTTTTTTAAAGCAATGTTTATCATTTATTTGATTTTTTATCATTATTATTGGGGTAGATGAACAACCAATCAGTGCAAACGTTCACCAATCGATGCATTTGTTCACCAATATGTGAAATGATTGCCAATCGATGCATTTGTTTACCAATCAATGTAAATGTTTGCCAATCGGTGCAAATGATCACCAATCGGTACGGATTTGTTCACCAATCAATTGGTGAAGAAGAGAGAATAGATTAGGCTTTTAAAAGGGCAATCAATTGGTCTCCTGTTCACCAATCGATGGGTTGGTATACCAACCAATCATATTGTTTTATAGTTATGTTGTCATGCTTTCTCATCATTTTTTTCTCCATTATTATTATCTATTATTATTTTTGTTTGCTTCATCTTGTGTTTATCATATCATCATTAATTACTTCACTATATATTTTTTTTTGTTATTTGTTCTTCATTTTATCATGTTCATTATGGTCCCATAGGGCCTTTGACTCATTTTTGTTATTTATTGTTTCTCAGATAATCCTAAGGGGGTGTCATCCACTTGACTGACTTATAGGCTTTTATGTTCTCTTTAATTTGGACTTGGAATCCGCACATATATTTTTTGTTGGATGTTCGAAATAATAGTTGACTATACAATCTCCTTATTGGCTCTGAGAAATTCCTTTGATCTGACTAGTGTGATGTCCTCCATGTTAAACAATGCTGGTTGCCTGCCTTCAAATACGAGAGCATTCCTAGTGTTTCAGATGCACTCCAAAGCGCAAGCTACGACCACTTTCAAAAATATGGTGAGGGAGGAAATTCCTCCTATGATGTGTATTAGACTCTCCACAGATCCGTGATACGCCCCGGAGTTCTCTGCCATGACATCAGAGATTTGATTCTCTCCCAGAAAGGAAATATTTTTGGCCATGAGTCTAGAGCATGGTTTAAATCTTCCGCTGCTAGACCAAAAGCCAAACAAGTGATGTCCTCAATAATTTGACAATATTTTAGATAGGCCATTGTAGGAAGCCTGCCCCAAGCAATTTTCCAAACTGAGAATCTGTTTCTAGCTGTTGATGGCCAGCTCCAGATATCCTTCCTTCCAACTAATGTCCTTTTCCATGTTATCCATCTTTGATTCCCTTCTCAACCAGCTCTAAGCCCATTCAGTTGAGAAAGTTCGGTACCTCCTAGGTATCCAACATCTTTTGTCTAGATTGCCACTCAGGGTTGGGAGCTTTGCAATTTCAATGACAAGGCTCTCATGGAAAACATTTCTCAGCTTCACCAAATCCCAGTTACCCCCACCACCCAGAATACATTTCAAAGTTGTATCCTCAGGATCTTATTTGCATCAAAGGTCCACGGTAGTTCTTTCAGACCTCTCGTATAAAACTAGCCATCATCTAACATGTTGATTCTCCATCCCTCGCTTGGAATCCAACCAATTAGTCGCAAAATTTTTTTTTTGAACCCTGAAAGAGCCCTCCTCCAAAAGTCCGATTTGGGAACAGTAGAGAAAGTGCTTTCCGTATCTCTCCTCTGGGCTCTGGAGGTGTTTATGTCGAACAAGGTCCGCCCAGTGTGGGCTCTCAAAAGAGCATATCTTAAACACCTGTTTCAGAACAAGAGCATCGTTGAAGGAATTGAGATCTAGTAGCCCCAACCCTCCTTCATCTGTGCCAATTTAAGATGTTCCCACCCAACCCGATTAAGTTCTTTGGTTTTAGAATTTCCTTACTAAATAAAATTCCTGCATACTTCAATTTTCTTTATTATTATTTTTTTTTTCGGAAGCTTGTGGCTGTTGTCCAGTCACTGGGAATTGTTTGCAGTACATGCTTAACCAGTGTTACTCTGCCTGCCATAGAGAGAGATTTGCCTTTCCAGCCTACCAATCTGTTTTGCACCCTAGAATATTTCCTTGAAAGCAAATTCTGCTGGTTTTTGGTAAGTTATGTGTACCCCTAGATATTTTCCCACCTTCTCTCATCTCAGCTCCAGTTCGTGTTAAATGTTTTTGCCACCCCTACCTCCAATGATCGACCGCAGATCACCTCAAATTTCTGAACATTCACCTTCTATTCTGTCCATTGACAGTAATTATTAATGAGTTCTTTAAGGACCCGAGCTTCCACTTTGTCTTCCTTTGCCACCAATAACACATCATCTACATATAAGAGGTGATTAAATGCCAGACTATACCTTTTTTGTTTGTACTCTCTGCGTCTTCCTTGATCACCTACGTTCTGGAGTGCTAAAGAGAGGACTTTCTACATAAGAACATAGAGAGGGGGACAGAGGATCCCCTTGTCTATGTCCTCTAGTTGGAAAGAACCATTTCCCCGGAGTCCCATTAATAAGTATGGACATAGAGACAGTGCCCATACAAGAGCTAATCCATCACCATCTTTCTCCGAACTCCATTCTTCGGTATGTTTGGTATTATGATAAATCTGGGATAGAGTGAAGATATTCTCAAAATTTTGAAGAAATCTTTAAAATTTTGAAGATATCTTCACTCTCTATCTGATCTATCTTAATATAAGAATTGCATCAATACAATCCCATTCAACCATGTCATGCTCTTGCTAGCTCCATATTCAGATTGAGCATAATTAATTCCCTGGGCTTGTGCTTGTTGTTCTTGGAATGTTCTAGCTCCTGTGCAACCAAAATGTTCTGCACAATTGATTTTCCAGGAATAAAAGTTGATTGTTGGGCAGAGACCAGCTTATAAATCACCAATCTTAGTCTATTCACTAGAACCCTAGCTATGATCTTATGCATTTCATTACATGGGCTGATAGACCTCCAATCCTTGCATCTCTGTGGGTTCTCAATCTTTGGGATGATGGCAACGAAGGTGGCATTGGCCGCATGGGGCATGTGGCCATCCCAGTCGAACTTCTGGACTCCCTGCATAATATCATCCTTTATGAATGACCAACTCCTTTGTAGAAGTTTCCACTCATAACTCTCTCACCACTCTTTCCAATTCTTTCCATGAGAATGGTTCAAGTTCATAAGCTTCTTCCTTTGATAGCATTTTAAAGACAACCTATGTTTTAGATGATTAACAAAATTGATATAATTAATTAATATTGTTTACTTGAATTATCATTTTTTTATTTTTCAAAATAACAAAATATTTTAAGATAACTAATTATCTTGTTCAATAAAATAATTGACTATTGAGATTAATCGATTATTCTATCCTAGGATCATCCCGTTATACAGCTTAATTAATTATTTTGCTCATACAAATATTTTATAGATAAATTAATTAGAAGTCTCTATCATATGTTTGATTAATTTTCTAATTCTTAATAGAATTGTAGCTCATTATAAAATTTATTATCTCTTGTTATAATATACTTAAATCTTGTTACAACAATAATCTTTTTATTACAGTAAAAAACTCTTAATTAATTTACTCATATTTTATACATGACGTCAGCTCTAACATGCAAACACCCACAGAGACATTGCCACAACCTTATCATATCCATAGCACCCAAGGTTCATGCATTGGAGTTATCTTAGTTTGACTCGACATATGTTGCTCGGCAATCGGCATGTACAACTACGTTACAAAAGCGATGTATGCATATCATCGAAAGACATCCTTTCTAATTATTATTGAAATGCGCTCTAAATTCATAAACTGAAACATATATATTATTCACAATATATGAAAGGCCGGATATTCTCCTTTGCACAATTCTTATAGTGATCTTCACCTCTTCACCAAAAAGATTAGGATAAAGATCTATAGGCCAAAATTCTCTACATGGGGTTCACTTGCAGAAGCCAGATTTATGATGAAGCCTTGTTTTGTTTTCCTCTATAATTCTGCGTTATAGCTAGCTTAAGAAGTGGCTGGATTAGATTTGGCCCAAACTTTCAGCTAAACAACAGATAACTACTCAATAAATTTACATTTCAAGTGAAAAAGTCATAAAAATAACTAAACGAGAATATTTTGAATAGCAATAGATTTCTGGTTGTCTGTCTCAAAAAAATATGCCATCTACGTCCACAATCTTTCTCCTTGTGTGAAGATACCTCACACTATGAATCAAAACAAACACACTAGCTAGGGTGGATAATCACCCTAGATGATGCTGAGAGCATCAATTCACATGCACATTAATTATCACTTAGACCCTCTTGAAATTAAGCACCTTTTCTAGGGTCGTAATAACCTGTTAAGATATTGCGGCATTGTACATTTCTAATGCAACTTTTAGGAATTTAATGTATTAACTGTGCAATAGTTTAATCATAACTTGTTAACACGTGCACTATTTAACACAGTGACCAGTATTTAACTAATCTTTAATACCGCTGACCTTTTAATGGCGTTTCTGAACCAACCCTACGTCCATGAACAAAGTGTAGCAGGTTACGGTCAGTTCTTCGGGGTTGTCATCGAGAGTGAATTGGTTGGTAGGACCCTCCACCATACATCAAATGAGAGAGATTCAACTCTCAAATTTGTTAGATTTATAAGGAGATTTTTCTAAGAAATTTGTAAACATTAAAACATGCAAGTATAAAAATATGTCTAGGGATTCAAATTCGAGATATGTCTTTATTTTGATTCAAATCTAAACCTATCAGACTAGCATATGAAAAAAATTTACTATGAACAAAAATGTTTAAACGTGTGATGGAAGTTCACGACAGGGTATATATCCATTTAAGAGGTATACACACATGCAAAATAGGATCGCTACAAGAAAATTATGACATAGCGACGGAGTTTAGCGACAGATAATTGTTCGTCGTTAATCCGTCACTAAAGTAGTTACCTGCCTTTCTTTCAATTAAATTAGCGACGAAAAATGTTTGTTGCTATGTAGCGACGGAAATTTTTTGTCCCCGTTCCACCACTAAGTAAATGGGATCCCACCTCCCTCTTCCCTCCATTTCTCCCCTTTCTCTTCTTCCGCTCATCTCGGAGCTCTATTGTCGGAGCCATGTCATCGGAGACACTATTGGCCATCTCGTCATTAGTCGATCTCTGAGCATCCCACCGCCATCGCCGATAAGTCTCTCTCTCTCTCTCTCTCTCTCTCTCTCTACTCTCTCTCTCGCCTCCTCTCTCTCACCTCATCTCTCCTCTCATCGCTCTCTACCCCCTTACCCCATCGCCCTCACCCCTAGTGACGGAATAGCGTCGGAACTTATCTATCGCTAAACAAATTTTTTCTTGTAGTGAATGAGAATTTGTGTTATTAAAAAATCCTTAATTATAATGCATTTTGAATCAGAAATTCGTAAGACACATCTTCATGAAAAGGGAAAGCATTCTCCTTTACATGATCATCAACAGACAACAAGGTAGTCCCATGAGTACTGCACATGGTTCATAAATGCTTTTGGAATTTATTGGCTGGTTACTCATGAGTTGTGGCTCAAATTTAGAGGAGATCTTAGTACAATTTTTGTGAGTTTTTGGAGGTGTTATTGTAATTCTCCATGTAAATATATTTTGAAAGTTTTTAGGTCACTGTAAAATAAAGTTAGGGAAACTAGGAAGAACCTCAATCTATACTTTGGACTACTTCAAATTGCTTCATAGTGGAAAGATAAGAGAAGAGTGAAGGGCTCTGTGAACACAGAATTGATACATTGTCTCTTCAAACCACGTAAATCAATATATTTGTTATTTGTCACTGATAAAAAATATCTTAGGTTAACATATTGCTGACACTAAAAACTGTCATTTTTTTATTCGGCGACGGTTAAACCGACGGTATTCCGGTGTCGGCAACTCAAGTAGGCAAAACAATAGATAGTTTTCAACCGTCGGTCGTTTCCAACCGTCGGCTAAACATAGTAAAAGTCGATACCAATCACCAAAAATTAGTTAATGGCCAACGGAACCGTCGGCTTTATGGATGTATTGTCAACGGTTCTTACCGTCGGCATAAATAAACAACCGGTTCAAACAGTCGCTATTAGTTTTTACAAAAAAAAAAAGTAGACCTACCTTAATATGATCACCCATCAGGCTGGCATCTCCAAACCATCATGTGTTTAATAGTTGCCTGCATAAAGCAAACTTTACGCAACCAAGTATGCTTGGACAAATAAAGTTATAGACAGCAAAATATGTTAGCATGAGTAACCATCAGACTCTTCACATCGTTCTGCAAAAAATCCATTTATCTAAATTCAGAATATGTATGTCTTTGCTTGACCAGAAATAAGCATAAACAACATCACAAACAAAAAATAATAAATAATTTACCTGGAAAGAGCATGATAACACCTTCATTTTTTTTAGCTTTCTTAATATACACCCCCCACCTCACCCCCATAAAAAAGGGGAAATGAAAAAAGAAGTTGGAATTAAATTTGCTTAGCAAACTTAAAATCCTTTCATTTTTTTTGATGCAATATATGTTTCATAAGGTAATTATGGACCTTGAAGTTTCAGAAATTTATGATTTTGTGCTTGGGAAATTAAATCATATCTCTGAGAAAATGCCACTAAATTTTCAGAATATTTATCAAACTTCACAAGTTGATACTTGATCCTATACATTGTTTTACTTTGCCCCTTACGACTGATCTTTGGCTACCCTACTGGCGGATCTAGGAGTACAGGAACAGAAATTTAATTAATGGAACATATTGCAAATATTGTTTTTTCCTCGGTGCAGTTGAATATACCAGAATGAACCATAAATCATATGCAAAAGGATGTCTAAAAGTACTGCTAACCTAGAACAGAGAATCCCCATTTCCCTCATCAATAAGGAAGCATGGATATTTGCAAGTACTTCATTCGTTTGATGTGAAGTTTCTATTGGTAGAAACCATTACCTTTGGGAGCATTGCAAAGTCTCCACTCTCCCTTTCAACCTGAAATACGCCTGATAGCAGCTATGCTTGGGGACAAGTACCATGTTAGGAACGAGAAAAATTTCATAGGCTGAAATGTATTGGTTCTATTGTGCACCATACGTATGTATAATAGATTGCTATGAGACTCCTTAGGAGGAACAACGTTTCTTCCAGAGTAACTGCACTATTGATATCCTTGAGTGTCTAGAGCATGCTGCAACAAAAAAGCATCAGGCTCTAAAACTAGCTGGTGTGTGTACTTCAACTCCACACGTTGGATGGAGAACAAGAACTAGTTATTGTAACACTTTCGTTAAACCAATTTGATATGTGGCATGAAGAGTTCTTTGGCAGGAATAGCATCCACTCTCCAATTTTTTTTCTTTTGCTCTCATCATCAGGCAGAGCATGCTGAGAAATGAGAAGAAATTCTGTGAAGGAGAAAATCCTATGAGAGGAAATTAATTCATGGGCAAAAAATGTATAGATTTCTTGAATCAGGAGTATCTTAAAATTGGCTAATACCATAGACAAATTCAGCGCAGAAACTGAAATCTAGCAAATGTGGAATGTTTCATTCAGGAAAATGGGCAGATAAGTGCTTGAAATCAAGATGTACATGAAAATGATTATCTGATCAGGAAAATCTTGATTCAGCTCCACATTGTTTGCATTTCCACGTCTCCTAAGAGAATATCCATCAGGTTTCATTCAGTTTTTGTAATCATGCATAAACAAAATCTTAATGTGAGAAATATACACAATTACTCAAAGTCAATGATTAATTAGAAGGTAGGCAAGCCACAGAGTGAAGAAAAGAGATCCTTTCGCCTGTCATCATTAATCATTCTGTCTTTTGAAAAAGTGAATGCAACAATCGGTAATCTAAAATCAGGGAAAAAGAAAACTGTTGATCTGATGCAGTTAAGTGGCAATAGAATCACATGGCAGTCACATGGTACTCTTCATTGCTTCAATAGTACCACATATTTGTGCTATCTCCTAGAAGGAATAAGTAAATCCATATTAGAAACAACAAACAAGAACCATATACCGAGTGATCTACATTGAATGTCATCAATCCAAACACTAACATTCATGTCCCTTGTAATGCATGTTACGATTACATCACCTCTCTTTCTACACGTTTCTTTCACCTTCTCCTGGATAGCAAGTTAAGACAATGTTTGATTAAATGTTATATGAGAGACATAAACCAAGTTAATATGTACTTACACACATGGTACGTGTGTATTCATTTGGGAAATCACCACTCTTTGTTTGATGGGTTTTGAGGTATGCTCCAATTGTCGTATAATTGTCTCCCAATTTTTCACGCTATATTCAAAGTTGAAAGTGAAAATAAAATTTTGAAGGCATGTATTTTTCTTGCAATATGCATGGTTAAAAGTAAATAGTTTATAACCCATCATGACAAGTTATAGACTTTGCTCCGAGTGTACGCATTAGTCGATCCTCACCATGATTTTTCTTATTTCTTTCAGCCTCTGAGACCTTGTTGCCTCTTTCCCAAAAATCAAAAAGCAACTCCCTTTCCTTGAATTATTCTTATATCAGGAGTTTTTTGGAGCACTTTATCCAAAATTCCATCAATGTAGTAGTGAGCTTTCAAACAACAACTCCAATCCCTTAATTTGTAAAGATTATTTGCAAAAGCAAGTGATCATAACTGTGGAGGCTATTTCTAGCCTCCTAGACCTGCAGGACCATCATTACCCATAAGATGCTTGGACTTTGGTCATCGAGCCATGTGTCTTCGGGTTCAGCCAAGGACTTCCGAACACGCTCTGGCCACCAGGCGTCCAAGGGCCTCGAGAATGGTCTCCAGACACTCCACAACCTGTCCGAGTAGGACACAGCCTATCGATCAGACCATGCTCGAACCTCTTGTGACTCACCTCTGAACGCTGCTGCGCTTCCGAGCACTGGGCACCGAGCACCCTAGTCAGCAACCGAACAGACCCCTGCTCGTGACCCTTGGCCAGAGGCTCCCGAATGGCTATCTGCCTCCCTAGGGTAGTTAATACGAAGCAACACGCATCCCATGATTAGGACCATTAACCACGAGGGATCCCAACAGCATCCCAAACGGACACACCCCGGCCTAGGGACTCTAACCGACGCACCCTTCATCATTGATGGGGATTACACCCAGAATCCTCACCTTCCTTGCCTATAAAAGGCATAGGTAATCTCCATCCAGAGGTACGCAACCTTTCTCATACACACTCGCCCACATGCGAATCCCCACTGGAGACCTTCTATTCCAGCCTCCTTTTGCAGTCTGATCTGACTTAGGCATCGGAGGGTTCCCCCCCCCAGTTCTTCAACCGGGCCCCGCTGATCCTTTCTGGGTTTTGTAGGCCATCGTCCACACCGGCGACCGTCTTCCCTCTATTCTTAGTGGAGGCCCGTTTGGCCCAGACCTGAGCAAGAGAACGCATCCACACTTTTGGCGCCGTATATGGGAAGGACAACTGCCATGGCTCGCGGACGATCCTCTCACTAGAACCCTGGCAGTAGGGCGACGCGGTCTCTCGCCAGTTGCGCGCAGACAAGCGTGAAAGCTCCTCCTCCTGCCGAAGACAATGCTCCCCCCGTCGGAGCGACTGATAATGGTCCTGTTGCCGGTGCCCCAGTAACAACCCAACAGGTGGCAGAGCTTAGGGGCCAAGTGCAACAACTTGTGGGGGTTTGTTAGAGTCTCCAAGCTCACTAGCTAGATAGCCAGCCCTGCCAATTCCCCCGCCGCTGGAGTAACAGGCGGAATCGTCCCAACGACGACCCCCTGCCCCGTTGGCTCAGCAAGAGCGGTGTGAGGAATCTTCTCGGCGCTCAGGAGAGCTCCATCAAGCCGCTGAACACCGGAACAGTAGGAAGACTCTCCCCTTCGGTCTGCAGTGGCTCCACCTCCTCCACGCTCTGTCATCGACGCCAACTCCCACAGGTCGAAACGCGAAGGCTCTATGTACTCTGACGAGGGGTTGGCCAGATGCCTCCTCCGTGTCGTCGACCTCGAGTGTGTTGGGTTGAGTGTGTTTTGGAATTTCCTAAAATTGTATTTTAATGATGACCAATGAACATCATCTACTTGATTTTGATGATGACATATTGTAATTTTAATGATGACATACTTTGATTTTGATGATGACATGTTGTGATTTCAATGCTTAATGGGTGGAACATGTTAATGTTCAAACAACATATTTTTGATGTTTAATATCTCATATTTTAATGATAATATCTTGTACTAATGGCTTATGTGTTAAATTTTCAGAAATATCCAGATTTTGTCATGGTAGTGTCGACACAGTCCCAGGCAGTGTCGATACTAGGTCAGAATCCCTGAAGCAATTTCATGAAGACAGGGTTCACTGTGTCGACACAGTCCCAGGCAGTATCGACACTAGTCCCAGTCTCCAGAAGACCCAGTTGCCTGACTGGGACAGTGTGTCGACACAGTCCCAGGCAGTGTCGACACTAGTCCAAGGCAGTGTCGACACTAGTCTCAGTTCCCAGAAGAACAGTTTTGCAGAAATGGGATAGTGTGTCGACACACTCCCTGGTGGTGTCGACACACTTCGGCTGAAACTAAAAACGTGAATTTCTCTAGACACATGGCTGCTTGGGAATTAGGGGATTTGACCTAGGGTTTTGTGCCCTCGTACCCCAAGGCTTCTTATGACATATGGGGCTATAAATACCCATGCTCCTTGTACCCCAAAGGCAAGAGAGCCCACACACTTCCTGAAGAACCTTTTGGCGGATTAAAGGGTTTCCAGATCTTGCTCCATCTCCAGAAGTTGCAGACCATCCTTTCAAAGAAGGACATGGGAATCAAGGAGAATCTCTAGAGAGAAGCTTGCTGTGCTGAGATAGGGAGCAGATCCAACTGAAGAGGAGCAGTAGAAGAAGAACTTCTGGCATTTCAAGATGCCATCGAAGCAGAGCATCGCCAATTGAGAAGATCTCCATCGATTTCCATCAAGTCTTCTCAATTGAAGCGTCTACAAGTCTTCTTCATCAAGGAACATCCAAGTCACATCTATTTCATTTATTTTCTTGGAGTGTTCATCCAGGTTTTGATTGTGTGATCTGTGCATGTGTTCTGCACAGACCATTTAATTCTATTTGTTTGATTTTCATCATTGTATTGAGATAGATCGTGCCAGAGGATCTATTCTCTAAGTGTGCTTGGTCTAGCAGAACTTGGATCTTTCGTGGTCCAAAGGTTTGGAGCCGTAGTGCTCCGATTTTGAGCCGTTGTGCTCAAGTGCTTTTGAGTCATCGTACTCATAAGTGGTTTATGGAGTAGGTCGTCTTACCTATCTCCTGGGTTTTCTTTGACGTCGTACTCAAAGGGTTTGGACTCGTCGTGCTCCAGTTGTTTCTTGAGTCGTCGTGCTCAAGGGTGTTTGGAGTCGTCGTGCTCCAGTGTGAGTTGTACTCAAGGTTTTGAGTAGTGTGGCCTCACTGTGTGAGGGGTGGACGTAGGAGTCACTGGAGGTGATTTTCGAACCACCTAAAAATCCTCTGTGCAGTGGTTTGAATTGTGGTTTGCCTTTGTGTCTCGCTAGATGCATGCATAGGGATTTGGCTCACACTACTAATTGATTTGCTCACCACACTAATCACACTTCATATCAGTAATTGTTTAGGTGAATTGATCTCTGATTCGAAGTAATTTTGAATTGCTTAAGCTTCCACATTAATTGGTGTTAGATCTATTCAACCCCCCTTCTAGATCTGATCCATCCTTATTTTCGATCCTAACAATTGGTATCAAAGCGGTTAATGTATGTTACTGATCTGATTTGATTGCTTCTGTTTGATCTCTGCGTTAATTGCTTGAACTGTTTGCTTGATCTTTCACTGTCTCTGCAGGTTAACCACTCAAATTGTTAGATCTAATTCCTTGTTACATTGATTCATTGATTAGATCTAATAATCTTTTGAGTTTTGATATAATGGAAAATCTCTTTAATCTGCATGAATTTCCTGTTATAATTCAAGAGAAATCACTAGTCTCACCTTCATTAAGTTTTTCAAAGGAAGCACAATGAAAAGGAGCAAAAGAACTTCACAAGTACTTCATGGCAAAGAAGAGCCTCAATGAATCCAGAAAATCAACAATTCAGAAGGTTGTGGCTCTCACTACACATTCTAAGAGCTCAGAGCATTCTTCATTCTCTTCAAGACACAAGAAATCAGATGGGTCTACAGGTCAAGTACATCCACTCTAGACTTATCTATGTATTCTAATTCTGATTCCGATGCAGATGAAGGCATGTCTTCTGTTGAATTGATTGAATTCTGTGAGAAGATACAAAATCTTAATGTAAAGTTGAACACTAAAAATAATGAATTGAAAAAGACTTTAAAATATTGCCAAAAAGAAGTGAAAATTTGAAAAATACACTGGAATTGCTCAAAACAATGATAAAGATCTTTCACAAGAAAATGAGAATTTGAAAGGTGAAGTTCAGAAACTGATTTTTGAAAAAGAAAGTCTGAAAGATAAAATCAAAATTTATGAAACAAGTTGTCCAAGTTAAAAGAAGATCATGATCAGTTGGAATATGAAAATCTTAATTTGAAATATGAAAATGAAAAATTAATTGATCTCAATGAAAACTTCAAATTTGATAATGATCAATTAAACAAACAGATTTCTAACATGGCTCATGATCATCAAATAAATGAAAAATGCAAACAACTTGTTGAAGAAAAGTGTCACTTAAAGAGAAAGATTGAATGCTTGTTACATGACAAACCATTAGATACTGATTGTAGCAATAAAATTGCTGATATGGAAAAACAAATTGCTCAATTTGAAAATGAAAAGAACAAGATGAAAAATGGTTTGGATGTCATGCTAAACAAGCTTCAAATTTCAGAAAAAGAAGTTGTTGCATTAAAGCTGAAAAACAGAAGCCTCAACATGAATTGAAAAATACTAAATACACAAGTCTTGCTTCTGTGAGAGATAAGAAAAATGAAAATAAAACAAAATTAACATTTGTTAAAGCTGCTGCAAACAAGAACTCTGCTAATTCTAATGAAAAACTAGTGAAAGTTCTTGTTCAAAAATAGACAGAGAAAAAGAAAAATGCTACTGTCAAGAAGATTCATCTACTTCCTCCATCAGTCTAAAAAATCCAAGGCAAGTTCTAAATTTACATCATGCCAAGAGCCACCAAAAGGCACCTCCTTCTCCTCATAGTAAGTCTCCTCACATGAAAAGGAGATTCCAGAAATACATACATGCCAAGGTAAGTACTAGGTAAGAAATGCTCTCATTTGCTTTAACTGCAATAAACATCATCTTGTCAAACTTGCTGGATTAGAAATCAAATTTCAATAAACATGTCAAATCAGTCCAATACTTTCATTGTCATAAAATTGGTCATATTTCTAGGGATTGTTGGTACAGAAATGATTTTGTTGTGTTGGTTTAGAAATTCCAGTCTAATGCATATGCTCATACACATAGGAATAAATATCATGTTCATACTGAAAATGTTCAGAAATTCCATGTGTATAGGCATAGAAATGCTGCACAAAATCATTCTGTTTCTGTTTATATTAAAAATCTAAAATTAAAAAACTTCATGAAAACATAGATGCATTGAGCAAGGCAAAAAGAAAATCTAGAACTAATTCTGCTAATAGTTCTATCAATGAAAGAAATGCATCTATACCAAAAATAAAATCATTTTGGATTCAGAAATATTTATTGCACTCTAACATTGATTTTATTGCAGGACCCAAGTAAGTGTGGGTCACAAACCAGCTTGATCAGCATGAGGAGTCTTGCAGCCATACATTGTAAATGGATTCAAGATATTGGCTGTGCTAGGCAAGAATGATTGGAGAACACAGGTAAAATCTTTGAAAAAGAAATGAAGACTGTTCAAAAACCTCATATCATTTCCAGATTGAACTGCTTAAGTTAAAGAAAATTCTTAGAGTCTTATCTGAACAATGAAGAGTGTGTTTTTGATGTTGCTCCCAACAATAAGTTTGTGTCTTAACACTTGGAATCATGCTTGCTTAACTGTGCCCATGATTAATCTGTACGCATATCAACTGCTTTGACTTCTTGGTATATCAAATGATGACATGTGAAAAACAAGTTATGCTTGTTTGGAAGCTATCATTATGCGTGAGTAACGTACTCTGCCAAGTACCAGAAGTCATGTTATGCTAAAGCTAATTGTGTGCATAATCATGTGTGAATTGCTTGCTAGCTTTTTCATTCCATACACATATTAAGGGAGAGTAAATTTGAAAAAGTGCAAAATGTTCATATTCTTTCTGTGCAAAGTTTGGAATGATCATATCTGAACTGCTTAAATGATCATTTCATATCATGCATATCTTATGGGGAAGTGAGTCAAAAGAATCTTTGAGTGAAATGCTGGAAAAATATTCTTTCGTATCTGATTTATTAACAACTCCAATTCAGTTTATTGACAAATCTTCTTGCAAATAAATTCCTCACTCTCACATTGCATTGGCATTCTTGGTATATCAAATGGTGATTTGAAGAAAGACAAGTCAGGCTTATCTGGACACTTTCACTATGCATGAGCATGTCTCCGCCAATTATCAAGATTCCTTCATGCAATTGTTGAGGGGGAGTTATTGTCTATTCTTCACTCATTTCTCTTGACATTTGTTGTCTATATTGCGCCCCAATTATCAGAATTTTTGAGTCATTGTGCTATTTTCTTATGAGAGAATTAAGTCATTGAACCTAAACTCAGTATGCACTTAGTTTAATTTCAAAGATTCATTATCATTTCAAGGTTAAGCAATCTTAATACTGAATGTTTTTTAAAATAATTTACAAAACACTTGTAGGCACATGAGTAGCTTTACTATTCAACATGTGCATGTTTAAGCTTCATTTTTACCACATGTTAAGAATAATTCTCTAAATTCATAGTCATGTCTTTTCTAGTCAAAGCAAACATATTCCTGCAAAACGTCAAAAGAAAATGATCAACAATCTGGAAAGATACAAACAGAGCAATGCAAATTCATGAACCACTGAGTAACCGGGCCATTTCACCTAAAAAGTGATTTGTTTCACGTCCAAAAGTGGAAATCAAAGTTTTCAACTCTGTATAAGATAATGAAAGTTAAACCACTGAGTAATCAGGAGGTCTTGCATCTGATCAATGTGATCTCTTGCACTGAAAAGTGAGATTTAACTAATTTATTCTTGTATTCTTTCCCAGTTCAAATGAAAATAAATCAAGACAGGATAGAAAAACTTAAGACCTTAATCAAGTTCATGTATACTGAGCTTAGACCTATTATTTCACAATGTGTTAAACTTAAAGCTCCTAACATCCTTGTTAAATATTTTTGCTCACATCTATAGGTCACTTTATTCACATTGCATCATTATTTTAAGCACATTCAGATCATTATACTTTGCTATACTTTGTGTTGAGTGTGTCTTTGTGATTAAACTTTATTGCACAATACAAAAACATAATAATTCTCCTCATATGTCAATATCACTTTGCCTCACTTATTTTGATCATTTCTGAACATTCATTTCCTTCATTTCATTTCTTGATCTCCTACAATCCTTGTTTCTCTCTCTATCTATCTTTTTGATGCTGTCAAAAAGGGGGAGAAAGGTCTCTAAGGGAGAAAGTTCTTTAAAGGGGGAGAAAGGTATCTAGGGGGAGAAAGGTCTCTAGGTCTAGGGGAGAAAGTTCAAAGGAGAAAGTTCAAAGGGTATATATGGTCAAAGGGGGAGTTATTGTAGTCAAGGGAGTCAAGATATTGGGAGATTGTGCATATGTTTTGTCATCATCAAAATGGGGAGATTGTTGGGTTAAGTGTGTTTTGGAATTTCCTAAAATTGTATTTTAATGATGACCATGAACATCACTCATACTTTGATTTTGATGATGACATATTGTGATTTTAATGATGACATACTTTGATTTTGATGATGACATGTTGTGATTTCAATGCTTAATGGGTGGAACATGTTAATGTTCAAACAACATGTTTTTGATGTTTAATATCTCATATTTTAATGATAATATCTTGTACTAATGGCTTATGTGTTAAATTTTTAGGAATATCCAGATTTTGTCATGGTAGTGTCGACACAGTCCCAGGTAGTGTCGACACTAGGTCAGAATTCCTGAAGCAATTTCATGAAGACAGGGTTCACTGTGTCGACACAATCCCAGGCAGTGTCGACACTAGTCCCAGTCTCCAGAAGGCCCAGTTGCCTGACTGGGACAGTGTGTCAACACAGTCCCAGGCAGTGTCGACACAGTCCCAGGCAGTGTCGACACTAGTCCAAGGCAGTGTCGACACTAGTCTCAGTTCCCAGAAGAACAGTTTTGCAGAAATGGGATAGTGTGTCGACACACTCCCTGGTGGTGTCGACACACTTCGGCTGAAACTAAAAAACGTGAATTTCTCTAGACACATGGCTGCTTGGGAATTAGGGGATTTGACCTAGGATTTTGTGCCCTCGTACCCCATCAAGGCTTCTTATAGACATATGGGGCTATAAATACCCATGCTCCTTGTACCCCAAAGGCAAGAGAGCCCACACACTTCCTGAAGAACCTTTTTAGCGGCTGAAAGGGGGTTTCCAAATCTTGCTCCATCTCCAGAAGTTGCAGACCATCCTTTCAAGAGGAAGGACGTGGGAATCAAGGAGAATCTCTGGAGAGAAGCTTGCTGTGCTGAGATAGGGAGCAGATCCAACTGAAGAGGAGCAGTAGAAGAAGAACTTCTGGCATTTCAGATGCCATCGAAGCAGAGCATCGCCAATTGAGAAGAATCTCCATCGATTTCCATCAAGCTTCTCAATTGAAGCGTCTGCAAGTCTTCTTCATCAAGGAACATCCATGTCACATCTATTTCATTTATTTTCTTGAGTGTTCCCAGGTTTTGATGTGTGATCTGTGTATGTGTTCTGCACAGACCATTTAATTATGTTTGTTCGATTTTCATCATTGTATTGAGATAGATCGTGCTAGAGGATCTATTCTCTAAGTGTGCTTGGTCTAGCAGAACTTGGATCTTTTATGGTCCAAGGTTTGGAGCCGTAGTGCTCCGATTTTGAGCCGTTGTGCTCAAGTGCTTGTGAGTCGTCGTACTCATAAGTGGTTTGTGTAGTAGGTCGTCGTACCAATCTCCTGGGTTTTCTTTGAGTCGTCGTACTCAAAGGATTTGGAGTCGTCGTGCTCTAGTTGTTTCTTGAGTCGTCGTGCTCAAGGGTGTTTAGAGTCGTCGTGCTCCAGTGTGAGTTGTACTCAAGGTTTTGAGTAGTGTGGCCTCACTGTGTGAGGGGTGGGCGTAGGAGTCACTGGAGGTGATTTGTGAACCACCAAAAAATCTTTTGTGCAGTGGTTTGAATTGTGGTTTGCCTTTGTGTCTCGCTAGATGCATGCATAGGGATTTCGCTCACCTACTAACTAATTTGCTCACACACTCTAATCACACTTCATATCAGTAAATTGTTTGGGTGAATTGATCTCTGATTCGAAGTAATTTTTAATTGCTTAAGCTTCTGCATTAATTGGTGTTAGATCTATTCAACCCCCCTTCTAGATCTGATCCATCCTTATTTTCGATCCTAACAGAGTGTCGCATGGACGCGATGGTCTAGAGGGTGGAAGGCAGAACTCTGGAGGATGACGATTGGAACTTCTGTTCCCCATTCACTGCGGAGATCCTGGAAGCCCGGGTCTCTCCGAAGCTACCCCTGTCTACCATCACACCCTACAATGGCACTTCCGACCCGGCAGATCACATCCACGGATTTGAGTCGCACATGGTATTCCATGGAGCATCAGACGAAGCTAAATGCCAGGATTTTCCACCCACGTTGAAGGAGACTGTGCGAGCGTGGTTCATTAGCCTCCCCACGGGCTCCATCTCATCCTTCCACCAGCTGAAGAAGTCCTTCCCGGACAACTTCCTGGGCGGAAAATCACAGCCGTGCACAGCGGCCTCACTTTTGTCTGTTCGACAAAAGAAGGGCAAAGCACTCTGGGACTACATCAAGCGATTCTAGACTGAAGCGCTCTGCATTCCACGCCTGGATGTCCCGTTAGCCATCAGTGCCCTCATCCAGGGCACTCGCAATGGCTTCCTCCAGAGGACGCTGGGAGTGCAACAGCCCACCACTCTGGCCAACCTACTCTCAACTGCGAAACGCCATACTGCGTGCGAGGAGAGCCTGGCAGTTGGCCGAGCAGAGCAGGGCGATCAAACGGATAGGAAGAGGCCTTCCGACAATGGTTTCGACTGCAAACGGAAGAAAGGCCAGTGCAACGGGGACTCGCCACGCCGACCATAGCCCTTCACCAAATACACCCCCCTACGGTGGCCCCCGAACAGATCTTAGCCGAAATCTTGGATGAGCAACATGTTCGGTGGCTGCCCAGGATGTGTTCTGATCCCCCCAGGCACAACCAAGACAAGTACTATCATTTCCACCGCGACCACAGCCATGACACCTCGCAACGCTACCAACTCGAGCACGAGATCAAGTCCTTGATCAAGGACGGATACTTAGGGTGCTACGTGCGCCGGAACGAAGACTGCCCAAGACGCCGAGAACGCACCCCCGTGCAATCCATCAACAACGACCAAAATGGGGAGGAGATCAATGTGATCATGGGAGGTTTCGTCACGGGCAGAGAAAGAAAGCAAAGTCGAGGCAACTACGCTCGTTGGTGCACTAGGTCGAATGGCCTCCGGTGCCACGGCCAAGCCCTTATCCTAGTCTAGCACATGCACGCTCCGAGGAGGCTATCACCTTCTCAGACAATGATTTTGTAGGAGTCACGACTCCGCACACTGATGCGCTGGTCGTTACGGCCGTGTATCACATACTGGTAGATAATGGAAGCACCCCAGACATGTTGGCTTATGACTGTTTTCTCGTGATGGGCTTAAAAGCCGACCAGCTCATCTCTGTAGAGTCGCCTCTGTTCGGCTTCTCTGGGGTCTCGGTGCATCCCATGGGACAGATAAATATTCCAATAACCCTAGGGACAGTGCCAAAATAAATAACAAGAATGGTAGATTTTCTAGTAATCAGAAGCATGCCAGGGTACAATGCCATCCTTGGTAGGGGCCTGATCGGCCGCATCCAAGCGGTACCCTCTTCTTACACCAGCAAATGAAGTTCCCCACTCTGCACGACATCAGAGAGGTGCTCGGCAGTCAACAAGAGTCATGGCGGTGTTATGTCCTCTCTTTGCGAGACAAAAATCTCGTCGTAGATCTAGAGGTGCTACCTACACCGATCAGCAAGCCCTCCATGAGCTGGGGCACTCCCGCCGAAGATCTGCTACCAGTACGGGTAGACGACGACCCCAAACAAGTCCTTTATATTGGCACTCTCCTGCCAGAAGTCGAACAACAACGCTATAAGGCTTTCCTACTTGCCAATTTGGACGTGTTCACGTGGTCAGACAACGAATTACCTGGCATCCCTCCTGAGGTGATGACCCACCATCTCAACTTGGACCAGAGGGTGCCACCTGTCCAGCAAAGGCGGAGACCAGTCAACTGAGAACGATAGACCGTGATCCATGATCATGTCATCACAAGCCGAGCGATTGGACTCCTCCGGGAAGCCCAATACCCGAGATGGATCTTAAATGTGGTCCTCGTATGCAAAGCTTATGGCAAATGGCGCGTATGCCTAGACTACAAAGACCTCAACAAAGCAATACCTAAGGATAACTTCCCACTGCTCCGCATCGACCAGTTGGTGGACGCCACCTCTGGGCACGAGCTTCTCAGCTTCCTAGATGCATATTCTAGTTACCACCAGATAAGTATGCATCTCCAGGACTAGGATGCTACGACGTTCGTCACCGACCTCGACCTCTACTGCTTCACCAGAATGTCGTTTGGTCTGAAGAATGTAGGAGCAACCTATTGGGCGCAACATGGAAGTCTACATCGATGATATGCTGGTCAAAACGCTCCCCAGCATCGACCACATCACCGACCTTGAAGAAACCTTCGCAACCCTGTGAAGGTATAATATGAAGCTCAACCCTGCAAAGTGTGCGTTCGGAGTATGCTTGGGGAAGTTCCTCGGGTTCCTCGTCTCTAACCGAGGAATAGAAGCCAACCCTGAGAAATTCGAGCCATACTGGAGATGACTAGCCCCAAGACTATGCGTGACGTCCAACGGCTTACTGGGTGTCTGGAGGCACTCAATCGCTTCATGTCCCGAGCAGTAGAACGAAGCTTCAACTTCTTTAAATTGCTGCAAGTCCCCAAGGGCACCTCACTGCAAGGGGGGCAAGTACGGTGGACTGAGGACTGCAAAGCGGACTTCACCGAGTTGAAGGCTTACTTGGCTGCCTCATTTGTTCTCTCGAAGTTTGTGCTCGGGGAACCCCTATTCTTGTACCTTTCGGTCACCGAACACTCCATCAGTACAATACTGATCAGAGAAGAGGCATTGGCACAGCATCCTGTTTATTACATAAGCATGGTACTCCAAGAGGCTGAGAGAAGATACCCTCGAATGGAGAAACTTGCTTTGGCGCTCGTCATAGCTGCTCGGAAGCTCAGGCCCTACTTTCAGGCCCACCCGATCATAGTGCTAACCGACCAGCCATTGAAGCTCATCCTTCAACGACCAGAAGCTTCCGATAGGCTCATGAAATGGGACATCGAGCTCGAGGAATTCAACATCAGCTACCATCCAAGGATGGCCATCAAGGCACAAGCACTAGCAGACTTCGTGGTGGAATGCTCCCTTCTGACCGAGAAGGACTCTCCATTGGCGGACAAGTCCCCATGGGAGCTCTACGTTGATGGGTCCTCCTGCGTCATAGGAAGTTGGGCAGGCCTAGTTCTTACCTCCCCGGAAGGTTTAGAATTCCAGTATGCCCTAAAGTTCCACTTTGCTACCTCTAACAATGTAGCAGAGTATGAAGCACTCCTGTCCGAGATTCGTATGGCCAGACACCATGGAGCACTTCGCCTACGGGCCTTCAGCGACTCCCAGCTGGTCGCCAGCCAGGTGAACGAAAAATTCGAAGCTAGGGAGCCCCGCATGGCACAGTACCTTCAGCAGGTCAAGCGCCAGATAGAAGGCCTTCTCTACTTCGAAGTCGTGCAAGTCCTACGAGAGCAAAACACGTAGGCTGATGCACTCACCAGACTAGCATCTTCAGGCGAAATCGCCCCTTCCCACTCTATGTTCATATAACAACTCGCTTCACTGAGCACCGAAGTGGATGTAGCGGCCATCAAGATCGACCCGCTAGCTCTGAGCTGGAAGGACCCTCTTCTGGCCTATCTACTTCCAGGAGAGCTCCCTTCTGACCAAGCCAAAGCCCGCAAGATCAAGCTGTGCTGCCAAAATTTCACCATCATCAAAGGCCAATTGTACTGACGTTCCCTCTCAAGACCTCTCTTGCGGTGCCTCAGCCTTACTGAGGCAACACCGGCCATCGAGGAGGTCCACGAGGGTCTGTGTGGGAGTAATCTGGGGGGCAGGACACTAGTGCGTAGCATCCTCTGAGCAAGTTTCTGGTGGCCTTCACTACAAAAGGACTACATGTCCTACACAAAGAAGTGCCCAGAGTGCTAGAAGTTTGGGCAGCTTATCCGTCAGCCTGCCGAACAGCTTCACACTCTGTTTGAACCACTCCCTTTTGCTCGGTGGGGTATTGACATTATGGGACCGTTCCCGGAGGCTCAATGTCGGAAGAAATTCCTATTCATCGCCATCGGCTACTTCACCAAGTGGATCAAGGCAGATCCTGTTGCCACGATCACCGACCAGGCCGCATGGAAGTTCGTATGGAAGAACGTCCTTTGCTGGTTTGGCGTCTCGAAGGTAATCAATTCTGACAACGGAAAGCAGTTCGACAGTGCATTCTTCAAGCAGAAGTGTTCGGAGCTCAGTATCTACAACCACTTCACCTCAGTTGCACATCCCCAAGCAAATGGTCTGGTTGAGAATGCTAACCGAACACAGCTCCATGGGATACGCACGAGGGTGGAGGCCGCTAGAGGTTCGTGGATTGAAGAGCTCCCCAATGTGCTATGGTGCCACCGATCAATTGCTCGAGTGGCCACCGGAGAGACTTCCACTTGGCCTACGGCACAGAAGCTGTGGTGCCTCTGGAGGTTGCTCTCCCCACAATCCGAACGACTCACTTCGACGAAGCAGCCAACAACTATGCGCTAAGGGAGAACCTATACATGCTTGAAGAACGTCAAAATGACACCAAGATCAAAATTAGTCTCCTACCAACAGTGGCTCATGCAATACTACAATTCCCGAGTATGAGAATGGCGCTTCTTCGAAGGAGACCTTGTTCTACGTTGTTGCTCGACATCAGATCCCCAAAGAGCAATCAGAAAACTCACCCCGAAATGGGAGGGACCTTATTAGGTCATACAGGTTCTCGGGAAAGGTTCTTACAAGCTGACTACCCCTAGCGGTGAGGTCATACCCAGAACCTGACATGTATCCACTTGTTCGGCATCCTACTTCTCTTCTTCCTGTTCTTTCGGTCTGTGGAAAGGGTGTTCGGGCCATCCCCTAGTCGAAGCTTCCTAGCTCGAAGGACTAGCGCGGTACCCAAATCCTAAAAGAGGTGTTCGGTACTAACCCCTGGTCGAAACTTTTTCAGTTCCAAAGGCCTATGTAGTGTCTATAAACCTCTAAAGTGACCGAAGAATTCCGATTCAGATAGAACATAACAAGGGAGAAGATAGAAAAAGAGCCATTCATGTACTCAAAATATGATCTATTCATTTCATTAAAAAAAAGTACAGAAAGCTTGCTAGGGCCAAGTTACAAACAGAGCAACAAAAAAAAGGGGGGGATACACAGGTCAGTGAGCTTGTTTGGAGGGGCCCCACCTTATAACAGATTGTGCCATATTTCTCCAAGTCTTCTCAGAACTCTTGCCCAGCCTTGTACTCGGTGACTCCCCGAGCTTTAGCTTCGGAAAGGATCCCCGAAAGCACAGTCTTCTCTGCCCGAACAACATTAAGCTTCAGCTCAGAAGCTCTGAGTGCAATTCAAGGATTCTGGTTCTCCCTCTGTAGCTCGGCCTCCCGACAGTGGTTTGCTCTCACATTCCTCGAAAAACGTGATCTCAACATCCCACATCTACTGATGGTCTTGAGCCCATGACACGAGCCTTCGTAGCACCTTTAGCAATCGTGCGATGCCGCCGACCAGTGCTCCGACGTCAACTTCACCATCGTCATCCGAGTGGTGCACCCCCCGAACTTCCTCTGGTTGCTAAGGAGTTTCCTCTGAGCTCAACCCCTGGCACCGTGAAGACACTTCAAGCTAGGAAGCGGTGGGGTAGGGGGGCAAGTCCCTTGATGAGCTCCCTTGGAAGTGCTCCCAAGTTGCTTCTAGGTGCGCCAGTGGGCTGCGTAGGAGACCTCGCCTTCAGCACCTTTGACAGAGGTTCCCGGTCTTCCTCAGACCCGACTCGGACCTCGGTAGCAGCGGTGGTCTCTTCGATAGGGGCGTTCACTCCTTCGGCCACTTGGCTGGTGGTCGCATCAACCGCCACCTCCTAGCCTTCATCGCCGCTGGCAGGCGCCCTCTAAGAAGGTTATGCCTCCTCGACCGTGACCACTTGCTCGGCCATAGATGTGGTCACAGTCTCCATCTATGATTGACCCTCTACCACGCTGTTGGTCGATAGGAGGAGCTCCGTCGCTCCCTCAGATATTAACCCCACGGTCGTCATATCAGGGGCCACTTCTGGAATGCACCCCTGCATGGTGGTGACCTCACCATCCGCCATGGCACTGGACGCCCCTGCGTCCATCTCCTCCATCCACTCCCCAATAGGACCTGGGGGCATCAGTGCTCTAAATTGCTCCTAGGCGGAGCCTCCCTTAGAATGGTCACTGATGATGGCCAACTCCTTGCCCCTTAGACCCAACTCCGAGATCACACCCTCAAAGGTCAGGGGCCTCGTCTCGATCGTTGGTTGCAGCCTCACTTGTTTGGTCGCCTTCACCAGCTTCCTCTTCTTCCAAAGTTGGAGCTGGGGGACTTCCTCCTCAGCCTCTTTCTTGGCCCCTCCCTGCATGGTCTTCACTGCCATCTTAGAAACAGACTCCCTTCGAAGGCTTATCTTCAGAGGTCTCTTCTTGGCACCTCATCCACCGGCAGGACGGCTCACTCCAAGTGTGGTCTCAGGAGCACCCTCACCCAAATACGTCACATATGACGTGACAGGTATCTGTTCGGCATAGAGGGTCATGTCCTCCTAGTCCCTACCAATAGCCAGCTCGTTGATGTCTGCATGGAAAGAAAGAGGAGTTAGAGAATAGTCCCCCAACAAATTAGAAGGGCAAAAATGGAGTGTGACACTTACCCCACGCTGGGCTGAGCCCGTGCTCGACGAGTTGAGCCTCCGTCAGATAGCCTTCTGCACTCTCAACCAGCACATTGTTGAGGCTGTCAGAGATATTTGCTGCTCTCGGATCAAGAGAGGCACCAAATCCTTATGATGGGGGTCCCGAATCCGAGTAGGGAACCCCCATTCTTCCGTTCCGGCTCCTCGACGACAGCCGATGAAGAAAACTCGGTACATCCACCCCTTGTTGTTCGAATGCTTTGCTGAAAAGTGTATCATCATCTTGTTCGGCCAGTGCTTGGTGTACTTATTTCCCTGCCCTTTGAGACATCTCTGCTTACAAACTAAGAAGAAGAGGGATGGCGAGAGAGCAAGAGGAAGATGATGAATAGTGGCAAAGGCAGGAAGGCTTCTAAAGAAGGAAAGCGCAAGCCCCCACCTTCTCCCCTCCCCTTCCTTATAAGGAAGGGAGGCACAAAATTCGAAGGCGAAAGTGGTGGTTTTCCCACTCCTGATGGCCCATTCAAACATGCCAGTCTGGACTCACAATGCGACACATCATCTTATCTATCATGAAGCTCCGTCCCGAGGAGAGCTCCAACAGCGTCGCCCCACAGCCGTGCATACCGCCGCGGTCGGTATCGCATTTAATGCGAGGGTGACATTCGAGCAGACATCACCCCTCTCAAGTGCTCTGGACCCTGAGCAAGCTTGAGAGGGTCGGGGGCAAGTGTGAAGGCCATTTCTAGCCTCCTAAGCCTACAGGCCTATCATCACCCATTAAGACGCCTAGACTCTGATCATCGAGCCACGTGTCTTCGAGTTCAGCCAAGGGCTTCCAAACACGCTCTGGCCACTAGGCATCCAAGGGCCTCGAGAATGGTCTCTAGACACTCCACAACCTATCTGAGCAAGACACGGTCTATCGAACAGATCGTGCTGAACCTCTTGCGACTCACCACCGAACACTGCTGCGCTTCCGAGCACCGGGCACTGAGCAGCCTGGCCGGCAACCGAACAGACCCGTGCTCGGTGACCCTTGGCCAGCGGCTCCCGGACGGCTATCTGCCTCTCTAGGGCAGTTAATACGGCGGTGCAACACACGTCCCATGATCAGGAGTATTAACCACGAGGAATCCCAACAGGTGTTCCGAATGGGCCCCCACCTAGGCACTCTAACCGATGTGCCCTTCCATCATTGATGGGGATTGCACCCAGACTCCTCACCTTCCTTGCCTATAAAAGGCATAGGTAATCTACATGCAGAGGTACACAACCTTTCTCATACACACTCGCCCACACGCGAAGCCCCACCGGAGAACCTTCTATTTCGGCCTCCTTTTGCAGTCTGATCTGACTTAGGTATCGGAGGGTTCCCCCTGGTTCTTCAACTAGGCCCCCCTGATCCTTTCTGGGTTTTGCAGGCCATCGTTCACACCGCGACCGTCTTCTCTCTATTCTTAGTGGAGGCCCGTTCGGCCCAGGCCCGAGCAGGAGAACACATCCACAATAACCATCACATTGGTTGGCCTACCGCTAATATCAACAAAATCATAATCTCTCTGCAAATGATCAATGAACAGCTTATGTTAAAAAAATAATTGAATAATGCATGTTTAGAAGAATAAACATTTGACCATTTTTTTTCATAACATCTTTGAAGCTTTGAAGAGATTGCTCCTTCCACTCTTTATGAGGAGAGAAATGTCCTTCCATTTGTGCATACAATACAAGAATTATAGCAAGTTTTGAAATGGTCTTTCCAACAACTTGTCCATCAACGATCAAGCATTTCCATTTCTCTCCCTTAGGTGGGGTAACTAGCGTCGGTTGGATTGGCCCCTAGTCTTCCTCAATGTGGTTTGAGATGCCATTGTAATTGCTACATTGTTTTCCTCACTCCCATTCATTTCCTCATAGTACGCATCTAATACCTCATTTGATAAGTGGACTCGACATTCAACCTCCCTGTTAAGATCTACTTGAGTGGATTCTAATACTTCTTCATCTCTGGCGATGGATGTAGTAACTGCACGAGAATGAGTTGTGCAATATCTTCTCTTAGTTGGAACATCTGGAAATAAAGCAACAAATTAACGTTATAAATAAGGGACATAAACATGATAAAGGAAGAAACAATAGAATAAACTATACTATAGACTTGGCACTAGCATTGGTCTTTCCTGGTCAAGTCAATGAGGTTGAGCAATATTCCAAGAGATATGACCTTGGCCTCCTGCATTTACAAAAAAAAATGGCATAGCATATAGTATAAATTGTATGTACGTTTTTGAAAATTTTGTAAACAAGTGGGCATGAACTTGGGTGCCAGGCCATTCTAAATAGGGAAAACATTCATAAGTTAAATATGCATTGTGCATTTAGTTAATGGCAGCAAATGGACAACCATAATAACATATTAGACTCCAAAACTTCTATTGCAACAAAAAAGATAGAATAATATAAACTACAGACTTGGCACTAACGTTGGTCTTTCAGGGTATAATTTGGTTTGGCATACGGTTTGGTATACCAGTTCGAACTATGCCACGGTCAGTCTAATTCGATATATTTCTATTTTTTATTTTTATAATTTTAATGCAAACCAAATCCAATCAAAATGTATATATATATATATATGGAATCAATATATTCCTATTCGTATCGTACTATAAATTGGTCTATGTGAACAGATCAATCAATACGTATTGAGTCCGTACCGTATCATATATTGATGGAACTGAACAGGCCAACCATGGATCAACCAAAGACCTCACCCAATGAACGAATGTACGGAAAGGACATGAAACACAGTAGCAATGGTACCCAAGAAGAAAAAAAAGAGAGAGAGAGAAATAGTGTTGCTCTTATTCACGATCGAGGAGTAAAATTCATACAAAGCCAAACACTGGATGATGCTTGGTGAAGGAGACGTCTCGTCTCGTACAATCCAAGCACCAAAACAAGAGGTAGGCCCATGCACTCACTCCCCCACCTCTGCACTTTATTCATGTAACAAGCTGCATGACCGCCGATTGATGTACTAATTAACTGATGGTGCTGACGCTAGGTGGCCCCCCGCGGCACCTGTCCTCGGGCCTGCACCCCCTGGGAGGAGAAGGAATAATGCCGGGGGGCAACGGGGGTCTCGGGTGAGTAGGAGGGTAGCGGATGACGGGGACAGACTCGGCAGAGACAGTGACAAAGCGGCTAACATCCTCCGGCGCTGGCCTCGCTGCCTCTGCAACGACCACGAGGAGGAAGACGCAAGCAGCTGCCTGGAGCACAAGGACGCCACGAGCAGACAACGGGAAGGAGGCGGCCATTGGTAGTGGGAAACCAACCCCTGAGAGCGTCGATCCCCCTTTCACCGGGGATTAGTTTCTGAATATATGGCTGAGCGACAGAGGTGGGGAGGCCCCTTCCTCCTTTTATATACAGCAAGGAAAACGGGTGCATGAATCTTTTGGCAAGGCTTCAAAAGTGCCTACTCGCGACGTTTGGGATGGATAGATAGACTTGGGTATCTTCCAAGAAAGACGTGCCTTAAAGGCTATCCTTTCTTAAGGTCCGAATGGAGACGTAAGGAGTGTTGGGGTCTCACTTTCGGAAAAAGTGTTAGAAAATGGGTGGGCTTGGTTATCTTGCAGGACACTTGTCACATTATAAGCTCTCCACATCCGAGGACTCCTTCGGGCGGTGGATGCATGTTTATATATATACTAGTTGACCACCCTGCGATGCACGTTATTTTTTAAATTTGATCAAAAGTTGATTCTAATTAATATATGTGAAGTTATATATTTTTAATATTTAAAAAATTAAAAATAAATAGAAAGCATATATTTAAAAAATTGAGAAGATGACTATTATAAGTGTCAAACAAAATTATTCTTTTAAACCTTCTTTAATGAAAAGTTCACAGCACTATATCCTTTCTTATGTAAACATCAAAAATTTCTTTAATGAATAGTTCACATGCACTATAGAGTATGTTTTTGATGAACATGCATAGTTCAGAAAAAAAAAATCTTTGAAATTCTTAAAATGTATAAGGTAAAAAATAATCTCTAAACAAAAGAATCAGATTTTTCAATAAATATTTTTTATTTTACAATCTATGAGCTAGCAAACAAAGACAATTGAGTCCCTCTCAAGGAGTTTCTGAGTCCCACTTTCACTCAATGTGAGAGTGAATCAAGTCCTAAGAGTCCTAGAATGTAAATACATTCATTCAAAGTAGATTATCATAAAAATTTGCACATGAAAGTAAATTTCTAAATATTTATTTACAATATAAATTTATATGAATTTTTTCAAGACCATGTCTAGTATCCATAAGATAAAAGTGTTGGTAAATAAACAACTTGACATAATTTGTTTCAGTCAATGTATGTTGAGTCATAAGCTACAATCTTTACAAATAAGTGGTGGCAGTGGTGGCTATTCATCCATGAGAAGTAAGGGATGTGGTCCTGAGCATGGCAAATATAGAACATGATAAGTTCACATGCACTATAGAGTATGTTTTTGATAAACATGCATACTTCATCTACTTTCACATGTTTGATATGAACATATAGAATATGATATAAATCTAAATAAATATTTGAACAAAATATTCGCAACGTATCTCTTGTCACAAAAATAGTCCCTTTAAATACAGGCACGCGAGGTTGCAGTCCCTCCGGCCGTCGATCACCTGCGACGGGTCCTGGCAGGCCCTCTTGGCGGACTCCAGAAAAGTGATGAATTTGGTGAGCGAGATAAAGCGGCGTTCACGGGAACCAACCTGATGAGCTCGGTCGCCGTCGGTGTCGATGGTGCCATGGAACACGCCATAATCCATGTCCGTCAGCGTGATGTAAGGCTGGTGCTGCGTTGACGGTGAAAGCAAACAACGGCGGGAGGCGAGCAGGAAGCAAGGTGGGAGGCGGAGTCCCTCGGTTACAACACTTTCTTGAACACTGGAACGTCGCAGCGTTCCATTTGAATTTGGATGGCAATGATTCTTCACACAAAAATTCAAATGAAAGAGGCAAAGGCGGACGTAAAAAGAGAAATAAAAGACAGATATAAAGAAAGAATGTGAGAGGAGTTTAGGCGGGAAATAGAAAATTCTGGTGCTGCCACCTATACTTCTAAAACTGAGTATTATTAGTTGACCACCCACGACGCACAGTGTTTGATTATAAAAATATATAATTTTTATTACAAATTTTTTGTTAAACTAAACATAATTATAAAATATATTAATAAAAAATTGATCAAATTAGTTGATACAATCTACATTCAGCTGTCCAAACACACAAATATATCTGATAATATATATTTTTGCATGGGGGGAATATATATAGTTGACCAATGCTTTATCTTTCTTTTTTTCCAAATGCCTTAACTACATGTGCATTTCAACTAACATCTGAGATCAACTAAAAGAGATAATGTACTGTTACTATCCATATTAAAAATTTAAAGCATAGTATTGATGTGTTCTGAGATTTTAAAATAAAACCCTTAGTCATCAAAATTTCCATTTTCTTTCTTCTTTAATTAACCGTTGTATCATTAGTTAAGCTTTGACATTAAGAGAGTCGCAAGATGAACATGTAAAAAATACAAAAGAATTACATATAACATTAAAAATTACAACTAAAAAATTTGGCGGAGGAAACACACACAAAATTAGACAACATCCTCACACATATAAATGGGGAATGGGTTTTAGAAGATTTAATAACCAATACATTACAGTACAATTAAATCAAACCAAAAATATAAGACAACATGATTGACTTCAACTATGATACTGTTCAATTCTCATTATTATGTCTATGTATATTCTACTATCGTGCTCATCCTTGTTCTTTTGTTCATATGCAAATCGACTTTTTCTCTTGTTTTTCATATCCAATTATAGATCTTTGTCATAGAGGGGGATCTTAACTGCAAGTTCTTATCTGAAATATCTACATAAAAAAATTAACAATTTTATAATTTTTAGAGATATTAATTTTTAATCTCTACTTTATTTGATGACATAAACAAAAAAAAGTAAAACAAAAAAGAAGAAAATAGAAACTATTTTTATTGATAAATCTATAAAAAAAGATTATTGTGGTATTTTTCTAATAAAAAATAGAAATTAAATTTCTTCTTGCCCAAAAAATATAAATCTTTGTCAATAATTAAAAATTAATATCTTTAAAAATTATTAAATTTTTGTGTAGATATTTCTGAAGGCTTACTCTATGATCTATAATTAATTTTTTCATAAAAAATTACCAATAAAAAGCGAAGAAATCCTTTTGAGTTCCATCACTTCCACCTTTTGCAGGTCTGATGTAGCCTTTCCCTTCTTGTGCAGCATGGAAGTCATCGGCTTCTGCTCTCTTCTTCCTCAGTCTGCAAGGTGTTTGGAGGCTTTGAGTCCTCAGAGCATCCCCAAAGGTGTTGCCTTTACCTCCTTCCTGCTCTGTCCATACGGCCACCCTTCCTGCATCCCCTCCCCCTCCGGGAAGCTAGGTCTCGCCTTATATCTCCCTTTGGGTGCGTCCCTTCTCTCTTCCTCGCTCTGTGATTTGGTATTTCTAGATCCTTCATAAGATAATCTGTTTCCAGTAGCCTCTTCTTTTGATTTCCATTTTTACTTGTTGGCGATCGACGTTAAAGTCGGAAACCTCAGGGAATTCGCCCACCATTCTGGTGCTGCAGACAGATGTCTCATCCCACTTTCTGCGGTGATTCGGTAGCTTTGGATCTTCAGAACACCTCCAAAGTTCTTGTCTTCACGTACGGCCACTCTGCCTGGCGCCTCTGCCGGGGATCAGAAACTTGGAACCAGAAACCCCACAAAAGATGTTAACTTTCTCCTCATATGCCGGAGATGGAGGAGACACGTTGGGCTTCAGAAGCAGATCGGCGGCGACGGAAGGGATCGAGGTGCCTCCCGTAAAGGAGGAGGAGGTGGTGGTGGTGGCACCGGTTGCTGGTGTCCAGGCTGTCGTTGGAGGTGGAAATAGAAATATCCTTCGTGACAGGAAGCTCCCACGAGCACTCGGGACTGGTCGAGCCTCCCCAAACCTGCAACCCGGCTCATCTTGATGGGCCTACGGCCGGCCCTCGGGGACGCCTTCTCCTTCGCCGGTGTCTGCGAGGCATGGCAGTCTATGTTCGCTGATGCAAGCGGGAACTTTTCTCGTCTCTGCCTCCTCTGCTCGTCGACTACGGCTCTTCCCCAGACGCTTAAATACAAGTAGAAGTACGTAAAGCCCACGGGTTGATCCAAGACTTTTTGGTGTATCTAGTCTTTAACGTATCGATTAGCCATCTCGGGCGACGCCGTCCTTCCTCCGCTTGGAAATGGCGGGCAGACGTGGGAAGGCGAAACGCCAGGGGCTCTTTTCACCGGGAAGTGAAGGGGAGGGCATGGCAGGAAGCTTTTCACCGGGAACTGAAACGGTAGGTATCATTGTGAGGAAGAAAGAGAAAGAAAGTATAAGAAAAGTGAAGAGATAGTCATTGCAGTTAGGAAGAAAGAGAAAGTGAGGAAAAAAATAGAAAAGAATACACATACATCAGTTTTGGCGGGGTTTAGAAAGAATATGAGATTGTCATCTGTACTTCTAAAAATAGTATAGAAAGAAGGTGAGTGAGAGAGTTTAGGCGGGAAATATGACATTCTAGTGTTGACACCTGTACATCTAAAACTGAGAATTATTAGAATAGTATAGATATATACTAGTTGAAAACCCGTGCGCTGCACGGTAGTTGTTTATAAAATATTAAGATAAATAAAAATATATTTAAAAAATTTATAATTTTTATTACAATAATTTTGTTAAACTAAACAGGGAAAGTTTGTTCTTAAAACAAAGGAAGGTGGACTGCACGAAGGTAGGCTTAAAATTGAATTTTTTCTAAAAAGTTATGATCTGCTCGGTTTAGCAAGATTTTTTAGATGGTGAGTATCTTACGTTGTTTAGAAAGATTTCTTCGTTGATTTAGGTGACAATTAATGTTTGAGACTTGCCTTACGGGAGGTGTGTTAAAGTTGATAGATTTATTATTTTATGTTAATTGATATATGTTAGGATTTGTTTACCCAGATTTTACTTAACTATATTTAGCTGCGATATAGATATATTTAGTGGGGAGGTTTAGGCGGAAAAACTCTGCTTCTGGTGCTGGCACGTGGCTGCTCCAGAACTGAGTTTTATTAGAATAGTATAGATATATATAAAAGATGGCTGACTAAGGATATAGAAAATCATCCATAAGGGGACATTTGTACAGCAATGTGATGACCAATAATACTGATTGGGAAGTAATTATGATCTAGTTTTTTACGAAGTCAATTCGAGAATTTGCAAGGGTTGAGATAATTTGACTTGACCTCGATTTGAGATTCAATGTTTGGGAGGTTGAGGGCTCATCGGGTCGACAGTAAAATGTGCATTAAAAAGTCAATTCTAAGAAGAGATTTTTGAAGTCAACCCTCTAACAGTAAAATCAAAAGTTGGCCTTGTTGGAGAGAAGCAATTTCAATCTAAAAGAGAGAGAGAGAGAGAGTTGAGAACTAGCGGCAATGGGTCTCACTAGTTCTTTCCAATATTCCTCCATATATATATAGGTTGGGGGGTGGGGGTTGAGCAGATGGACAGTTACTAAAATGGCCACTAGAATTGGGTGTAGTGTGCCACTACTGTTCCTAGATTTGAGAGAAACATCACCAAAGTTCGCTAGCGATCGTGTGCTGATCTCACCGACCTTCAGGCCCTCATTTGACACATTCATTGTGACCTGCATTTGTTGCAAGAGTCAGCTTGGGGACCGGCCTTACATTGCTATCTTCTGAGCCGACTCTAGCTGTATCATCCTATTAGGCTGGATTGTTGTTTGGCCATGGCTGATTGAGATGGGTTGACGACTAACTTAATTATCAGCTTTGTATTGATGCATAGTGAATCCATTACAGCAATGCCGAATGGTGGATTATACTGGAGACCATTTGTACAATAGTTTTGAAAATGTAACTACATCCACTAACACTAATGAAATTTGGCATGATCCTGGATACCAGTATGTAATATATATATATTGTAATTTTAGAACAAACTGTTTTCATACACCATTCAAACAATAAATATTACAAATCTGCCATCCTTACTAAAATATTATTAAAAAATACCACATCTAAATCTCAAAAATCTTGCAAGAAAGTCACTCCTTTTAACTTCATTAAAAAAGTAAATATTTTTGAGGAGGTGGTTTTTCGAACACCTCTCCGATTAGGCCCATCGGCTCAATATGGCCTATTATGACCCTCTGGTGCATTGCTCTCTCTCCATGCATCTTTGAACACCTTAGAGGCAACCAAGCACCGCCGCTCACTTCTCTCCCTCCAGTCTTCCCGCCATTTAAGAGGCGAGTGAGCACAGTGTAACATCCCGCATTTGGTTACTTTGGTGTTGGTCTTGGATCGTGACTGTAATCATGGGGTTATGCACCCCCCTCGAAACACACACAAGCAATGTTCTTAAGGAATCAAGATACATTGCATGGATTAAAAGAAAGCGATCGTCACCTAGATAGTTGCCATGATTAAGAGATGGGTAGGCTAACTACGCTAGGAAGAGAAAAGAGAACGGGGTACTTACTGAGATCGTGACGAGTCGCCCCGTCGCGATGGAGCTAATATCACGACGCCCAGACGGGGCGTGTCTATGTTGTCGCGGCCCTGGTACCCGTCGCGTTCTCTACAGTGCGGGAGATATGTTGATGGACCTTCTTTCTATCCTTCGGCTGGCCAGAGAACAAGATCCCCTCGTCGACTGAAGCTTGTGCGCCTGCCAAAACAAAGAAAACAAAGAGAAGAACCCTATTAGAACATATTTAAGTGTAGAATCTATTCACAAATGAAGTAAAGAGAGGGATCATGGGGGGAACGAACCCGGGGGTGATTTTTAAACCCTTGGGTGTATGGAAAACGTGGGAGGAAAATGGAAATGCATCCTACCTAATAAAGCAATAAATATGCATGAAAGAAGAAAGAGAGAGGGAGAGGAAGAAAGAGCCCCAATGGGGGCGACTCCCTAGCTGCTGATGACGTCCACAGGTGCCACAGAAGCTCTAGGAGAGATGGAAGTTGCCCTCCTCATGCACCAAGCTCAATGGATGAGGAGATGTGCATGGCTTGTTCAAGGGAATGGTATAGAATATGAGAGGGAAGGAGAGGGCCACGAGATAAGTCCAAGGTCTGGCGGGATTTCGGCAGCACTTCGTGGCAAATTCGGGCTCCCTCCTCCTTCGAAGAAGATGGGGTGCTTTTATAAAGCTAGAGAGAGAAAATCCTATTTTCAAAGGATAATTACCCAAAATAGAGTGATAAATCCATGTTAATCTGTGAGTGAGAGTCCCAGGAGGCCCTAAGGTGCCCCACAACCCCAAACCGCGGCCAAGGGGGTGGGAGGTTACTTAGAGATTAAGATAAAGCACAAGAGGATAAATAGGAGGTGGTTGCGGAGGTTGTTGCCGCGGCTATAGTCACGACAGATGTAGGGGTGCGACATGAGTGAACGCGATGGCCAGACAAGTTGTGACTATAAGGCCACATGCATGGATATGCATGGGCTTTCGTGATGACAATGGGGGATGCGACAATGATAACGCGACGCCACGACAGGTTGCATTAATGAAAATCGAGTATTCTTAATAAATGGTCAATCAAATGGGAGAATAATGGACAATAAAGGCTTGTGGACTCTTTTAAAAGGATAATGGATGGGATAATATGACAATTAAGTTTTTAATGGGCTCAAAGCAAGGCTAATGGTGGACTCAGGGTGAGTGACCAACTTGGGGCTCACTAAGATAACAAGAAATACGCTTTAACTTGTAGGCCAGAATTGGGTGTCTACAGATTGCTCCTCCTTGGCTTCCACTTTGCACGGGAGCGATGCAGAATTGCAGCGGAGGTGTCATGAAATGACGGCGAAACGGAAATGACGCGTAATGGACTAAAAAGTGGGAACCAAGGTAAAGAGACACCTGATCTAACCAACAAGCAATTGGAATCTTCTTGAAAGCCTCGAGTAGCTGCTCAAGCAAAATGCAAGGAAAACACGAGTCTGGACGAGAAGGAGAAAAGAAAAGGATGATCAACCCCTCGATTGAGAGGTACCCTAGCCGATTGGCCTGCAAGTTTCATTTTGGAGGGACATGTGCGTACCAGCCAAGTAACTCATGACTCTGTCCTGGGAGCAGTTCACAACCAAAACGGATCAAAGGAGTAAGAATGAAAATGGATAGAGAATCCAGACAGGGAAATTCTTGACAAACTGACAGGAACAACACACTCAGAGGCAAACCTTCCGATTCGGAGTGGAATCGGATTTCTTGTTCAAAACATAAAGGATGGCTGGGCACTCAACAAGGGCTCACCATTAGCTAGGGATGAGTCATGATAGCTCAAAGTCCTATATGATGCATGCTGGGCTAAAAGAAAAGAAATCATTAAAACAAATGCAAAAAAAGGAGAAAATAAAAAATATATCAAGGATAATATTGCTAAACCAGACAAGAATGGGTCAAGAGTCTTCCTGCAACCGCTGCGCAAGATAGAGTATGTCGTCCCCGAACTTATTTAATCTAACGGCCTATCTGACGATTAACAATGTGCACCTAGATCATCACCATTTTTGGTAAAGGGAAAATTAGATCCCAGAGCACATTGAGAACCAGCCGGTCCTTGAAACGATATAACAATTAAGGTATCATATAGTAATGCAAGAGAGTGAGGATAGAAATACTTACCTGACTTACCTGTGGAGTTCCATTTTTTTTTTTTTTGGTTTTCTAATTTTTTGATTTTTTGTGATTTTTCAAATAAACAATCAAAGCAATAAGCATGATAATAATAAATACACACACACACACAACAAATAATGCAAACACACTATGCACATACACAAGGTAACACAAAAGATAGAAAGGTGACGCATCTTGGGGTCGCGACATTATTGCGACGCCCTTGACGGTCGCGACCTTAAGGCATCGAATCGCGGCATCGTGACATCGACTGAGGCGATAAACACCAAAAATCTGACTTTATCCTTATCCTAAGGCTATCTACTCTACCATTGGGACTCTTAAACCTTTCCTACTCTTATTTTAACACCTAGGTACGACTTGGGGTGAGCATTAGGCCTCCTAGGTCTATAAATAGGGGTGGAAGGCCTATTTTCGTAATCAATCTTCTCTCTCCTATTGTTTCTTGTCTTTCTCTCTCTTCCAGCAATGAAGAGAGCTGTCTCTTCTCTCCAAGCTGACCCCCAGCCCTATGGGGGTCCCAAAGCTGCAAGGGAGTCCCACGCGGAGCTCCTCCGCCTCTCCTTTGTGCCTGGCCACATTAGTGCAAGGCAAGATCTTCAAGTAAGTCTCTCTCCTTCTTCTAGTTCTTTTTCTCTCTTCTAGTTCTTCTCCCTCTCTCTTCAAGTTCTTCTTCTAATCTCCCCTCCTATTCTTCTAGATCCTGCCAGGCCACAAGAGGTTCTCCAAGGTCCCATGGCTCGAGCCTATGATACAGATGCTCGCTGTGGCGTCCACCCATCAACTGCGCGAGTGGGGACTTGCCACGGTCCTAACACTAGCCAAGAATTACTAAAAGGTAGTACATGTGTGGGACAGCCTCACCACACTCGTGGAGCTGTGGCACCCACAGACTCACACGTTCGTCTTCTCGCCATTCGAGGCGACCATACTACTGGAGGAGCTGGAGCTCACACTAGGGCTCCCAAGGACAAGAAGGGACAGGAATATGCTATCGCCCACACCGTGGCCTCCATCAACTTGTGGGGCATCCTCCGAGAAATCACCACCAAGCGGGAGGATCTGTACACGATGACCAGCCGGACACACATCCACCTTCTCCCGATCTCCCAGTGGATTGTCTCCCAGTGCAAGCGCAAGACTAGGAACCACTTGGCCATAACTAAAGCAGCTGTCATCTGTATCTGCGGCATCATACTCTTCCCGGCAGAAGACAACCTACTCTCCATGCCTAACCTGAGCATCATCAGCAGCATATGGGAAGGTATGTCCATCTCTCAAGCCGTGCTCGGATATCTTTATGTTGGACTCTCCTCAGCAGCCACAGGTGGCCCCTTCTACGGATCAGTTATCGCCCTCGAGTGCTGAATGGGCATGCACATCCAGTTCCAAATGACAGAAAATTCCTCTACTCAGTCCAAGAGCATGCTACATCATCCCTTGGCCTTTGTCAGTGCTCCTCTCCATATGACGCCACAGTCATAGTGCAAGACTGCTTAGATCAAAGGGCTGAAAGAATGGCGGATTTATTTCAAGACCATGACCGAGGAGAGATTCGAGATGCACCCACACTTCCTCCATAACAAGATGATCCGCGTCCCACAGCGCACCGGCCTTGCTTTGAGACTCATAGGTGACAAGACCCTGGTCTTGTACAACCTGGATCGCTACTACCTTCAGTGCGGAACTGCACGCACTGTGGTACTACCTCTCTCTCACTTCCCTCCGATCCAAATGCGGAAGAGGAATGACTAGCAAGATGAATGGGACATGAGGAGCGCCATCATCTACTGGGATGGGTGTGCCACGAGCATTATTCAGGCGAAAGTGGCGGAGGACGAGGACGTGGCTCGCGAGTATTATTAAGCATTGAAGCGGGTCAGGCCATTCGTACCCAGAAGATTTGAGGCTGCACCGGGTGTTTGAGATAGATAGGGAGATGTAGGCATAGTATCAGATGGTGGTTAGGCATGAGAAGATGATTTGATTGCTTGTAGGGATGATTAGATGTTGTAATAGAGAATTTGAATCAATAAAATCAGCTTTTATTCACTGTGTGTAGTACTCTGTGGATGACGTGACCTCTACAGACGTCGCCTCAATGTAGTGACAGGGTGGAAGGGCACGACAATGTCGCGGCCAACCTTACCGACGTGACAAGGACATGACGTCTATGGGCATCGCGACATAAACCGACAATTCAAAAATGCAGAAACACCTTCTTCTACCCTCTCACACTCACAACCCCCCTTTGAGCTCTGGACACCCAGCTCCCTTCTTCTCGGCATCCTCTCTTACTTTCCCCCACTCCTCTCTCTCTCTCCTTCCCACTCTTCCTATCTCCCACTCCCTCTCTCTGCAATAGAAGGAAGCGGCGGCAGCAATGGTGGTGGCAGCTCGCCGGGCGATCGGCGGGGAAATGGCCGGCGACAAGGGGGGCTTCCCGGCAGCGAGAGGCGACTCCTCCAGTGGTGGAGGAAGTCCCCGAGATCGAGATGGCGGAGAAGGATGCTCCGACATTGGATTTGGAAGCGGCGGCAATGGCCCACGAGGAGGCCATGAAAATGGTAAGCTCTGAGGCCCTAAACCCTTGAATGAATGTGTGGATGGGATAGAGAAGCTCCTAGAGGGCATTTGTAGGGCGAGATGCCCAGAGAAAATGACCCCGGACAAGAAGGATTTCGGTCGGCCCGTGACTAGGAACGCGACGGCCCACCCCATTGCGACACCAGCTGTCGCGACGGTGCCCTAGGCCTCGACATTGTCGCGTCAGCCATAGTCCGTCGCGATAAGGTAGCGGTGCATGTGGGCGGTGCGACAATGTCGCGGTGCACTTGGCTAGTGTGACCTCAGCCGAGCAACAAAACTGGGTACATTTAAACTGACCAAGAGAATGAATTTTGTTTGCAGGGAGAAATGAGGGCCCAGGTTTCCTGGATCCTGGTCTTAGCAGTCTACCAAGCTTTCCCTAGCTTCCAAAGAGAGAGACTTGATGGGATGGGCTTTGGGCAGATCCTCAGGATGGAGATGATGAGGGAAGATGTCCCACTCACCCAGGCCCTGCGCAGCAGGTGGGACGCGGAGGCGACTACCTCCATGTTTCCATGGGGACATATGATCCCCAGTCTAGAGGACGTGAGTAGGATCACGGGTTTGAGAGTGTATGGACAGCCGGTGAGTGGGTTCACCTACCCATGTTAAAGGGAGTTGGCCCGTAGACTTCTAGGTTTGACTGTAGAGCAGAGGTCATCCCTTATTTCTAGAGTGGAGCTACAGGAGAGTCAAGGACTCTCTGAGACTAGCAGGAGGGTGGCCAAGTCAGTGGACGAGCAACTGCGGAGGCTAACGTGGGGCTATGGGGAGACCTTAGCTAGTGAGCCAGGGGCTGAGGTAGACCTGGACTTACGTCACTTCCTCACGTTCTTTCTTGGTAGACTTATGTTTTCCACGAGGGGCGACACGGTCCACTGCCGATTCCTGTCACTTTTAGAGGATCTAGGCCAGGTGGGGAGCTATGCGTGGGGAGCAACGTTCCTAGTGCATCAGTTTGACAGTCTGGGCTCCTCCGACTTCCAGACGCCCATCAGCGGATTCTTCCCCTTTTTTCAAGTACTCCTCTTCCTCTTACCCCTTTCCTTACACTGCACTCATACTATGAATTGTGATCTACTGCCTTCATGTTCTTGCAGGTGTGGGCCTATCTTCACCTCCCCCGCCTAAGGAGAGGGACTTTGGAGCGACAGGGCCTCGTGGCCCTAGCTCGGCACTGGGTTCCGTGCCGCGACACACACCCCTTGGACGATCAGCTGGCATCCATCCAGGACGCGATCGACATCTACCCTCAGCTAGATGTAAGTGTTCTAGCCCCTCTCTAAGTTCAATTGATTTGAATTAATTGCTTGGCTACTAATCAGATGTGCTTTTGATGTGCAGGTGGTTTGGCAGCCATATTTGGAAGAGAGAGATGAGGGATAGCCCTGGTTGGAGCAGGCCTGCCCCTACTTTGGTAGGACAGTGTGGGTGCATGCTCTCAACTTGTGCTACCTCTCCACCTATTCGTGACTCAGAGGTCGCTCGGTCTCTGTCAGAGTGCAGTGCAGTTCCCTAGCCGAGGTCGGACCCCTAGGCCTGGCCAGAGCTTCCGGGGACTCCACGACATGACTGACTGGTGTGAGTGGGCCCACGAGCAGATAGAGGACTGGGAGCACAGAGGCCGATGCGTCCGGTCAGAGGCCGTATCTGACGACACGTACTTATAGGCATTTGCCTTAAAGTATGGGGCGAGGGTCTATAGGGATGCGAGGTGATAGGTAAACCACAAAACTCAGACCTTGTGAATTATTCTAATTGCTTTGAGCTGACAGATTTGATGAATTGCAGATAGATGTGGCCGGGGAAATTGCTTCACTCTAGGCCCTGCTGCACTCGGCTGTGCAGGATCGAGAGGCAGCTTGGAGGGAGGTAGAGCAGCTAGTAAGTACCTTCTCAGACTTTGGTAACTTACCCATTTTTTAGCTGATTGAGAAACTAACAAGTATTGTATGTGCAACGTGCGGAGCTAGCGAGTGTGAGGAGGGCACAGGCCGGTGCATCCTCCTCTAGGGAAACAACGGAGGGCTCGTAGTTGGATCTAGCAGACCAGCTGGCCGAGGTAGTGGGGAGGGCCGATGAGGCGCAGGCAGATTTGGTAGAGCGGGTAAGTGTGATAGTGATTTGAACTGAATTTGAAAAATCAGTACTAACCGTGCTTTCACAGGTGAGGGAGTTGAGGACTGCTACCGACCGGGCATCCCAGTTGCAGGTGCAAGTCGATGAGTAGCGCCTCCAGACAGAGACAGCCACAGCAGAGAGGGATCTGTTGCACACGTAGGTGGAGGAGCTGACGAGGGAGTTGACGACGCTGTGCGCACACGGACCACTAGTGGACCCGACTACGTACCGACCTTGCCGTGCAGCAGCCCTTGGCCATGGAGCTTCGGAGCTGCATATCCATGATGAGTCAGGTTGCTCAGAGCAGGAGCCGGAGTCATGCTGGAGTGAGCAGAGCGAGTGGTGCCACCGTCAGGCAGTTTTTAGCTGGTTCCTCCAGTTGGCGGAGGAACGAGGAGGAGGAGAGGCACTTAGCAGGAGAGGCGAGTGCTAGGAGTGGTAGGGGTGGGGGTAACATGCTACCCCCACCTGAGAGGCAGGAGGGATCTGGGGAGAGTGGTGGTGGACAGTGAGGAGCTTGTAAGCCACCTCCCTCTTATCTTTGTACATGATGCTTATCTTTAGTTGATCTTTATTTTCTGGGCCAATTTTTGTGAATAAATGAATGGAATTGTAATTGACACTCGTGTGAAATACGATCCAAATGAGAGAGAGAGAGAGAGAGATGTAGAAAACTGAGTACATCGTGCTCATTCAAGAGTTTTCTGTCCCTGCACACTCAGCAAAATAGGTTAGATCTGTCCTTTGGCTCAGCCCCTTGCGTTAAGTAAAGAGTGATTTTAACTTCGCAATTGTCAAGGGGGTGAGTCTTATTTAAATAGGTGAAAAAGTAAATGAAATAATGCATACTAAAAGAAAGCGATATGTACATCTAACTTTTTGAATTTTTAAGATTTTTTTTTGGATTTTGAGATTTTTGATATTTTCTAATTTTTTGGATTTTGAGATTTTCTAATTTTTGTTTCCAGATTTTGAGATTTTTTTATTGTTTTTAGATTTTGAGATTTTCTAATTTTTTGGATTTTGAGATTTTTTAATTTTTGGATTTTGAGATTTTTTTTTTTTGGATTTTGAGATTTTTTATTTTTTGGATTTTGAGATTTTCTGATTTTTTTGGATTTTGAGATTTTCTTTAGCGACACCTTTTGTACTGGCTGATTAGCTAAGAATTTCACTTTCCGTCTTATGCTTACCAAAATACCTTCTAGGTACAGTATGCACTTGTTTTTGGCTTCCCTAAGGCTGATCGCCCTGGTCGCCAGTGTTCCTACATAGACCAGGCGCAGGGGTACTCGAGTCATTAGTGCGGATAAGAAGACTTAAGGGGATAAGACTTGGCATCGGTGCTGGGGATACTGGCTTGTTTGACTCGTGAGGGTGTACTTCACATGGACTCCATCTGTTCCAAAGACTTTGTGGTCATTGGTTTTGTTTGGGGCATGCATACATCCGGGCTCAAGGGCGTCCTGCGGGGAACTGCACTGCCACTCTTTGCCATGCCCCTATTTCATTCCCTTCTAGCACGTTGTTTGTTCTTTTGTTATTCTTTCTCTTTTGAACAGATTGTCTCTCTTTGAGATTTCAATCGCACGTGATCTACGCCCTTACTTGTCTACAAGTCAGTATCCTTTTGCTCCTAGACCTTGTCCGAATAGGGAAAAAATTGACCTTCATTTCCCCACACTAGGGCTAAGTAGAAACACTTTTGATTAAGGGGAATTGGCCATGGGTTGCCGTGTTGTGTGTGTTGACTGAGCCTAAAGGTTGTTTAACAGCAACGAGACGGATGTGAAACTCACGGCTACAAAATAGTGCCGCTATTGAAAATATTTTATTAAGGGTAGAAACTTTTGAGATACAACCCATTCCACGGGTGAGAGAGCTCCTCACCATCGGCATTAACAAGCCTATACGCATTCCCAGGGTACACCTCCTTGATAACGTACGACCCTTCCTAGTTTGCTTGCAATTTTGCCCTAGGACATCCAGGTTTTATAATAATTCACTTCAAGACCATGTCTCCTTCTTGGAACTTGTGTTCAATCACTTTCTTTTGAAAAAGATCTTGAGAGTCTATTTTGATATGAAAGTACATGATTGGCCACTGCCAGTCGCCGTTCGTCTAGGAGTTCCAACTGAGTAAGTAACGCCTCTCGACGTTCATCAAGGTTAAGTTCTTTATCCAGTTGTACTCTTAGCGAAGGAATGAGGATCTCATGTGGACACACCCCTCCATCCCATAAGTAAGAGAAAAGGGAGTTCGCCCAGGGCGTGCGGGCGGAGGAGGTACGGTAGGCCCATAGAGCCTCGATCAATTTCTCAATCCAATCTGCAAATTTATGAGACTCACAAGTTTTTTTTTAAATTTTCAAAAGTGTTTTGTTTGTGGCTTCGGCTTGGCTATTGCCTTGTGGATAGTATGGAGATGAATGATGCAAAGAAATGTTGAATTTCTTACATAGGTCCTGAAGCTCTTGAGATATGAACTAGGGTCCGTTGTCGGTGACGATGCCGCTTGGCACTCCAAACCGCGAGATGATATTCTTCATGATGAACCTGCACACAGTTGAACCTTTGATTTCTGCAAATGGTTCTACTTCGGCCCACTTGGTGAAGTACTTAGTAGTAATGAGAATGAAAGATTTCTGTTTTACTTGAGCATTAGGATCACCAAAAGGACTAATGATATCAAAGGCCCACATGGAGAATGGCCAAGGGGAAGATAGTGGATGCAAAGAGAAAGATGGAACGTGGATCTTATCTGCATGGAGCTGGCATTTTATGCACCTACGGACGTAGATGGCACAGTCTTCCTCTAGGGTTGGCTAGTAATAGCCTTGCATAAGGATTTTCTTTGCTAGCATTTGGCTATTCACATGCCCTCCACACTCGCTAGAGTGGGCTCCTTCCACCACCTTCCAGGCTTATTCGTCCGATAAACATCTAAGGAGCATCCCGTTTAGAGCGCGCCTGTACAGTACCTCTCCAACAATGGTATACTTTAGCGCCGCTCTACGGATGGCCCTCCTGTCTTCTACTTCAGCTTCTCTTGGGAAAGTATCATCTTTGCAATATTGCTTAATCTTATGGTACCATGGCCTTTCTTCCACCATCATTTCTCCCAGTTCCATAAGCATTACTTCCTTCGCTTCTCTTCTCTCTGCCTTTAAGTCTAAAGAGCTCCTGTGGTTATTGAACCAAGGATCTTGAGTGGAGGGAGCTTCTAACCTTTGGACAATGATAGTCTCAGTGCTGCGGCTGAAAAGGAAGGAGAGAGATGAGGCTAGAGACGCCAAGGCATCGGCCAAGATATTCTGAGAGTGAGGAGTATGAATGTAGATGAGCTTACAGAATTGCTTGGCTATGAGAGTGACCAGATCTTGATAGGGCTTGAGTTTAGGGTCACGAGTGCGGTAGGTAGAAAGGACATGGCGAAGGACAAGTTGGGAGTCTCCTATGATCTTGAGATGATGCATGCCTAAGAGATAGGCAAGCTTTAGACTGGCTAGGAGAGCCTCATACTCGGATACATTGTTAGTGGCAGGAAACTGAAGTTGATAGGCCAGTGGAATGGTGATCCCCTCTGGGGTGAGCAAGACAGCACCTATGCCCCATCCCCTAGAGTTGAGAGCTCCATCGAAGTGGAGTGACCAGAAGGGATCGCGAGAAATGAGTGATAGGTTTTCATCAGGAAAATCTTCCTGAACCGTGTCACTAACAGGAAGAGGAAGGAAAGCAAGGTGCTCAGCAATGGCATACCCTTTTATAGCCTTCTGGACTATAAATGTGATATCGAATTGAGACAAGAAGCTCTGCCAATGCGCCAATCTGTCGGCGAGGACTGGCTTCTCCAGGAGTTACCTAATGGGATCCACTCTAGAAATCAAAGCTTACCTGATGGGCTAGGAAATAGTGCTTTAGTTTCTGCACTACTTACACTAGTGCTGCACAAGTTTTCTCCATTGTGGTAAGCTTGAGCTCGGAGGGATTGAAGAGCCTAGATAGGTAGTAGACTGCCCTTTCTTTGCCAGAGTCATCATGTTGAGCAAGGACAGCTCCTAGGGCGTCCTCAATAGTTGACAGATATAGGATTAAGGGTTTTCCCGGGACAGACGCATGCAACACGGGCGGATTCATAATATAGCTCTTGAGCTCATCAAAGGCTTCTTAGCACTTAGTATTCCATTCGAATTTGCTTCCACCTTTCAACAGTTCATAGAAGGGGCGACACCTTTGAGAGTGTTGAGATATGAATCTCCTTATGAATTGTAGCCGACCAATCAAACCTCAAAGCTCAGATATGTTCTTAGGAGGAGGCATTTCATTTATTGCTTTGTCCTTATTTGGGTCTATTTGAATCCCCCCTTTGCTGACAATGAAGTGTCCTTGTTTGGGTCTATTTGAATCCCCCCTTTGCTGACAATGAAGTCTAACAGCTTGCCTGAGGAAACCATACGCACTTCTTTGGATTCATCTTTAATTGATACTCTTGTGTGCGTCAAAACACCTTAGCAAGCACGGAGGAATGTTCACTTCGAGTCTGAGACTTCACCACAATATCATCCACGTAAACCTCAACATCAATATGAATCATATCATAGAAGATAGCTAGCATTGCCCTTTGGTAAGTGGCGCCAACATTCTTCAATCCAAACGGCATGACCACATAGCAATAAGTTCCCCAGGGTGTGGTGAAGGAGGTCTTCTCTTAATCCTCCAGGCTAGACGGATTCGATTATATCCTGAGTAACCATCCATGACAGATAAAGTTTCGAACCCAGTGGTGTTATCAATTAAAACATCCAAATGAGGTAATGGGAAATCGTCCTTTGGACATGCCCTATTCAAGTCCCGGAAGTCTATGTAGATTCGCACTCTTCAATCCTTCTTCATTACCGAGACTATATTAGACACCCACAACGGATAGAGGACTACACGGATGAACCTAACTTTGTGTAGTTTATCAATCTCCTCCTCCATCTTCAAAGCAATGTGGGGGTGAAAACGCCTTAACTTTTGTTTAACGGCTATTGCCCCTGGCATCAGAATCAACCTATGTTCCACCAACTCGGGGTCAATGCCAGGCATGTCATCATATGACCAGGCAAAAGAATCCTTAAACTCCCTTAAAGTCTCTATGAGCACCTCTTCTTCTTCAAGAGGGAGATTGGAAGCTATAGTTAAGAGCCTGGGGTCATCTTCTATCCCGATGTTTACGTCTTTCGTGGGTTCGTCCACTGCCGATGTGGGTTCATCAAATCTTCTCATACCACTTGCATACATCTCGGCAATGTCCTCTATCTCACCATCTTCTTCATCCATGGGGTCCTTCCTAGTTATGATTTCATACACGCCAAATTCGTCGTCTAGCCCCTCCTCTTTGCGCCAAGCTCTATGTTTAAAATAATAGCTTCTTGGACGAACTCTTCAACAGCCAGAAGAGTGCCACACCTATGCACCAGATCTATCAAATATCTATGGGGTATGCCACTACCCTTACTCTTCCTAGATGAGGACAAGGACTTACTAGATTCTACCCTTGAACCTAACCTCGGGTTGATATTTATAGGAGACTCTAGAGGAGTATCCAGAGGTTTATTGGAAGGGAAAGGAGCATGTGCGACGGAGTCGTAGGGATCCTCTGATGGGTCTGGAGGCAGAGGCAGGCCACCCGAGCTCAGGGTGCCTACAGCAAAGTTGGGGTGTAGGGGAATAGAAGGCCCCTCACCCAGATTGCCCAAGGTGACCATGCTGGTCAGTGGGCGAGGGTTGCAATTTTTTAGCAGAAGGAGGAGAGGAAAGCGGGGATCGTCGTCGAGGAGGGAAGTGTGCCAGGATGACGGGGATCACCATCGAGAGCAAGGAAATGCGGGGACGGGGATCACCGTCCGAGGGTTGAAAGCAGGGAGTGATGGGGATCTCCGTCCGAGGGTTGAAAGCAGGGAGTGATGGGGATCGTGTCGAGAGCGGGGATTGCAGCGGAGAGGGAAACGAGAGATTAGTGTTTGAAAAGGGAGGGATGGGGATCGCCGTCCGACGAAAGAGGAGGAAAGAAAAGACGGGGATCGCTATCCAAATGGTGGGGAAAGAGGAGGAAAGAGAGCATTTCCATTTTTTCATTTTTCATATTTTCATCATTTTTTATTTTGTTGTGTTTTGCTTTGATTTGTTTTGTTTCATTTTTTTTTTTGTTTTTTTTTTGTTTGAATTAAACACAACATATTAAACTAAGAAAGGAAATTAACTACTCTATATGTGAAGGCATCGAGAGAAGGACAGAACCGAGCCATCAAAGAAAAGGGTGAAAGAGGATGAAGAAGTGGTTAACGCTTCAAGAGCGTCAGAGGTGAATTGAAGAATGAGAGGAGGAGGAGGAGGGATGAAGGAAAGGGTAGAAACAAGAATAGAAAATATGGAATGATGGAAAGGCCGGAGGACACCCTCGCCAAAACTCGTATACTGGATTGTTGGAGTTCCAATCTTCAAAATCATCACCATGCCCATGCAACTATCGCTTGGAGGTGGTTGCTGATGCTGACTGCTCTGAATCCCTGCTATCGGGGACTGTATGATGTTGTCATCTTAGAAAAAGAGACTGAGTGCCAATATTAGGTCCTCTAGATCTGACTCTCATGCCTCTGCCTCTTTAGTCTTCTTCTTCTTGTCAGGTCGCTGGGCTTCTAGAGCTTGATATGCTGACGTTAGTGTCTTTGCCATAACGGTGTTGTATCCTGGTTGTATGGGACCCCTGAAGAAATGCTCATATAATGTCCAGCTTAGAGGTTCTTGCTCTGCCTTTGGAGTAGATGAAAATGCTGCCCATGGTTCCTCTTTGTATCCTAAGCCACGCCTTGTAATTTGCTTTGAGCTGGTGATGGCTTTCGTTCTTCCCTGGAGGTGAGCTCTAAGACCCTTCCCTGGCTGGTAACCGATCTTGACCATGATGTTCCAGCCCTTTGTATCTGTCGGTGTACTCTTTCTAATAGCTGCCAACGATGGAGACACAACTTGGTGGCTGGAAGAGAAAGTGTAAGCCCAAGGGTAATTCACATCGAGCACTGAAATGACGGGCTTATTAGATGGCTAAACTGCTGGCATGATTTTCTCAATAGCCTCCACTGTATGAGTAGTTGTTGCACTCTTGACCTTAACTATGCGCCCTTAGAATGGAAACTTCAAACATTGTTGTGTCGTGGAGGAGACTGCCCCTAACTCCTCAATCCAAGGGCAACCCAGAATAGTCTTGAAGGTCAGGTCAATGTTAAGGATATAGAAATCCACAGTCATGACAAGCGAGCCTAACTCTGCCTGTAGAGAGACAACATCATGGCAAGCACGCTGGGAGTTATCATAAGCCGCTATGGTGGTAGGAGTGGGTTGCAAGCGGTGCTAAAAAATATTGCAAGATCGCAGAGTGCTCAGAGGGCACACATTTATGGAAGCCTCAGTATCAACTAAGGCTGCATTGACGACCACTTTGTTTATCGTTAGAGTTACACATAAGGGCATCCTTCTAGCCTCCGGAGGAGCTAGTTCACTATCGGTGAAAGTAATTGTTGGCCCCTTATTGACAATGGAGAGGACATATGGTAGATTGTCAGGGTTCATATCTTCATTTAGCATGACCCTTTGCAGAAAGGCCCTTAAGGCATCTTGATGGGTCTGTGACCTTTTGATCAACTCAAGGATGGATATTTTTGTAGGAGTCTGATCCAGATGCTTTAATATATCATATTGGGTCCCCGGGACCGGATCTATCTCCTCAATATCTTGCTGCTGCTGTTCTGATTGTTGTTGTTGGATGGTTGGGTCGGCTGACCCAGCATAGACATGGATGCATTCGGGGTACATCCGGTGGAACATGCGCCCGCTCCGTAGGGCAAGGTTGTGGTGGAGTGGAGGTGGTATGGTGTCAATGATGGAGGGGTTGGCTATTATGGGCGCTGGCGCAGGGGAGAAGGGGATGTTAAGAGGTGAAAGAGTGATGGGTGGTATGACGAGGTGTTGTAGAGTGGCGAGGTAAGGGTAGCAACGATGGGTGTGGTAGGTGTGGTGTGAGAAATGGTTAAAAGTTGGCCTACTTCATGCTCGTCGTCGTAGGCCCATACGGCTGCTGGTGGTGGATGGTGGATGACGAGGTTGACTTGAGAGGGTGGAGGAGGTGGAGGAGCAGGCTGAAGGTTCAGAGTGGGCTGATGTTGCAGCATAGGATTGCGAATTATGCCGAGGTTGTTTGCCAGTTGTTGTGGTTGCTGCGGCTACTGCTGTTGTTGAATTGCTACTAGAATGGTTGCTGGAATTGTTGACGTTGCTACTGGAATTGTTGTTGTTGTTGTGGCTGCTATCGCCTCTGTTGCTGTTGTTGCTGCCTCTGACCCTGCTGGTCCCTCAATGTTTGAATTAGCCTCTTCATCTCGGCCCAATCAATTTGATTCTACTAATGGAGGTCATATATAATGTCCCAGAATTGGTAACAGTCCGATACATTGTGCCCTGGGTGCCCATGGTACACACAATACTTTGTTTGATCGGATGCCATGTTCCAGTTCACCTTCTCGGGAGGTAATCTAAGGGCATTAAGGGACATGAGGGCTGCAAAGATGTCGGCTAGGCTTTCTGGAAGGGGAGGATATTGGGCTCTCTTGGGTCCATTGGGCGTCCTAGGAGCATAGCCATTTTGAGGTGGAGGGACTTGATTGTATTGGCACTTACCTACTCATTAGTTTGGACTCCTTCAGTAACAGGACCTTGAGGCTTCTTGGGATAGCGTGACTTAGGAGTCTCAAACATAGAATGGATAGGTGAGTCCTTAAGTTGGGTCTGAATAATGCGGGCCCGACTATAGAGTTTGTGTATGGTGGTGATGTCATTCATGGATAAGATGGCTCGATAGGTAGGAGTGGCATTGGAAATCAACAACTTGACCTTCTCCTCCTCAGGCATTGGGCAGCGGACCTTAGCAGCCAGGGCACGCCACCTATCGGCATAGACAGAGAATTCTTCATCGGCCTTCATCTTCTCGACCACCAGATCAACGAAAGAATATTCGGGTCCGACCCGATCTTGAAATTACTGTAGGAATCTCTCTTGGACAATTTGGAAATCTTCAGCTTCCTCGGGGCGTAGAGAATAAAACCATTTGAGGGCCAGACCATCTAATGACTTTCTGAATAAGTATGCCATGAGATGGCAGCCGTACTTTGGGGAGCTGATTCATAGACAAAGTCTTTCAAATGCACATAAGGGTCTCCTACCCCAGAATAGCACCGGTAAACAGGAGTTCTGATTGGGGTGGGACCCAGAGATGCTAAAAAGATGGAAGGGGGATATCTGCGGCCTTTTGCAGGTCCAATTGCCTCCTTAAGTCATGAAGCTTCCTCTTCATGGTTGTCCACTCCGCAAGGAAGTCGGAGGGGGACGTGACGTGGTGAGCAGGAAGGAGGGAGCGGGATTCCCCCAAGGAGTAGGGCCTCTCACAAGGAAGGGGAGCCAGTTTGGTCTGATAGAAAGAGGAGACCGGAGGGGATTTGGGCCGAACCTCCTGCATTGGGATGTAGCTGGGCTCGAAAAAGTGGATGGCCCACGGACGAAGGGGAGTAGGATCCACCACGAAGGAATGGACATGTGGCGTAGAGATAGCGGGGGCAGAGGAGACCGCCTGCTGGGATGACTGATGAGATGGCGAAGACAGGGGACGCTTGCCCTTAGCGGCGGCCAGGAGTTCCCGAACTTGGTCTGGGCTTAGATGTGGGAGGAGTTGACTAAATTGGGTGGGGGGTCATCTGCCCTAGAAGGAGAAGGGGGGCAAGACTGACCATCCCCAACGGGAGGGGGCTAGATGTGCCCGGAGAGGGCGGCCACAGAAGGTTGGGCCACATCCTCAAGAAGCCTGATGGGAAAGGAGTCATCGGCAAGGACACGAAAATGGTCCATACTGTACAAGGGATTATGATATAATACAATGGTCGGAGGGGACTGACTCGATCTACCTAGACAATGACGCATACACCACCCTAAAACAATTGGGGGACACAACACAAACACCAACAAATCCTTAGACTCTAACACAACAAGAAGGACTATAAGATGAGAAGCAGTGCACCAAACAAGCACTCAAGTTAGCATGATTATCATCAGAATCTTAGGGTTCTTACTTGACCTTTCTGGATTGATTAATGGGATTGCACTCGGTCAATAGGTACCCTAATAGGTAAGGACTCAAGTACTCTGGTGATGCTAAAGGGGGGTCACAACTCACACAGGGGAGATGGCCGAAACTAACGGGTACAATAGGTACAACCAGCCCGGCGAACCACAACGTGCATACAGCCACGGGGACTTACGGAGGCCCTCGGTAGGTGACCCTGGTCAGCCCACGAGTGCTCGCAAGTGAGTGGGTCGAATCTACTAAGGAGGAAACCTACACTACTCAGGACAAAAGTGTATGCATGGTCCTATGCGCACCGAGGTGCATGTAACAATCTAACTTATGCTAACACAGAGCAACTAACAGGACTCAGTTGAAGTCGCAATGGCCAGATATGCTGCGACCCTATTGCGACCGATCACCCGGGTGTGATATCAACAGAGTATCAAGACCTATAATTGCATGTAAACCAAGAGCAAACAGACTAACCTGACACACAAAACGGTCATTTAATGAACTAAACAACACAGTAAGACTCACAAAACACACAGAAACAGACACATGAATCGAAAGCAGTAACAAACAAGGCGTACCTGAAGATGCAACCTCCAACCAGGGTGTGACACTATCACGACTGCACGACTCACCGTGATAGGATCCGAAATCCAACAATGAAAATAAAAGGAAAATTCGAGTCCTAGCAGGATTCTAACAAACACAAACGTGAATGTACATGGCAGAATAGCATGGAACACACATGGATGCACCCTTAGTGAAAGAACAGTGCATGGGAAAGGGGAGAACACGTACCTGAAGTCACGGCCGCCCTTATGAACGTGACCATGTCACGGCCGCGTGATGTGCCGCATTAATGACAGAGCGCACAAAGGCAGAAAAAACACAGAAATGGACTTAACAGGGTTCTAGAAAGCATTTAAACAAATCGACAAGGCAGGCAAACAAATAACAATCACGAGGCTAGCACTGAAGGTCCCACCGTGATCACCAAAAGGTGTAATCACGGGGTTGTGCACCCCCTCAAAACATACACATGCAATGTTCTTAAGGAATCAAGATACGTTGCATGGATTAAAGGAATGTGATCGCCACCTAGATAGTTGCCATGATTAAGAGATGGGTAGGCTAACTATGCTAGGAAGAGGAAAGAGAACGGGGTACTTACTGAGATCACGACGGGTCGCTCTGTCATGATGGACCTGATGTCGCGACACCCAGATGGGGTGCGTCTATGTTATCGCGGCCCTGGTACCCGTCGCGTTCTCTACAGTGTGGGAGATATGTTGTTGGACCTTCTTCCTATCCTTCGGCCGGCCAGAGAACAAGAGCCCCTCGTCGAATAAAGCTTGTGTGCCTGCTAAAACAAAGAAAACAAAGAGAAGAACCCTGTTAGAACATATTTAAGTGTAGAATCTATTCACAAATGAAGTAAAGAGAGGGATCATGGGGGGAACGAACCTGGGGGTGATTTTAAAACCCTTGGGTGTATGGAAAATGTGGGAGGAAAATGGAAATGCATCCTACCTAATAAATCAATAAATGAAAGAAGAAAGGGAGAGGGAGAGGAAGAAAGAACCCCAATGGGGGCGACTCCCTGGCTGCTGATGACGTCCACAGGTGCCACAGAAGCTCCAGGAAAGATGGAAGTTGCCCTCCTCACGCACCAAGATCAATGGATGAGGAGATGTGCATGGCTTGGTCAAGGGAATGGTAGAATATAGGAGGGAAAGAGAGGGCCACGAGCTAAGACCAAGGTCTGGCGGGATTTCGGCAGCACTTCGTGGCAAATTTAGGCTCCCTCCTCCTCTGAAGAAGATGGGGGTGCTTTTATAAAGCTAGAGAGAGAAAATCTCATTTTCAAAGGATAATTACCCAAAATAGAGTGATAAATCCATGTTAATCTGTGGGTGAGAGTCCCAAGGAGGCCCTAAGGTGTCCCACAACCCCAAACCGCGGCCAAGGGGGTGGGAGGTTACTTAGAGATTAAGATAAAGCCACAAGAGGATAAATAGGAGGTGGTTGCGAAGGCTATTGCCGCAACTATAGTCGCGACGGATCGTAGGGGCGCGACATGAGTGAACGCGATAGCTAGACAAGTCGCGACTCTAAGGCCATATGCATGGATATGCATGGGCTTTCACGACGGAGATGGGGGATGCGACACTGATAACACGATGCCACAACAGGTCACATTAATAAAAATTGAGTATTCTTAATAAATGGCCAATCAAATGAGAGAATAATGGACAATAAAGGCTTGTGGACTCTTTTAAAAGGATAATGGACGGGATAATCTGACAATTAAGCTTTTAATGGGCTCAAAGAAAGGCTAATGGTGGGCTCAAGGTGAGTGACCAACTTGGGGCTCACTAAGATGACAAGAAATACGGTTCAACTTGTAGGCCAAAATCGGGTGTCTACAGTGACGGGTCGGGGTGACGTGTTCTGAACATGATAGGATCTGTGTCGCCTTATGGTTAAGAAGGCGACAGCCCCTGTGTCGAGTTCCTTTTGATTGTCTATGGTTGGTGTGCCACATGTTTACGCTCATGTGAGTGAAGGCGACGTGCCAGTTGTCATGTTCACTTGAAGCACGTGTAGGTGTGACACGTGGTCTAGAGGTTGTCTGTCTGTTAGAAGGTCTGTCGGAACTTTTGAGAAGGCGACAAGATGCTTATCGCATTCTGGTGAGAAAGCGATGCCCTCCTTGTTGCAACCTTAGTTCCGAGGCCTTAAGGCATGCAAGTTTCTGTTTCTTCCCCTTTCTTCCTCTTTCTCCCTTCCCTTCTTCTCTTCGCGGTGGGGGAGCTCCCTCTTCCCCCTTCTCAGGCATTTGGGTGTGGCGGCGGTGCCGGCGTGCACATGACGGAGCATTGGAGCGGCATGGAGTGAGGAGGAGGCGACCATTACTTTGTGAAGAGCCCCAATGGTCTCCCGGTGCTCGTGGGTTTTCTTGGGTTTGCACGGGTGGATGGTTGCCGGTGGTGCTCCCTCTTTGTGTAGCTTAGTCCTTGTATTTTGTGGGCGAGGAGAGGAGGTGTTGGTGCCCCTTAAGCCGGTTGCTTGTCATGCAGGGTGTGTGTACCCCGTTCCCATTTATTTTCTATGGCTTGTATGGATTTGGGGAGACTGCGGAATGGCTCATCCCTAGTTTCGGTCTTCTAACTGATATCACGACAAGTTGGCTCTCGCAATACCAGTCAGAAGGCGACGGGCCACCTGTCGCATTCTGGTTGCGACATATTAACCGTCATGTTCACCTTGCCCATTATGCTTCCCTATTTCTAGGCCTTTTCGAGGGTGGTCTGTGCCTAAGTTGCTTAGTAGATGTGTCTTCCCAAACATAGGCACAAGACTCATCTTCTATGGTCTTTGCACTGTCGGGTTTGTGGGTGTAAACCTTGGGGCTGCGTTTCCCAAGGGCTCTGCCTTCAAAGGGTGAATGTGACAGGTTGATATGTCGCGTTCATCATCTGAAGGTGACACCCAGGTTGTCGCCTTTTGGTCACGATCGGCACTGTGTTGCATTCTAGTTCGGGTCGGGACGATTTGCTTGTCGCCTTCTGGCTCTGGTGGTGTTTGGTTGCGGATCTACTAGCCTACTTGGGGTTCTACCTACTGATGCTAAACGCGACGGGTTGATACGTCGCATTCTGATCAAAAGGTGACACCCTGGTTGTCGTGACCTGGTTGCAACGGGTTGGTCATGGCCTTCTATTTTTGAAGGCGACGCCCCTGTGGTCGCTTTCTTGTTGCCGTGTTTCTGGCTAAGTTGTGTGTGCTTTTGTTGGTTGATGACCATCCTGGGGGTTTTCGAGAGGGGTGTCGTGCATGCCTGGGCCTGCTGGGCTTGTCTTGGTTACGAGCCAATAGTCTCATTTGCTGTGGTTGCCTCGCCTGTTCCCAGTTCACTTGGTGGTTGGCAATCAAGGGCTTGTTCCATTCAAAGGTCGTAACTGTTACTTGGGACCCTCAATCCCCGCGCCGGTTAAGGGAGTTCTCTAGGCAGCGAGCTTGCTCAAGTGACAGACTCTGGGAACTGAGGGGAAAACAGTAGGGGACAGCAGTGTAGAGTCATTTACAGAGCTCTCTTAGCTAAGTCTAGGACGCCAAGGTGGTTTGGTTGTTCTTGCAGCACAGATCAGCTAGTCCTTCTCACTGTCTCTCTCGACGTTGGTTCAGGAGCCACGCCGCGGTGTTAGGCGTGGGGCCGCAGCTCGATTGGGTTGCAGTTGTTCGTGTGTGGTGTTCTTTGTGGTTTATCACTAGCCTCACTCTTCTAGGGAGATTGTAGGTAGGAGCCGGTGGCTGGCAAGCAGAGGGAGTGGCCTGTGTGTCCTCCTCTTAGCTGCGAATGGCAGTGACTTGGTTGTTTTTATTATGAAGTTGTTTCCCTGTCGTGTTTATAAGTGTGATCCATTGCCCTAGCCTCCACAGTGGTTGTATCCTGACCGTGTCTAATTTCCTAGGGCATTATTGGTTTGGCCTTGTTGGCCTGTGCTTCTGGTGGCTTCCACGTTGCGTGTTCTCTCGGTGTGCATTGTGCTGTCCCCGACCATTGTTCTATAGTTCATTCCTTTGTGTTGTCTGTGATGGCACCAGCGTGTGTGGTTTCCTGACCTCGTAGTGTGTAGGAGGTTCAAGGTGGTTTTGTTGTGGGCTCTCAACCTTGTGGAGGTTTGAGGTGGTCGTTCTTATGGTAAGACTCTAGTCTCACGTGGTTGCTCCGGTGCTCTGTGAGCTCTTTGTCTTGGTGTGTGTGTGCCGAGGGTTGCTTTCACATCGTGTCTGACTCCGCTTGTTCAGATGGAGTCGTGTGTGGCCCAACACTGGTTGTGGGTTGTGGCATTACTCGGTTTCTGCTGTTTTGCAGTAGCTTGGTTAGTAGTTTTCTTTAGTTACTACTTTCTAGAGTAGTTGCTTCCGCTTTTCTTTGGAGTTTCTGCTGCTCTAACTGGTAAGGGACTGGTTATCCCTACTAGGCCTTGTTCGTGAGGCTCACCACCCTACTCTCTTCAGGTAGGGACTCGCTGTCACAGGAGTTCGTTGTCGGAGGTTGAGGTGGCGATTTGTTACGCAGTGTATTGCCAGCAGGTGTGTGTGTGAGCGTGTGAACTCTTGTACTATGTGAGTTGAGAGCTGCCTTTTGCAAGTCCTCGGGGTATGCCCCTTAAGGATTGCAATTTTATTTTTGCACCTGTACTCTTATTTGGGACATGTTGTACATAATGTCCTTATTAATATATGAACTTCCTTGTTATAGTTATTTGAATTCATTGTTTGTCATACTAGACTAAATTATAACCCTTCCAAGTCTTCGGATCCATGGGTGGTGGCGCAACCTTCGGGGTCCCTGGCGGGGGTCCAAAAAGTCGGGTCGTTATAGTGGTATCAGAGCTCAGGAGTCCGATGAGATTTGTAATGAGTTAATAACTATGGTTGTTCCCAAAGAAAGGTAGCAGTCCACTGCTGGCCCATCCATAGTTGTTAGTCGTAGTCGTGAGCTTTTGTTATGTATTGCAGGTGTGTGGCTTTCCAACAAGGTCCTCTTGTGAGTAACGAGAGTGTTGTTGCTGTTGCTGGGTGTGCGCACAATGGGCATGGTCGTCTGGTTCGCTCGTGCTGCAGTTGGGTCCATTGTCAACCTGTGCATCCATGTGGGTATGTCGCGAAGGCTGGGAGAGCCTACGTGTGGTGTGGCCTTCACCGATGCAGGGTTGTTGTCTATGGATCCGGTCGAATGTGTCTTTGTCTTGTTGGTTGTCCCCTTATTGTTGAGGTGTGTGCTGTGTTTGGCATTGTGTGTGATCTCTCATGCTTGTGCGTTGTTGTGCGTTGTGGTCTGCTAAGTTGGCATTATTGCTGGAGATAAGAAGATGCTTTGTGTGTCGTGTTGCTTCACTGGTTGAGTGTTGCGACACTTGTCTGTGGTTGTTGTCAGCCTGGTTCTGGCTAGTTGTAAGTTCTGGCTAGATGTTCCCAGAGCTCCTTTATGTGTGTTCTGGTGGAGTTGGGGTCCTCCCAGAACTGCCTTGTGCCCGCTCTTGTGGCAGTGGGGCCACCCCTGTGGTTCGGTGTCTGTTGCTTTGTTGTCTTGGGTTCTGGTGAGGTTTCCCAGAACTATTCCTTACTATCTTGGGGAGGGCTCTCTCCAAGACATTTTTGTGCACGTTAATGTCTTCCGCTGTGTTACCTCTTTGGTTTGAGGCCTATGCTGTTTTGTTGGTTATGTTGTACTATCACTTTGCTGTGTTGAGCAGTTTTATTGGTTGGACTGTTGCGTGCAGCCTACTTGTCTACCTCTAGTCAAGGTGAGGGACCTTGATCATGTGTGTGGCCCTATGTCAGCCAGTTCGCCGCGTTGTTCGCTTCCAAGTCTCTTGGTTGTGCTAGCAGGACCGCATGTGTGTCTCTGTGGTTTAGGTTGTTTCTGCCTGTTCTTCTATGCCCGATGCGCTCTTACAAATGGTAGTTTGGCGAGCGTCGTGAGTGTTCAGCTAGTTGTGCCTCTTGTGTGGGTGCTAGCCTTGGGCTGTGGTTATCCTCTTTCATTTGCAGAAGAGGCCTATTGTGTGCCTTCCTTCTTTGCTTATCGTGGGTTGTGCGGGGTGATCGTGATCTACCATGGCATTTGGTGCCGTGTTGCGCACCGTGGTGACCTTTTTCCGAAGGTCCCTTCCCTGAGCTGTTTTGAGGTTGAGCTGGTTGCTCCCCTCATGTGCATTGTTTCTTGTGGCGTGACAGGTCGCAGTGTACCTATTTGTGTCGTCCGTTGCTGTGTTGGTCCCTTGTTGCCTGTCTAGATGATTTGGAGCAGTGTGCCTTGTTGTTCAGCGTGAGACAACACTGGTCTTCTTTAGTTTGGCTTGCTTGTGCAAGTGTCGCTTCGGTATGTGTTTTGCTTGTGCCTTAGTTTGTGCTTTGGGGGAACTTCATGTCGTTTAGTGTATGGCCCTCTCCACCTATGGAGTTAGGAGTGGTGCCTTATGTTTGGGTGCTTCTAAGAGCCGATGTAGTTGTTGCGCTCTTGAAGCTGTTGGCTTTCTGCATATTTCTCTTATGGGTCTTTGGTGGTGAGTTCCCTCTTATGGGCCCAGTGTCATTTTAGGACCGTTAGTGTAGTTGTGCATGCTATACTTCAGCGGGTTTATGTGCTTGTGGTGGCACTGTAAGCGGTGCCCGTGGGATCTGTTTTCAAACTTTGGTCGTGCTTTTGCGAATTTGCGCAGTGTCAGAGGCGTTGGGTTTCTGCCTCTAAGACTCGTGTGCTAACCTTTGCCTTGTGGTTGTACCATTACTGTTGTGGGGTGGCTACTTTTCTTGTCTAGGTAGCCCTATCAGTGGTACACCTGACTTGGTTATGACCTTTGTTCAAGTTTTCTCTCTCTCTTGCTTGGGGAGCGAGTGTGTTCAGTGGTGGTACCCAGCGCTGGCTTGGGTCCTTCTCAGTGGTCGACATGTTGTCCTCGACCACTATGGGTGTTTCATTTTTTGTGTGGGTTTTTGACATCTTGAGTTGTCTGGTTTTGGCCCAGATTCAGATGTGTTTCCCAATTTTGTCTTTGCATGTTGTGCCATGGAGCGATTAGTTGAAGTTTTCTCTAGCTCCATAGTTGTTGCGTGTTCTGGTCGAACCATGAGGATGGTTTGGGTGAGATCGAGTGGTGCTGGTGGACACTGTCTTGTGTGTTGACATGTTTTCCGCGTGCATGTTGCCGCATGGTTTTGGGTCACCTTATAAGACTCTCATTTGGTTTTGTAGCCGGTGCTAGGTGTTGCTAGTAGTGTGGGGTCGTGAGTCTTGTGGCGGACCTCTTGGCGTTTTCTAGGTTCGTCATCAGTAGTTATGCCCACTGTTAAGCTACTGGTGACAAAGTGAATTACTGACCAATTGGCCTCAACAACATGGCCTGTTGAGGGCTCAATTGTGTGTTTTTCGACTGGCAGTTTCAACTATTTCCTGCTCAGTTTGGCATGTGTCGTACCTATGGAGTTGTCGGCATCTAATCATGTGCTCTGCATCATTTGGTATGTGCTATGTGAGCTGTTGGTTGTCTAGTTAGGCACTCCATTTGTGGTAGGGTCGTAGTGGTGACCACCGAGAAGTTGAGGTACAACTTAGTGGTCTCCTTGCGCTTGTTGTTTTCTTCGACCGGGTTTCGCCCTTAATTTCGATGATGAAAATGTTTCATGTTGGTTAGAATTGTAACATCCTAGGTTATGGTTGCTTTAGTGTTGGTCTTGGGATCGCAACGGGCCGGGGTATCGCGTTCTAAACGCTACGAGATCAGTGTCACCTTCTAGTTATGAAGGCTACAACCCTTGTGTCATGTTCCTCTTGACTGTTTGTGGCTGGTGTGCCACATGTCTATGCTCATGTGCATGAAGGCGACATGCTAGTTGTCGCATTCACCTGAAGCACGTGCGGGTGTGACACGTGGTCTGGAGGTTTTCTGCCTGTCAGAAGGTCTTTTGAAACTTTTGAGAAGGCGACAAGATGCCTGTCATGTTCTGGTGAGAACGCAAAGCCCTCCTTGTCAAGACCTCAGTTCTGAGGCATTAAGGCATGCAAGCTCCTCTTTATTCCCCTTTCTACCTCTTTCTCCCTTCCCTTCTCCTCTCCGCAGTAGGGAGCTCCCTCTCCCCCATTCACAAGCGTTTGGGCGTGGCGGAGGTGCCGACGTGTGCGTGACAGAGCATTGGAGTAGTGTGGAGTGAGGAGAAGGCGGCCATTCCGACGTAAAGGGCCCCAACAAGTCTGGATCTTTGTTTGCATGTAGGGATCTTGCTCTCTTCCTGTCTTGAGAAGATGGAGCTTGGTTTCGATATCCTCCTTGTGCTTGTGGTTTTCTTGGGTTTGTATGGGTGGATGCTTGTCGGTGGTGCTCCTTCTTTGTGTAGCTTTGTTCTTGTGTTTTGTGGGCTAGGAGAGGTGTGTTGGTTCCCCTCATCCGGTTGCTTGTCGTGCAAGGTGTGTGTACCTCATTTCCCTTTCTTTTCTGTGGCTTGTGTGTCTTTGGGGAGACTGTGGGATGGCCCATCCCTTGTTTCGATCTTTTGACTGATATCGCGACAAGTTGTCTATCGCGATACCAGTCTGAAGGTAATGGGCAACCTGTCGCGTTCTGGTTGCGACACGTTAGCCTTCACGTACACCTTGCCCATTCTGCTTCCCTATTTCTGGGCCTTTTTTAGGTGGTCTATGCCTAGTTGGTTAGGGGATGTGTCTTCCCCAACTTAGGCACAAGATTAGAATTTGTGTTCGTTGCACCATTAGGTTTGTGGTGTGAGCCTTGGGGCTATATTTCCCAAGGGATGTGCCTTCATAGGGTGAACATGATGGGTCGATACCTCATGTTCATCATCTGAAGGCGACACCTTGGTTGTCGCCTTCTGGTCGCGATCGGTGCTGTGTTGCATTCTAGTTCGAGTCGCAATGATTTGCTTGTCGCCTTTTGGCTATGGTGGTGTTTGGCTGTAGGTTTGCTAGCCTGCTTGGGGTTCGGCCTTCTGATGCTGAATGCGACGGGTCGATACGTTGCATTCTAATCAGAAGGCAACACCCTGGTTGTCGTGACCTGGTTGCGATGGGTTGGTCATCACCGTCTGTTTCTAAAGGTGACACCCCTATGGTCACTTTCATTTTGCTGAGTTTTTGGCTGAGTTGTGTGTGCCTTTGTTGGCCGACGGCCATCCTGGGGGTTTCCAAGAGGGGTGCCGTGTGTGCCAGTACTTGCTGGACTTGTCTTGGTTACGAGCAAACGGTGCCATTTGCTTGTTGTGGTTTCCCCGCCTGATCCCAGTTCCCCCGGTGCTTGGCACTCGAGCGCTTATTCCATTCAAAGGTCATTACAGTTACCTGAGACCACCAGTCCCCGCGCTGGTTGAGGAAGTTCTCCAGGCGGCAGGCATGCTCCAATGATAGACTGTGGTAGCTGGGGGAAAATGGTAGGGGATAGGGGCGTAGAGTCGTTTGCAGAGCTCTAATAGATGAGTTTGGGATGCCGAGGTGGTTTGGTTGTTCTTCCAGCACAGATCAGCTAGTCCTTCTCACTACCTCTCTCAGCATTGGTTCAAGAGCCATGTCATGGTGACAAGCGTGGGGCCGCAAATCGACTGGGTTGCGGTTGTTCGTGTAGGGTGTTCTTTGTGGTGGCTCCCTTGCCTCACTCTTACAGGGAGGTTGTAGGCAAGAGCCGATGGCTGGCGAGTAGAGGGAGTGTCCAGTGTGCCCTTCCCTTAGCTTTCAGTGGCGATGGCTTGGTTGTTGTTGTTGTGACGTTGTTTCCCTGATGTGTTTATAAGTGTGATCCGTTTCCCTAGCCTACACGGTGGTTGTAGCCTAGCCATGTCTAGTTTCCTTGGGCATCATTGGTCTGGCCTTGTTGGCCTGTGCTTTTAGTGGCTTCCGCGTTGCATCTTCTCTCGGTGTGCCTTGTACTGGCCCTGACCATTGTTCTATAGTTCGCTCCTTGGTGTTGTCTGTGTTGGCATTGGCATGTGTGGTTTCCTGACCTCGTGGTGTGTAAGGGGTTCAGGGTGGTTTTGTTGTGGGCCCTTGACCTTGTGGAGGTCTAAGGTGGCCATGCTTGTGGTGAGACTCTGGTCTTACGTGGTTGCTCTAGTGTTCCGTGAATTCTTTATCTTGGCGTGTGTGTGCCAAGGGTTGTTTCCTCATCATCTCTAACTCTGCTGGTTCGGCTGGAGTCGTGTGTTGCCTGACCCTGGTTGTGCGTCATGGAGTTACTCTATTTCCATAGTTTTGCAGTAGCTAGCTTAGTAGTTTTCTTTAGTTACTATTTTCTATAGTAGTTGCTTCCGTTTTTCTTTGGAGTTCCTACTGGTCTGGCTGGTAAGGGACTGGTTATCCCTACTGGGCTTTGTTCACGAGGCTCACCCCCTACTCTCTTCAGCTAGGGACTCGCTGTTGCAGGAGTTTGTTATTCGACAGTTGAGGTGGTGGTTTGTTACACCGTGCGTTGCCAGCAGTGTGTGTGTGTGTGAGCGTGTGAGCTCTTATACTATGTGAGTTGAGAGTTGCCTTTTTGCAAGTCCTCGGGGTATGCCCCTTAAGGATTGCACTTTTATTTCTATACTTTTACTTTTATTTATGACATGTTATACATAATTTCCTTATTAATGTACGGACTTTCTTGTTATAGTTATTTAAATTCATTGCTTATCTCACTAGACTAAATTCTAACCCTTTTAGGTCTTCAGATCCATGGGTAGTGGCACGACCTTCGGGGTCCTTGGAGGGGGTCCGAGAGGTAGGGTCGTTATACGCAGTCACTTGTTGCTCTCCCTCCATCTGTCCTCAGATACTTCAAAGAAGACCGAGCATGACTCTAAACCACGAGGACTCTTTGGACACCTCATAGTAATGTCAATGGCATGTTTGCAACATTTGAGAATTGACAGTAGTATTTCCAATACGAAGATTTTTATATGTAAAACTTTTCTTAAAATAAAGGTGAGGCTCTATGTCTAAAAAAAGAACATATTCATATAACTAAGCCTCTAATGGCACTGTCTAATAGTTGTGATGGTAAGGTATTCCTAATACCTTCAATTATTCAAACAATCAAATAATATGAGAAATATTAATGAGAAATATGACATGTCCTAACATGAAATATCGAAATGTGCAATTGTAATTCACACGACTAAGAGAAATAACAACAACCCAATGGGTCAATAAATAATCCAATAATCAACTAATACTTTATTCATTATAAAATAATGATTTTTCCTTAGATTTGGATACTTTATTGATATGCTTAATTCTATAATGTTAATATTAATCACTACTATTGGAATTTTGGTTCTTATTTATAGTGACAATTATATATCTTACAATTAAGGATATTGGGTTCACTAAAATGTCTATTACAACCACTAATTTAGAGCCATAGCATAGGCCCATCATGACACATATTGGAAATAACTAAATACCAAACTAACTATGCTAAACTCTAGTAGGACACTATGATAACTCCAATACGGCACGTCGAATCACTCGTCACTCTTGACCATCCCCGTCCATGTACACTTCCTCATCAGAGTCTCTTGAAAAATAGAGTAGTAATTGAATGTGGGAGATTCAGTAAGATTTATATATCATGAAGTAGGCATGCTTTACATAATTCATATTTTAACAAGGAGAATAATTAAAGATAAAACAACAAGTCAACACAATAACTGAGTGAAGGACATGATGATAACATGTAACAGAAGAAAGATCTCAATATTGAAAAATAACACGTAGCAAGAATAATAGGAGATAAAATTCGGCCATATCATGAGTTATTCACCTACAAGGGAAAAAAATACAAGTCAATACAAGGACACATTTTTGATATGATAGTTATTGATCAATCTAGCAAATCAAATACTAAGACGTAATGTCAGACACTCTGATTATAAACTCCTACAGACACATACACTTTTTGGCACTCCTCCCAAGATCAGACTGGGGCCTATAATTGCCAGACATTGGTTGTGGATCCTAGATCCTATGTAAATATCTAGATAATTTTGTCAAGGGCAAAAATATAAGACTAGAATTCATGGATGAAAAGATAAGATGATCATGGATTACATACAGAAGAGAGTTTCTGACCATCCATAAACCTGCATAGGGTCTGTACATGAAACAATATGAGAAACACATGAGAAATGGCTATTACACAGCATACACGGGCTGCTGGCAAAGCAAGTGTCACACCCTAATGTGGAATATCGGGCAGGGCAGTTATAATCATGCAAGTAAATATAGCGTGTGTTAAAGTAAGCATAAGCAAACCATTGGACAGTTGGAATAATATTAATAATCAACAACCATTTTATTCACAAACAATTCACTAATATTTATTACAATCACTAATCAAAGCAATTACATAGACCCAATACAACACTTTACAATCAATAGTGTAAGCATAATGCTAAGACTCTACCATGATGCTATAGTAATCCTCATCGATGTGTGTGTTGTCTTCTTGATCCGACTCTCCTAAAATATATAGAGTAGCACTAAATGAGTGAATCATCCAGTAGGATTTATCTCTCTTTAGTCATGCATGCTTTAAATGATTAATATCTTAACAAGCAGAATAAAGAGTAATTACATGATGGACTCATGTGACAACAAGTACGAGTAATAGCATGTATAATATGAGAGAGAGTACTGGCCGTAGCATTTTTCACGAGATGATTGTCACGGATAAATCAAGTAAGTCAAGTACTGGAGTGTACTGCTAGAGACCCCTGGTCAATAAACACTCATGGGTACATGCACTTTGAGCACTCCTCTCAGGACCAGACCGGGCCTTATAATTTCCAGGCATTGGTTATAGATCAATGATCTCATGTAATATCTAAACAACTAGTCAATGACCATAAAGCTCCAAGAAGAAGATGAGAGCATGGAAGAATAGATGAGAGTGTCATAAGAGAGAGAAAAATATGAGAGAGAGAGACAATGTGGGCATTTCTAAACTATCTAGAAACATACAGGAGACATGCATATGAAACTGTATGAGAAAACTCACGAGTAACAATAGTAAAATAGACTATCAGGCACTCGTCGCATAGAGTGACTGTGGTTTACCCTCTGACCGCGACCAAAATGAAGTTTGAGAGTAGGGCATGTTGACTAGGATAATGTGGGGCCTAGAGCTACCACGTCCAGAACATGGGCACATGGTCAGGTGCGTTTCCAATTAGACACTCAAGGCTAGTTGGAATGTGCCCACAGGTCTGACATCATTCCAATGAGTCGTATAGATGTTTATGGTACAACCAGCTGAGTGTCCTAGATGAATTCTTGGCTCACAGAGTCTTACGAAGGCCTTTACGAAGGAGTTCCAATGCGGCTTGAGGAATACCCGATGGAGGGTTCTCACAATGTCAAGAAGGGTGTGGAAATAGTTGCTTGGTACTCTAGAGGACTTCTAGAACTACAGAGTGACAGTAATAGTGTTCCAAAACTTTGATGTAAAACGAAAACAATTCCTTTAATTATCATGTATTTTAAACTCAAAATTTATTGATCGATACTTTATGGAAGTTGGGTTTGATAGCTATGAATGTGTGTAAAAATTAAAAAAAAAATTAGGGGGTATGAGAAAGATCATGGAAACTTGTATTAAAAGAGTTTTATTTTTAATCAACATATAGATCTCTGTTAGTATCTTTAAAGTTTAAACCATCATCAACAGTAAGCATATCATGATTTTATGGCATTGTATGCTTGTAATTGAGGGTTTTGGACTCAATATCTGAATGCAGTTAAGGCTTAACTCACATTCAGAAAGTAGTCCAATACCCCACCACGATCAGATTTAACAAAAGGCGGGGGTGTTGATTAGTGAATCCTGAACGCGGGATATTGTACGACTGCATCCAGGAGACGTTTTATGTAGGGTCACCACCTTCACTATACAGAGAGCTTGGGATGACACCTATGCATTAAAGCACTTGAATTTTGATGTATAAAGAATGAAAAATTGTCAAACTAGTTTTAAAGCATTGCAAACGTACTCGTGAATGTAAAGAAATAAGAAATTTTACATAAAGACTTGCATTGAATAAGATATGAGATGAAGAACAAGGGCTCGGGCTATCATGAAATATGAACTTTGGAAGCAAAATACACTTCATATAAATGATATAAATTGGAAAAATATGGGAAACATGTTTTTGACATCGAGAATAGCCTAAAGAGATTAATTAAATTTTCCTTGAGAGAATACTGACTTTTGAGTGAAATTGAGAGATTATGGCAAGAATGGGATTAACAGGCTTCTAGGCTTCTTTTCCACAATTTTTCTCCTCCTCTAGCCATCCCCTCACATTCAGGAGATCCTTCAGGTAGTAAGACGGATGGCCAAGATGGGAGTTTACATCTATTTAATGGGTTTAGAGTTTCAAAGTCCTAATCCAACTCCAACCTCATCTTAACATGAATTATCATGTTTATCTCTATCTCTTAGCTTCCCAATATCTAATTAGAGTTGGATTGGGTTGGAAAATACGTGCTCCACAAGTTTAGGTAGTGGTTAAGCATTCATTTGGATAATTATGTGGTGTATTTAAGCTTATCTTGCCCAATTTATCTATAGGGCAATGGACTTACCAATTTAATAATAATTTCCAATTTTACTATTATTCTATCTTCTATTTTTGCCCAATAATTCTATTATGGACCATTTTTGTTTATTGGATTTTAAATTAATCCCTTTTTTCAAATCTTATTTTAATAAATTTCTTAATTATTTGAGTCCCCCTAGACAACAATTTGGTCCTCCAAATTCACATCATAGTATGATTATATTAAGGAGAGTACTACCATACCAAACATTTCATGGTAGTTCCTCCTATTAGTTTTTTCAGGTTCCCTAGTGGCTTCTTCCACTCCTCACCTGCTCCATTGAACTTTCACGATTGGTATGGATCGATTCTCGAGCTATTGTAACTTCCAATATAAGATCATGATTGGCTTCTCTTCATAAATTGAATTCTTGTGCAGTATCGAATCTTCATGGTGTATGACATGGGTAGAGTCGTACACATGCTTGCTTAGAATAGAGACATGGAAGACATTATATGTGCTTAATAGATGTGAATGTAATGCTAGTTAGTATGTCACTTCACCAACCCTTTCAAGTATTTCAAAAGGGCAAATAAATGTGGGACTTAACTTTCCTTTGACTCCAAACCGCTGGATTCCACGAGCAGAAGACACTTTTAAGAGTACATGACCTCCAATGCAAGCATTCTAGTCAAAAATATAAAAGGGGGAGTTGAATAAATTTGCAATGGAAACTTAGATCATCTATCTATAAGTGTGTGTGTGCTTAAAAGGTGATCAAAATCCAATGCAAGCATTCTAGTGGAAAATCAACACATCAAACTGTTGCACATGATATTTTTAAGGTGGTTCGGCTCCCAGATGAAGACCTACGTCCACCCCTCACTCAAACCAAGTGAGGCTTCACTAAACTGCTGATTCATAGATTTAAACAACTGTTGACCCACAGCTTGAATGCTGACTTACAACTTGACCGCTGATTCACAACTTGCCAACCGCTCACTCACAGCTTGCCAACCGCTGATTACACAGCTTATCTGCTGATTCACAGCTTCAAGGTCAGACAGACCTTCTCAATCTACACACAAACACAGTATGGGATCAACACTCCTATCACCAGTAGGAGCACTCAATAAGTTCTGAATAAAGTTTAAAAGTGAAAAACAAATTCACATTAAGATCAAAGTTAAGAGAGACAAATCCTCAAACACCAGTCCTTCAATGTTGCCCAATTTCCTATGGATTGATGATTACGAACTCTAAATCTTCATATCTTGAGGGTTGAAGTTGTGCTTCAGATCATCTTGCACAAATGCATCATCTGGTTGTGTTTCTCAGCCAATTTGATCTGAACTCCTTCAAATCAGCCTCAATCTGCAATACTCTATTTTAGATCTGATTTATAGAGAAATTCATATATGAGTTGATGCTCTTGAGTTCTTCCAAAGATGTTGAGCTTCATGCTTCTGCTCTTACACAAGCTTCCTCTTCCACCTTCCTTTAGATATTCTTCTTCTTCTCAGCTCTACTGCTCTTTTTTGCACGACTGATCCTTCTTCCTCTGCTGCTCTTCTTTTGCACGATTACTTCTTTTTCTCAGCTCTGTTGCTCTTCTCCATGATCTGCTCCACTTGCAGCACTCTGACACTCTCTTTCTATGCTTGGACTTGATCCCCACATTCTCTATGATGGATTCGATGAATGGTTGATCCAAATGAGACAAGAGACCTTTTATAGCCTTTGTGCAGTCCCTTTTACGTAGGAGACAAGTGCACTGAAACCTAGGGTTCACCCTTAGTTTCCACGTGCCCAAAGATCCTTCTTCTCATTGCCACTTAGATGAAAGGGTATTTTGGTAATAAGAGGATCTCCCAGAAGTTTCCAGAGATAAGTTACATCCTTTGGCAATTATAACCTTTACGTTTCTGACTTTTTACACAATGTGTGTCGACACTAGTTTGCATGTGTGTCGATACCACTGACTAAGTATTAGTTTCAGATTACTAGCAAGACACTAGTGTCGACCTAATTAGCATCATGTGTCAATCTGACTAATAGTTAGTGTCGACCTATTAACAACTTGTGTCGAACTGACTAACAGTTAGTGTCGACCTGATTAACAACTAAGTTGGCCTCCTGTGTATTTTTTCAAATATGGCTCACTGGAAAGATACTAGTATTCTAAAATATTATTTTCCATTTATTCTCTAAATCTGAAATTTAAAAAGTATTAGATATATATAAGAAATTCATTAAGAGGTGTTTTATAACCAACTTATACAATATCTTAATTATAATATAGTTGGTTAAAATGTTACACTTTTATTGGATAGATCTTGAGTTCAAAACCTAGAACCAACAAAAATGAGTTTTTAGAACTGAGTCACTGGAATAGGAATCCAGTCACTGCTGGCGGCTGACGAGTTGCTGGATTCAGGCTACCGCCAACGGTGTTGGCAGATTCCCACAGTGGAACGGTCGTTCGCCATCTGCGGGTTGAGAAATTGACGGTCCTAAAAAAAAAGTGATTCCTCTTGGCTTAAAAATTAAATGGTTTTTTCAGATTTAAGTGATAAATTTAGATATTATTTTATATATTCTATCAAATAATCTAAAATATTCAAAATTAGGTATTTCAAATTTTAGATGTCTATTACATGTTATCAAATAGTCCCTTCGTCATAATGATCGTATTTTTTTAGTGGAAATACTTATCAAATACATATTATCACTTAGTACAAACATTTGATATATGTATCATCCTCAAGCATAGCCAACATGTAGTTTATATCTGAGAGGTACCTTTTGGAGTATTGGCTCAGTTCTAAAAGGAACTTCGTGTTTCATGGGGGGGAATTTTGGCATGGGTGATGTTCTTGGAAAGTCCCCATACTAAAGCCAATTACTCTCAAAGGGTGCAAAACTGTAAGGATGATGGGCTAAAGCAGACAATATCTCAAAGGTATAGAGTACGAGGAGTGACAAATTTGGTATTCACTACCCTAGTTAGTGCAGGAGTGAAGTATCACAATTGGCAAAGTGCTACACTGTGAGAGTCACCTCTTAAGTTCGAAAGGAGTGAAGTGTTACATAGTGGAAGCCACCTCTCGAGCATGTGGGAGCCTCCTCTAGAGTCTTGCTTGCTTGAGGGCTTGACTATACTGTGTGTTATATGGGGTTAATGATGAGAACGTAGTTTATATAAGTGGGGTAAATTATACCATCCACAAGTATATCTAGTGTGTACCCTATATCTATGAGATACTTTTTAAAGTATCGGCTTAGTTTTGAAAAGAACTCTATGGTAAAGCGAACTTAATGAGAAAAAAATATTAGGTTGGGTGACCTTCTTGTGAAGTCCTCATTATGAAGACGATTACTCTCAAGGGGACAAAACTATGGGGCAAGTGAGTTAAAGCTGACAATAACTTGACAATATAGACTACAGTGTGTGACAATATCTTCCTAGATGATCTGTTTCTATTTGTCTCAAAATTTGGGACGTACATTGTAAAATTTTCAGTATACGTTTTTAGCCGCTATATCTGTCATGTATTGTCTCAATGAATTTCTCCGCGTGGAACAATTGTGTTATGACATTTTTAGGACACCACATATAATAAATGGAATTGACATGCCACTAATTTTTTGGTTAATTTGGTTGAAGTGGTTATCAAATGATCTAGGCATCCATAGCAGAACAGTACATTAACATGGATTGATTGAATTCAATTCGATTGAACCCTCTCACATCAACATACATGTGATATTTCATGACCTCAGAGTCGGCCGTTTGCCTGCCGTAGTCTATCACCTACCTTGACCAATATAGTTCTTGAGATTAGCTTCCCTCTCCCACGTCAAATTTCCTCTCCACTCTTTGCTATTAGCAATTCCTAATTTTTGCCAATGATTTCCTGTCTTTTCTTTCCCAACATTCTTGAGATACTAACAGTTTTCTCGACCTTACATTATCATTTATCTCTATATATCTTAGATTTGTCCATGATTAGAGCTTGATCATGATAAGACAATTTGCTATAACATCTTATGACCTCTGTGACTATTTTAGCAAAGATACATATAGCACATGTCAATCAAGCATCTACTCCTGTTGCTTGGCCATGTGCAAGGTTGCTGGAAGTGTTTTAGGAATGAGAACAGAGAGATATATACAGGATCACACCATCTCCATTCTCTTCTGAGGCTTTGAAGCACCTGCTTGGTGAACCGTTCAAGAATGGCCGGATAGATATATGCATATCTTATCTGTAACAGTACGGTCGTTCGGATCCGGGTTTATCGGGTCTATGTGTGGTGTTCTTGACCGAGAGATGGTCAATGGGCTGTGTTTGGGTTTTCTGAGCACATAGTGAGCAGTTTTGGCCAGATATGCTAGCCCAATTGCACTGCTAGTTCACTGTTTGGAATCGCGGCAGAGTTGGGCGACGCGATTTGAACGCGTCGTACATGCCGGATGCGATTCAGGTAACCGCCTCTATGACACATGGCGCAGGTTTCTGTATGGCGTCGGATTAGGTGGACGCATTTAAGGAAGTCAAATGCGGCATCTATTCCGGATGCAATTTGCAAAAGTTTGTTAAATGCTTCGTTTCGGCCAAACAGAGCAGAGGATGCTCTGTCCGGCACAGGGGGAAATGCTATGGAGCTTCTCCGGCAATTTCTTGTGGTTTTCGGCTTCTGGCGGCTCGTGCGGCACAGGAACCACGCGAGGACGATGCTCAGAGCGTGGGCGTGCTGTCGGCGAGGAGGTTTTGGCATCTTCTTCTGCTAGGGAGACTTCCTACCCTGTTTACAGTTTAACGGCATGTTTGAATGGGGTTTAAGGGTTGGAGCATGTGAGGGTGGTTTGCCCTTATTGAGCTTTACTCGTTTATATCTTTAAATGGAAAGAATGCTTGGTTTCTTGTTAGTTCTCCCGTGGGAGGAGGTGGGTTCGGCTTGTTAGCTGAATCCCACAGTCTTTGTTGAAATGCGATCAGGACAGCCGACGCGTTCATGTGAACGCGTCACGCTGAGCCGACACATTCTGAGTTTTGTTCGTCATGATAAGGCGGCATTGGGGTCACATCGGTTTGACACGTCGCGTTCATGAGGAAACGCGTCTGTGTTGTTGGATGCGACTAAGTGTTGACCAAAGGTTTGACCGATCAGGCTTTGTGGCGGCGTGTCAGGCCGATGAGACCTGGTCGCGGCGCTTGGCCCTGTCGCGACAAGGTTTGGAATGGCGTCTGAACTAGTCGACGCAATTTGAGAGACATCGCCTGTGTCCAATGTGGTTTGGTCTCCGAGGGGAATGCTGGGTGTTGGGTAGTGAAGGTCTTGTGTAGACCTAGCCCGGGTCTATGGTTATTCTTTAAAGATTGTTGTTATGTTTAATGTGTTAAGTGGTGTGTGTTGACATGGAGGTCACGGGGTGACCAATGACAGGTAAGGTTATGTTCCGATATAATATGGTATGCTTATGATTTGTGTTAAGCATGTTAATGTATTAAGATAGGTGTTTAATGGTTATTGTGTATAAGTCTAATGTGTGGTCTTGGTGGTCATGTGATGACCACGTTAATGAACGATTGTGTGTAGGATGGCTTGAGGGTCACAGGGTGACCGATGATAAGTTGTTCCTTACACTTGTGTACCGTGGGTTGTACATAAAGGTTATATAAATATATATATTGTGATTTGAGTGTTTGCCGAGTCTGGTGGTCCAGCACCTAATCCAGAATACATCTTTAGTGGGTTACCCTAGCACCGGGTGCTTAGGGCTTGTCCTGGTACGGGAGTACTGTCAAGGTCTGTGTCGTCTTCCTGGACACCCTCCTCTTGTGTTTGAGTAGTACGTCCGGTTGAGGGGAAAGACGACAGGGGACAACGGCTTGTGTTTGTGGGTGTGTGACCGTTTGTAGCGTGCTCTTGGTTGAGGGACAGACACCAGTAGACGTATTGGTCCTCAGCTAGTCCTGTTCTAGTGCCTCACTTTAGGGTTCTCAGCCGGAGCCCCTAAAGGTGTCAGGCTTGGACCTGTGGGGTGTGTAACCTGCAGGTTGTGGTGGTTAGTTAGTCTCCACTGTTCTTGGTTTGTTGTTGTGGAGTGGCAGTTGGACCTTCCATCCATGACTGCAAGACTAAGAGGTAGTTCTTGTGCTTTATTTTCCGGGTTGGATACTGGCATCATGAACCAGTAGTCTGTTCCCGTGTTGTGGCGTCGTCTTCGTACTGAGTCTTGTTTGACTAGTGGTTGTGGTTTGTGTGTGAACCGCTAGTTAAGGTTATATTCGTGAAACCGTTAACGTTGTGGTGTGCCCTGGAGGTGGCACGGTTTTGTGGTCAGTGTTGTACCTCGTGGTAGTAGGTACATGTACCCCTCGTGGGTAGAGTTGTGTTGCGGTACGTGTGTCCCGACCTCAGCTGGTGTTAAGGTGAGACCGTGCGTACTGTGGAGGTCTTGTGGTGTGACTCTCCCATGTGTTAAATAGATTAGCTTCTTATTATGGTTTGGTTTACGGGTATTGGCTGGTTGTCACCAATCCCGATACTCTGTGCAGTTGGTTTGCTTGTGAGACTGTAGCCTAGACAGTGGTTTGCCGGTGAGGCTTGTGGTCGAGGTGTTTCGGTTGAAGGGTGGACTAGCGGTGCTAAGCTAGTCTTGTGTTTCCCTTTATTTTCCGAGGACTGGGGTTTAGTCGGTGTGTTTATAGTTTGCTGTTGTTTAATATGCTTGTGTGTGCATGTTATGCTTTGGCTACCGGTGTTGCCAGTGAGACCCTTTAGGGTTGAGGTGTGGCGGAACGCCTCGGTCAAGCCCGTTAAACCGATAACGTAGTTGATCCGAGTCCGCCTCCAACGAAAGGGCCGAAGCCTCGTAAGGGAAATCAAACCACAGTCCGTGTAAACATAAATGAGCACACCACATTTTATATATATTTCACAAGTTACATAGCCAATTTCCACAAAACTAAAAAGAAGTACAAGAGCCTGGGGCATACCCCGAGGTACAACTGAAGAAAATAAAAAACTATCTACACTACACTGCTGGAGCTGCTACTACACAGCTGGAGGTACCGACCCTGCACCGCTACGGCGCGGCTCTGAACTGGACGTCGGTCGTGAAACGTCCTCCTCTCTCTCACCTGTGGGGGTAGGGGTGAGCCTCTCTAGTCACTGGCTCAGTAGGGAACTCCCCCAAAATCGAGCAAACCAAAAACCACAGGTACAAAGCTATAACAATACCAACAATTTATAGAACAACTAAGCAGGATATTAAAGCTATAAAAGTACTCACCGTCTGCCGACTACGAGAAACAACTGTAATAATTAAACGGCAAACCAGTACAGGTGTACAAGCTAAAGTAGAGACAGCCAAACACGAGCCACGTGAACTGGTTCGCGACACCAGAAACTGACTCGGACAAGCTAACACAGGTCTACCTCTCAGTCTCGCAGCCAAGGACGAAAGGTCCAGCTGCCGCTCCACGTGAAAAGTCAAGCAACTGTGGAGACCAACTAAACACCACCACCTGCGGACCACACGGTCACAGGCCCATGCCTGGCACCTCCCGAGACCCTGGCCCCAAACTCTCTGGAGTGAGGCATTGGAAAAGGACTAGCTGGGGTCCAGTATGTCTACTGGTGTCCGTACCCGCAACTACGAGCGCGCTACAAGTGACTAAAAACAAACACAAGTGTCACTGTCCCACTGTCGTCTTTCCTCAGCGGACGTGCTACTAAACACAAGAGTGAGGGTGTCCAGGTCAGACGACACAGACCTCGACGGTACAACACAAGTACCGGGACAAAGCCCCGAGCTAACAGCCTGGCTCACAAAGAACCTGGGGCACCCAACTGGAGAGGTAACCACGGTAGGCGTCGTACTACTCGCCACGTACACAAAACCACGTGCGCGTCACACACAAACCACGTGAAACCTCACGTAAACCACAAGTACCAATGGTCCACTACACGTGAACCCAACGCGCATACCTTGTATGCTAAACACAAGAACTTGTGCACTCAATGCACCTCAGGTACCAACGCGCCATGCATTATCGATAAATACCATAATTAGTCATTCCTGTTTATAACCAGTAGGCGGCAACATCGACTGCCGCATACAGTAAGTCAACGGAAAGGGATCTGGCCGTCTACATCCTGGCTGATGAGCTTGGCGACAAACGATGTTGACGCCAAGTTCTTCGGCCTCTGACCCTGCAGAAACCCTAATCCAACTCTACAGGTTTTCCAACCGTTTAAACCATGGTAAAACATACTGAAACTGTTCTTTTAACATGCATGAATCCTAAACAACCCAATACAGCATGCTTTGTTCGGTAAATTACTCAAACCACCCATTAACTCTGCATGGTGCAACTTAATCCGAAAATACATTATCATGCTGATTCAGGTGGTTACGTCGTGTTTTAATGTTTCTACGGAGTTAACCGGGTTCGTCCCCTACCTCAGAACACGCTAGAACCTCCCGCAATCTCCCGGTTCACACCGAACCCTCCACGAGCTCCCACGAGAATTGCACCACACCACGGTGTTTCCTCGCGCAATTCGGCAACGCCACGCGTCCTACGATCGTCCAACCACCCTTCAGTACCTGCTAGAAGCTTTAGGGACACAGGGGCAATAAGCTGAGGCAAGGGAGAATGAGAACCAGGTAGAAAACCTGCCCTCGGGTGACCCTATAACCTGCAGAATTCTCAGGTTGGCGTCAACCCTTCTGCCGCCAAGAACAACCGCCACCCTAAACGTCCACATCCTGTGCCGCCAAGATCATGCTGTCAACGGCCACATACCTGGACGCCAACAGGTTAACGACCACCCCTGGCCGCCAACTCCAACTGAACTGCAGCAGGTCCTATTTCATTTCAGGACCAAACCTGCTCAAACCACACATCCACACCACACATTCCACACAACCAACTCACATTGGCCTCACAACGGCCTACACAACCAACACACACATGATCCGCATGGATCCGAAAAGCACGCGACGTTACATTACTATCATCTAAAAAGAAAATTTCGACCTCGAAATTCATAACACAATTCAAAGATAAACAACTTAAACATACACACCTTTACAAGCACTATCATCTAAAAAGAAAATACAAAAGCTCATGCAAACAGATAGGGATACCCTTTAGCCATTTCCTCGGCTAACTCCCAGGTATCCTCACCACCCAACCTATTCTCCCATCTCACTTTAACTAGCTCAATTTCTTTATTCCTCAGCTTCTTTATCTTTCGATCTGTGATCTGTACCGGATACTCAGGCATAGTCATATCCGGCCTCAGGTCACCACCTTGATATCTGATTATTTGAGCTGGATCTTCAATGCACTTTCTCAACATAGAAACATGAAATATATCATGAACATCCGCAAAATCTGCTGGCAAATCTAGCCCATAAGCTGTTTCCCCAATCCTTTCAATCACTTGGAAAGGTCCCACATATCTTGGACTCAACTTTCCAGTCTTTCCAAACCTCATAATACCTTTACTCGGGGAAACTCTCAAGAAAACTAAGTCTCCCACCTCAAACTGAAGTGGTCTCCTCCGGATACTGCATAACTTTACTGCCTGCTTTGAGCTGCCTGCAATTTTTCTTTAATAAGCTTCACTATTTCAGTGGTTTGCTGAATCAATTCAGGACCCACTAACTGCCTTTCTCCCACTTCATGCCAGTTCAATGGGGTTCTACATGGCCTTCCATATAAAGCTTCATACGGTGCCATCCCAAGACTGGTATGATAACTATTATTATAGGCAAACTCAACCATTCCCAAATGATACTCCCAGCTACCTCCCCAAACTAAACAATAGGCTCGCAACATATCTTCAATCGTCTGGATAGTCCTCTCTGTTTGACAATCTGTTTGGGGATGATAAGCGGAGCTATACCTCAACTCAGATCCAATTACTCTTTGCAGACTTCTCCAAAAACCAGAAGTAAATCTTGGATCTCTATCACACACAATAGTCTTCGGAATACCATGCAGTGGAACAATCTTTTCAACATAAATATTTGCTAATCTGTCCACTGTCCAGACATACTCACTGCCACTAATCTGCACACTTTGGTTAATCTGTCAACAAATATCCATATTCCATTATGCCCGGAACTCGATCTTGGTAAACCTGCCACAAAGTCCATAGCAATATCATCCCATTTCCACTGTGGAATGGGTAACGGTTGCAACAAATCTCCAGGCTTCTGATGCTCTGCTTTAATCTACTGACAGATAACACACCTTGGAACAAATTCCGCTGTTTCTTTCTTCATTTGAGGCCACCAAAAATGCTTTCTTAAATCATGGTACATTTTAGTACTACTCGGATGGATAGTGTACCTAGATTTATGAGCCTCTTCCAATACCCGCTGCTTTATCTCTCTTTCTGCAGGAACAAACAACCTGCCTCGGAGCTTGACCACACAATTATCATCAATAGAAACTCCTTCCATTTTCACAATTTCAGGTAATCTTGCATCTGCTTTTTGAGCCTCAATAATCTGCCAATACTAAGATGGCTCTACAGCGCTAGCAACTAGAATTGCCCGCCGCTGACTATTGGGCACATACAAGGAGTTCTCCGCTATTTCTTCATACAACTTCCATTCTTTGATCATCATCAAACTTACATATGCCTTTCTACTCAAAGCATCTGCTACAACATTGGCCTTACCCGGATGGTAAGCCAAACTGAAATCATAATCCTTCAAATATTCAATCCATCTACGCTGGAGAAGGTTCAAATCTTTCTGCGAGAAGATATACTTCAAACTTTTATGATCTGTAAAAATCTCAAATCTCTCGCCATACAAATAATGCCTCCACATTTTCAAAGCAAATACAACTGCAGCCAATTCCAAATCATGAGTGGGGTAATTCTCTTCTGCTGGCTTCAATTGCCTGGACGCATAAGCTATCACTTTGCCATACTGCATAAGCACTGGGCCAAGTCCTTTCCTTGAAGCATCAGTATACAACACAAAACCACCACTCCCTGCCGGTAATGTCAATATAGGTGCTGATGTGAGTCTTTTCTTCAATTCCATAAAACTTTTCTGACATTCACCGGACCACACAAAAGGCACCCCTTTCCTGGTCAATCTAGTCATAGGTGCCGCAATTTTAGAAAAATCTTGAATGAAGCGTCTATAGTAACCTGCTAATCCCAGAAAACTTCTAATCTCGGTTATTGTCTTAGGCACTCCCCATCTCATCACTGCTTCCACTTTACTTGGGTCCACTGCTACTCCTTTAGCTAAGATGACATGACCCAAAAACTGAATTTCCTTCAACCAAAATTCACACTTACTGAATTTGGCAAACAACTGGTTATCTCTTAGCAATTGCAGAGTAAACCTTAAATGAGCTGCATGCTCTTCTTCAGATGCTGAATAAATTAAAATATCATCAATAAAGACCACAATAAATTGATCTAAATATGGATGAAAAATTATATTCATCAGATCCATAAAAACCTGCAGGAGCATTAGTCAACCCAAAAGGCATAACCACAAACTCATAGTGACCATATCTGGTTCTGAAAGCTATCTTATCTATATCTTCCTCTTTAATTCTCAACTGATGGTACCCGGACCTCAAATCAATTTTAGAAAATACTTTTGCTGATTGCAACTGATCAAACAAATCATCTATCCTCGGCAACGGGTAATTATTCTTAATGGTCACTTCATTCAATTTTCTATAATCAATACACATCCGAAAACTTCCATCTTTCTTTTTCACAAATAAAACCGGCGCTCCCCACGGGGAATGACTCGGTCTAATAAACCCTTTCTACAACAACTCTTCTAACTACTTTTTCAATTCCTTAAGTTCTGCTGGTGCCATCCGATATGGAGCTTTAGAGATCGGCATGGTACCTGGCAGCAACTCAATGGTAAAGTCCACCTCTCTATGTGGAGCTAAACCAGGCAAATCCTCAGGAAAAACATCAGCAAATTCCCTAACCACGGGAACTGCTTCCACTGGCTGACTGGCTTTTACCAGACTTATCGAGGCTAAATAAGCTACACACCCATCATTTATCAACTTTCTAGCTTTAATTGCAGAAATTAGAAACTTGGAGGTATAAAAAGGCATACCTTCATATTCAAATACTGCACCATTAGGATGACAAAATCTGATCCTTTTCTTTCTGCAATCTAACATTGCTCCATACATCTCAAGCCAGTCCATACCCAAAATAATATCATAATCTGACAACTGCAGGGCATACAACCGACCCGGCATCTGGTTTCCTTCAATCATAACAGGAGCTTCATCTACATAGCTCGAAGTGAGCAGGAACTCACCTGAAGAAACCTCCACTACTAACTCACAAGACTTCTCTTCTAAAGGATGAGCCATGCAATCCAAAAATTCTTCGAAAATAAAAGAATGAGAGGAACCCGAATCAAATAAAACTCTTGCTGAATATTCATAAAGAGGTAAAGTACCTTCTATCATATTTGATGCCTCCGCCTGGGCTCGGGTGATAGCCATAAACCGGCCTCTTCCCCGCTGCTGCAGTGCTCCTCTGCCACGACCTGACTGTGGCTGCTAGAACTGCTGAGGCTGCTGCACACCTCTTCCATAACCATACTCTCTTGGATAGGGACAATTGCGGATCAAATGCCCCGACTGATTACAATTATAACATCTATATCCTGGTGGAGTAACGGGCTGCCTGGCAGTACTCTGCTGCGACTCCTCCACCTCAGGCCAACCTCGGCCCTGCTGAAACTGCTGACGACCTCCCCATCCTCTTCCTTTGCCTTTAAATGCTTGCTTCAATTTCTGACCCCATTTACGAAAGCCTGATGAAGAAGGTCCTGCTGGTGCTTTACCCTTACTCCCACCCACTGACTGCTGCAGTAGCCGAAAACTACCTGAGCCTGACTCGCCCGCCTGACGAGTCCGAATAGACCTCTCTAATGTAGCTGCTCTCTGGGCTGCTTCTTCCACTGTCTTACACATGAGAGGCACAATTGCATCCTGCAATTCCACTCTCAAACCTCTAATAAAGTACTCAACCATCATATTATTATCTGATACAACATAAGGTGCATAACGGCTAAGCGCCATAAACCTCATTTGGCACTATAAAACTGAAGAGTTACCTTGCTGGAGAGTCTGAAATTACTCTCTTTTCACTTGCTGCACTTGAATCGGAAAGAATGTATCGTTAAATACATCAAGAAATTCCGACCAAGTGATAGCCTCTTCTGTCCTGCCTGCGAAGGTGGTCTGCATCTTCAGTCGCCACCATTCCAATGCAAAACCTCTCAACTGATAAGCAGCTAGCACAACTTTATCTGCTGCCGGACACCTCATAGTTGCAAAAACCCTCTCAACCTCATGAACCCAGTGCTCTGCTGTATCTGGATTCGGCCCTCCTGAATAGGTAGGTGGCTGCAATCTCAGAAACTTCTCAACCTGCATCACTGGTTCTTCTGCTATCAGCACTGGTGGTGGTGGTGGCACAGGTGCTACAAAAGGCACCTCCACTCTTGGCGGAACTGGAGCTACAGGTACAGCCTCTCCATCCCCAGGTGGCTCTACAACCGGTGGTACCAGTACCTACTGATCCATCCTTATCCGAATATCCGCGAGGCTTTCCCAGATTCTTTCAATCATACGCTGGGTACTCTCCTCTGGATCATTTCCTCCACCACCCCAATCTCTTCTATCAGCCATTCCAAAAATTCTACATAAACAAAACACCAAACAAAAATCAAAACAACAAATTATCAAAAACCAGGGTCCCTACCAGCAGTGTACAAAGACCGAAATAAGGCTATGTATCTTTCTAGTTCCCTTATATTAACACGGACCTTGCTCTGATACCAACTGTGGCGGAACGCCTCGGCCAAGCCTGTTAAACTGATAACGTACTTGATCCGAGTCCGCCTCCCGCGAACGGGCCGAAGCCTCGCAAGGGAAATCAAACCACAGTCCGTGTAAACATAAAGGAACACACCACATTTTATATATATTTCACAAGTTACATAGCCAAATTTCCACAAAACTAAAAAGAAGTACAAGAGCCTGGGGCATACCCCGAGGTACAACTGAAGAAAATAAACAACTATCTACACTACACTGCTGGAGCTGCTACTACACAGCTGGAGGTACCGACCCTGCACCGCTACGGTGCAGCTCTGAACTGGAAGTCGGTCGTGAAACGTCCTCCTCTCTCTCACCTGTGGGGGTAGGGGTGAGCCTCTCTAGTCACTGGCTCAGTAGGGAACTCCCCCAAAACCGAGCAAACCAAAAACCACAGGTACAAAGCTATAACAATACCAACAATTTATAGAACAGCTAAGCAGGATATTAAAGCTGTAAAAGTACTCACCGTCTGCCGACTACGAGAAACAACTGTAATAATTAAACGGCAAACCAGTACAGGTGTACAAGCTAAAGTAGAGACAGCCAAACACGAGCCACGTGAACTGGTTCGCGACACCAGAAACTGACTCGGACAAGCTAACACAGGTCTACCTCTCAGTCTCACAGCCAAGGACGAAAGGTCCAGCTGCCGCTCCACGCAGTTCTATAAAAAGTGGTTTTACCGACGGATATTTCCGACAGAATTTTTCCGTCGGAAATACAAATTTCCGACGGATTTCCGACGATTTCCAACGTAATTATCGAAATTTCCGACGGATTTCCGACGGAATTCTTTTCCGTCGGTAATATTCCGACCAACTATTTTCGACGGGCCATTTCCGATGACTTTCTGACGGAAGCCGTCAGAAAATCTATTTTCCGACGGATTTCCGACGGAAAGAGGCCGTCAAAAATGCCGCATTTTCTTGTGGTGACGTGAAAAGTCAAGCAACTGTGGAGACCAACTAAACACCACCACCTGCGGACCACACGGTCACAGGCCCATGCCTGGCACCTCCCGAGACCCTGGCCCGGAACTCTCTGGAGTGAGGCACTGGAAAAGGACTAGCTGGGGTCCAGTACGTCTACTGGTGTCCGTACCCCCAACTACGAGCGCGCTACAAGTGACTAAAAACAAACACAAGTGTCACTGTCCCACTGTCGTCTTTCCCTCAGCCGGACGTGCTACTCAAAACACAAGAGTGAGGGTGTCCAGGTCAGACGACACAGACCTCGACGGTACAACACAAGTACCGGGACAAAGCCCCGAGCTAACAGCCTGGCTCACAAAGAACTTGGGGCACCCAACTGGAGAGGTAACCATGGTAGGCGTCGTACTACTCGCCACGTACACAAAACCACGTGCGCGTCACACACAAACCACGTGAAACCTCACGTAAACCACAAGTACCAATGGTCCACTACACGTGAACCCAACTGGACTCGCGTAAACAGCACGCAGCACGAAAGTAAGGAACTAACTGCATACCTTGTATGCTAAACACGAGAACTCTGTGCACTCAGTGCACCTCAGGTACCAACGCGAATGCATATCGATAAATACCATAATTAGTCATTCTGTTATAACCAGTAGGCGGCAACATCGACTGCCGCATACAGTAAGTCAACGGCAAGGGATCTGGCCGTCTACATCCTGGCTGATGAGCTTGGCGACAAACGATGTTGACGCCAAGTTCTTCGGCCTCTGACCCTGCAGAAACCCTAATCCAACTCTACAGGTTTTCCAACCGTTTAAACCACGGTAAAACATACTGAACTATTCTTTTAACATGCATGAATCCTAAACAACCCAATACAGCATGCTTTGTTCGCTAAATTACTCAAACCACCCATTAACCCTGCATAGTGCAACTTAATCCGAAAATGCATTATCATGCTGATTCAGGTGTTTACTTCGTGTTTAATGTTTCTACGGAGTTAACCGGGTTCATCCCCTACCTCAGAACACGCTAGAACCTCCCGCAATCTCCCGGTTCACACCGAACCCTCCACGAGCTCCCACGAGAATTGCACCACACCACGGCATTTCCTCGTGCAATTCGGCAACGCCACGCGTCCTACGATCGTCCAACCACCCTTCAGTACCTGCTAGAAGCTTTAGGGATACAGGGGCAACAAGCTGAGGTAAGGGAGAATGATAACCAGGTAGAAACCTGCCTTGGGTGACCCTATAACCTGCAGAATTCTCAGGTTGGCGTCAACCCTTCTGCCGCCAAGAACAACTGCCACCCTAAACGTCCACATCCTGTGCCGCCAAGATCATGCTGTCAACGGCCACATACCTGGACGCCAACAGGTTAACGACCACCCCTGGCCGCCAACTCCAACTGAACTGCAGCAGGTCCTATTTCATTTCAGGACTAAACCTGCACTTCAACTGCTCAAACCACACATCCACACCACACATTCCACACAACCAACTCACATTGGCCTCACAACGGCCTACACAACCAACACACACATGATCCGCATGGATCTGAAAAGCACGCGACGTTACATGAGGTCTCTTGTGTAGTTGTGTTTTCGTTGTGGGAGGTCCCTACTGAGCCGGTGACTTGTTGAGGCTCACTCCCTTACAGTCTATTTCAAGTGTTAGCCGGTTGCGTATGGCTAGCAGAGGCATTTGTGGCGGACTTGTACCACCAGTAGTAGAGTAGTTGAGTTGAGTGAGCTTGTGCTCCCTCGGGGTATGCCCCAGGTAGTTGTACACTCTTTAAATTGGACATGTATAATTGTAATGGGACTTTCGTACATTGTGGTTTACAGTTATATACACTTGTACTTTCCTGTGTTATATACTATATTTGTGGTCTTTTATATTCTTACTGGACGTGTGTTAGTGATATCCCTTGCGAGACTGCGGTCCGTTCGTAGGAGACGGATCTGGATATGGACCCTTATTGGGTATAAATATCCAGGGCTGTTATATTATCGACCTCTGTATATGTAAATAACTTGCCCACCTAACCTCCATAGCGGAGCCACCTTGAGATCAGTGGGGTCCAGTGACCCCACTAGATCGAAAAGTTTTCATTAGTGATGTAAAGTTTCACCATTACTGACCCTACTGGATCAAAAATATATATTTAAGGGTGCACCCACTGAATGAAAAATCTAGATCTGCCATTGCTTATCCCGATCTCGGCCACCTCTTCCACTAAAAATAAAATCCTCACCACAGTACAAGCAGTTTTTTGCGATGGCTAGTACATGAAAAGCAGTTTGTGGCAGCTATAAGTCATCGCAAACACCATCGTAGATAACCTCGCCACAAATACTTTTGGGGTGGGTCAAATTGTCGCAAAAAATATCATTTGTGATGGTGTATAAAAGATGTCAAAAACAAGTGAAAATCTATTGTGACAGCTTTTTAGCTCTTGCAATAGATAAGTTATTTGCAATAGTTATTGTTGTCACAAAAACTAATTTTTAATTTTAATTTAATTCTACACCATATTAGTGACAACTATAGCCGTCACAAAAACTGTTTGTGATGCCATAACTTGACATAAAGTTGATCGATTGAAATAGAACAAAAAAGAGTTTCGCAATGGAGTAAATTATGGCAAAAGGTTCAATTTTTATTATTTAATCTTTATGAGATGGCTCTAGTCATTCCAAAAAGTATCTTTTGAGATAGATTATCACAAATAATATAGTATGGATTGCAAAAAAAAGCACTATGACGGCTATAAACAATTACAAATATAACTTTTGCCACGGCTTAAAAATATTTGTGACTATTTATAGCAACTGCAAATGTTAAGCCGTCGCAAATAACTTTTAACTTGAAAATAATCTAAATAAATTTTCACAATATGTTAACGACACTATTGACATATAGTGATATACGATAAACAACTAAAATCATAGTAAAACATTAAATATAAAATGTCAAAGCTACATAATATGCATGATATGTCACAATATATAGATCTATATATACACCCATCAGTACTGAAGGTCTTGTCATCTAGTTGTTACCTGAGTTTAACATCATAACCTCCAAAAACGAAGACAGAATTAGCCCTCAATTAAGGTTTGGGTCCCTATTTCTCCTCCGATGAACTTCTAGTTCTAATAACATGCGTAGGATTTAGCCCTGCACAAAAGATTAATTCTTCTTAAAATTCCTAATTAGGAGTAGGTCCTTAATTACAGGAACTAAAAGCTAAAGGTCAAATTACTAAAATATCCCAAGAAAGCACGTGTTACTAGGAAGTTGAGGCTTCCTAGGTTTTAGGCACCAACAGCTAATATAAAGTTGTACCAGAACATGCCCCGGAGAGAAAAACGCTGTCCTTAAAAGTTGAGTTTTTGCGTGTGGAGTTGCTTGTAAAATTTAATTTTGACCATATGTCGACCCAACTTAGTACAGTTATACTGGATTCATGTAACATGACGGGAAGCTTAACCACTTTTATAATTAGTATTGTCATAGAATTAAAATTGATTTCTATATTAATCTTAATAGTAGTAGTAATAATGTGATCAGGAGTCATTGTGCCATGTACCTGAAGGATGTAAGAATAATTACTCGATCCTAAGACAAAATATAAAATTTTATGTCATTTTCACTTCAGAGATATTGATTGAATACAACCCAGAGAACATCTTATTCAAATATAATTCCAATACATAATTTTATTTGACAATATATATATCCCCATACATGTTGCTCTAGAGACGAGATGAACGTAATTCAAATGCTAATCAACCCAGGATGTTGTCGTCGTTGCCTAAATGAGGAGGAGGAGCGTGTCGTGGATGATGGGGTGGTGCATGGGGAGCTTTTGGATGAGGATGATGGGGTGCATGATGGGGGGCTTTGGCCTGTGGTGGACGATGGGGTGCTGCATGGGGAGCTTTGGGATGCGGATGATGGCCATGATGGGGGGCTTTGGCCCGTGGTGGATGATGCCGATGATGATGCAACTCCGTTCCTAGGTTGAACTCGCTGTCAGCAAAAAAAAGCATGGTGCTCTCGTCACCTGTATGAGGGGGAGGTGCGTGCCGTGGATGATGGGGTGCTGAATGGGGAGCTTTGGGATGTGGATGATGGGGTGCATGATGGGGAGATTTGGCCTGTGGTGGGTGATGCCGATGATGATGCAATTCAGCTCCTAGGTCCAACTCGTCCTCAACTGACAGGAGTATGGTGCTCTCTCGCCTGTATGAGGCGGAGCATGTCGTGGATCATGTGGTGCATGATGAGGAGCTTGGCCCGTGGCGGACGGTGTCGATGATGATGATGCAACTCAGTGCCTATGTTGAACTCGTCGTCGGCAGAGACAAGGGCAGCTACGAGGAGACATGTTGCTACGATCACCAGGGTCAGAACCGAGGGAATGGAGGCCATGTTTGGGTTTGGAGTGTTTCAGTCCTTCTCCAACCTTTCACTAGGTGTGTGGTGCTGGAGGAAACGATCGACTTCCCTTCTTTTATAGAAGAAGATGGTGACTTGGGGGAGCCTCAAAATAATAGAGATCCCAATGTCCAATGTGAAATAAATTCTATAGGATCCATTTTCAGAACAATTTTAGGGAAGTCTAATGATATATATCTGAAGCTTTAACTTCTAAATTAAAAGATCTTCCTTATTCAAACACTAGCTAGTATCTTTTGTTCAATTTAATTACAGATTTTATAATATGAGTACATATCTTGGCTCTCTATATATGTCACTTAGCACTTTATGTGGCCCTGAATCCCTTTAGGATCAACTACCTTAAAGTGATGCTTAACCAAGTAGGCTTCAAACAAGAAAATTATATGTTTGCCTTTTACTACTTCCAATAGTAGTGATTTCATTAAGGAATTTTTTTTATTGTGGTAAATCACAAATTAAAAGCGACAATCATAGAGTAATAGCATGAAGAGAGAGAGGATCTTTCCCACTAATTATCTACCATGTGAAGCCCACTTAGGTGGCGTTTGATAATACTTTAATTTTAAATCTAAAATCTTATTTTCCATTTATTCTCTAAATCTGAAATTTTAAAAGTATTTGATATATATAAGTAATTCATTAAGAGGTGTTTGATAATCAACTTATACAATATCTTAATTATAACATAGTTGGTTAAAATGCTACACTTCTATTGGCTAGATCTTGGGTTCAAAACCTAGAGCCAACAAAATTGAGTTTTTAGAACTGAGTCACTGGAAAGGAATCCTGTCACTACTGGTGGCTGACGAGTTGCTGGATTCAGGCGACCAGCAGTGGTGTTGTCAGATTCCCACAGTGGAACGGCCGTTCGCCAACTGTGGGTTGAGAAATTGACGGTCATAAAAAAAAAAGTGATTCTCTTGGCTTAAAAATTAATTGGTTTTTTCAGATTTATATGTAATTTAGATATTTTAGATATTTTATCAAATAATCTAAATCTTCAAAATTAGGTATTTCAAACCTTAGATGTCTATTACATGTTATCAATAGTCCCTTCGTCAATGATGTTATTTTTTAGTAGAAATACTTATCAAATACATATTATCACTTAGCACAAACATTTGATATCTGTAACATCCTCAAGCATCGCGAACATGTAGTTTATGATTGAGAGGTACCTTTTGGAGTAATGGCTCAGTTCTGAAAGGAACTTCGTGTTTAATGGGGGGGGAATTTTGGCATGGGTTATGTTCCTGGAAAGTCCCCATACTAAAGCCAATTACTCTCAAAGGGGACAAAACTGTAAGGCTAATGGGCTAAAGCGGACAATACCTCAAAGGTATAGAGTACGAGGAGTGACAGATTTTGTATTCACTACCCTAGTAAGTGCAAGAGTGAAGTATCATAATTGGCAAAGTGCTACACTATGAGAGTCACCACTTAAGTTCTAAAGGAGCAAAGTGTTACATAGTGGAACCCACCTCTCGAGCATGTGGGAGCCTCCTCTAGAGTCTTGCTTGCTTGAGAGCTTGACTATACTGTATGTTATATGCGGTCAATGATGAGAACGTAGTTTATATAAGAGGGGTAAATTATACCATCCACAAGTATATCTAGCATGTACCCTATTTTTGTGAGATACTTTTTAAAGTATCGGCATAGTTTTGAAAAGAACTTTATGGAAAAGCAAACTTAATGAGAAAAAAATATTAGGTTGGGTGACGTTCTTGTGAAGTCCTCATTCTGAAGACGATTACTCTAAAGGGGACAAAACTATGGGGCGAGTGAGTTAATGCTAACAATAACTTGACAGTATAGACTACAGTGTGTGACAATATCTTCCTAGATGATCTAGTTCTATTTGTCTCAAAATTTGGGACGTACATTGCAAAATTTTCAGTATACGTTTTTAGCCGCCATATTTGTCATGTATTGTCTCAATGAATTTTTCTGCGTGGAACAATTGTGTTATGACATTTTTAGGACACCACATATAATAAATGGAATTGACATGCCACTAATTTTTTAGTTAATTTGGTTGAAGTGGTTATCAAATGATCTAGGCATCCATAGCAGAACAGTACATTAACATTGATTGATTGGATTCAATTCGATTGAACCCTCTTACATCAACATACATGTGATATTTCATGACCTTAGTGTTAGCCGTTTGCCTGCCCTAGTCTATCACCTTCCTTGACCAATATAGTTCTTGAGATCAGCTTCTCTCTCCCACGTGCAAATTTCCTCTCCACTCTTTGCCATTAGCAGTTCCTAATTTTTGCCAGTGATTTCCTGTCTTATCTTTCCCAACATTCTTGAGATACTAACAGTTTTCTCCGACCTTACATCATCATTTATCTCTATATATCTTAGAATTGTCCATGATTAGAGCTTGATCATGATAAGACAATTTGCTATAACATCCTATGACCTCTGTGACTATTTTAGCAAAGATACATATAGCACATGTCAATCAAGCATCTACTCTTGTTGCTTGGCCATGTGCAAGGTTGCCCGAAGAGTTTTAGGAATGAGAACACAGGGATATATACAGGATCCCACCATCTCCATTCTCTTCTGAGGTTTTGAAGCACCTGCTTGGTGAACCGTTCACGAATGGCGGGATAGATATATATGCATATCTTATCCACCTCCGTCTATGTAAATAACATGCTCACCTATCCCCAGTGGCGGAGCCACCTTGAGATCAGTCGGGTCCAGTGACCCCACTAGTTCGAAAAGTCTTCATTAGTGATGTAAAGTTTCACCATTAATGACCCTACTGGATCAAAAAAATATGTTTAAGGGTGCACCCACTAAATAAAAATTCTAGATCCGCCAATGCCTATCTCGATCTCGGCCACTCTTCCACTAAAAATCAAATCATCAACACAGTACAAACAGTTTTTTGCGATGGCTAGTACATGAAAAGCCGTTTTTGGCGGCTATAAGTGTTCGCAAACACCATCGCAGATAACCTCCCCACAAATACATTTGGGGTGGGTCAAATTGTCGCAAAAAATATCATTTGTGATGGTGTATAAAAGATGTCAAAAACAAGTGAAAATCTATTGTGACAGCTTTTTAGCTCTTGCAATAGATAAGTTATTTGCAATAGTTATTGTTGTCACAAAAACTAATTTTTAATTTTAATTTAATTCTACACCAATATTAGTGACAACTATAAGCCGTCACAAAAAACTGTTTTGTGATGCCATAACTTGACATAAAGTTGATCGATTGAAATAGAACAAAAAAAGAGTTTCGCAATGGAGTAAATTATGGCAAAAGGTTCAATTTTTATTATTTAATCTTTATGAGATGGCTCTAGTCATTCCAAAAAGTATCTTTTGAGATAGATTATCACAAATAATATAGTATGGATTGCAAAAAAAGCACTATGACGGCTAAACATTACAAATATAACTTTTGCCACGGCTTAAAAATATATTTGTGACTATTTATAGCAACTGCAAATGTTAAGCCGTCGCAAATACTTTTAACTTGAAAATAATCTAAATAAATTTTCACAATATGACACTATTGACATATAGTGATATACGATACACAACTAAAATCATATTAAAACATTAAATATCATATGTCAAAGCTACATAATATGCATGATATGTCTCAATATATAAATCTATATATACACCTATCAGATACACAAGAAATAAGACGAAAAAAATTAAAGATGTGACAAACATTTATCTTCCTAACTCTCATTAATGTATCCAGTACCGCCACCTATGAGACTCGAAAGGGTTAATTAATAGTCTATAGATAAATATAAAAAGTAAAAAAAATCCTATAATAATAAGAAAAAATCTATAAACAAAGTACCGTGTCCCAATAATAACACAAGTACATATCTTACCGAGTATACCGCCAGGTGGTACATAGAAGAATAACCAGCTAGCTAGTGGTGACTTTTAACTACCCCTGTGATAAGAGACTCTTCTTTGGATTTTGGAGTTGAGTTTGTAATCTCTAAAATGATGGTGAGAGCTTAAAACTGGTTCTTACAGTACTGAAGGTCTTGTCATCTAGTTGTTACCAGAGTTTAACATCATAACCTCCAAAAACGAAGACAGAATTAGCCCTCAATTTAGGTTTGGGTCCCTTTTTCTCCTCCGATGAACTTCTAGTTCTAATAACATGAGTAGGATTTAGCCCTGGACAAAAGATTAATTCTTCTTAAAATTCCTAATTAGGAGTAGGTCCTTAATTACAGGAACTAAAAGCTAAAGGTCAAAATTACTAAAATATCCCAAGAAAGCACGTGTTACTAGGAAAAGTTGAGGCTTCCTAGGTTTTAGGCACCAACAGCTAATATAAAGTTGTACCAGAACATGCCCGGGGGAGAGAAAAAAGCTGTCCTTTAAAAGTTGAGTTTTTTTAGTACGTGTGGAGTTGCTTGTAAAATTTAATTTTGACCATATGTCGACCCAACTTAGTACAGTTTATACTGGATTCATGTAACATGACGGGAAGCTTAACCACTATTATAATTAATATTGTCATAGAATTAAAATTGATTTCTATATTAATCTTAATAATAGTAGTAATAATGTGATCAGGAGTCATTGTGCCATGTACCTGAAAGATGTAAGAAAATTACTCGATCCTAAGACAAAATATAAAATTTTATGTCATTTTCATTTCAGAGATATTGATTGAATACAACCCACAGAACATCTTATTCAAATATTATTCCAATACATAATTTTATTTGACAATACATATATCCCCATACATGTGCTCTAGAGATGAGATGAACGTAATTCAAATGCTATTCAACCCACGATGTTGTCGTCATTGCCTAAATGAGGAGGAGGAGCGTGTCTTGGATGATGGGGTGGTGGAGCTTGGGATGTGGATGATGGGGTGCATGATGGGGGGATTTGGCCCGTGGTGGACGATGGGGTGCTGCATGGGGAGCTTTGGGATGCGGATGATGGCCATGATGGGGGGCTTTGGCCCGTGGTGGACGATGCCGATGATGATGCAACTCAGTTCCTAGGTTGAACTCGCTGTCAGCAAAAAAAAGCATGGTGCTCTCGTCACCTGTATGAGGGGGAGGTGCGTGCCGTGGATGATGGGGTGCTGTATGGGGAGCTTTGGGATGTGGATGATGGGGTGCATGATGGGGAGATTTGGCCCGTGGTGGGTGATGCCGATGATGATCCAATTCAGCTCCTAGGTCCAACTCGTCCTCAACTGACAGGAGTTTGGTGCTCTCTTCGCCTGTATGAGGAGGAGGAGCATGTCGTGGATCATGTGGTGGATGATGAGGAGCTTTGGCCCGTGGCGGACGGTGTCGATGATGATGATGCAACTCAGTGCCTATGTTGAACTCGTCGTCGGCAGAGACAAGGGCAGCTACGAGGAGACATGTTGCTATGATCACCAGGGTCGGAACCGAGGGAATGGAGGCCATTGTTTGGGTTTGGAGTGTTTCAGTCCTCTCTCAACCTTTCACTAGGTGTGTGGTGCTGGAGGAAACGATCGACTTCCCTTCTTTTATAGAAGAAGATGGTGACTTGGGGGAGCCTCAAAATTAATAGAGATCCCAAATGTCCAAAGTGAATATAAATTCTATAGGCACCATTTTTAGAACAATTCTAGGGAAGATTCTAATGATATATTTCTGAAGCCTTTAACTTCTAAATTAAAAGATCTTCCTTATTCAAACACTAGCTAGTATCTTTTGTTCAATTTAATTATAGATTTTATAATATGAGTACATATCTTGGCTCTCTATATATGTCACTTAGCACTCTTATGTGCCCTGAATCCCTTTAGGATCAACTACCTTAAAGTGAATGCTTAACCAAGTAGGCTTCAAACAAGAAAAATATATGTTGCCTTTTACTACTTCCAATAGTAGTGATTTCGTTAAGGAATTTTTTTTATTCTTCTAAATCACAAATTAAAAGCAACAATCATAGAGTAATAGCATGAAGAGAGAGAGAGGATCTTTCTCACTTAATTATCTACCATGTGAAGCCCACTTAGGTGACATTTGATAATACTTATATTTAAATCTAAAATCTTATTTTCCATTTATTCTCTAAATCTGAAATTTTAAAAGTATTTGATATATATAAGTAATTCATTAAGACGTGTTTGATAACCAACTTATACAATATCTTAATTATAACATAGTTGGTTAAAATGTTACACTTCTATTGGCTAGATCTTGGGTTCAAAACCTTGAACCAACAAAATTGAGTTTTTAGTACTGAGTCAGTGGAAAGGAGTCCGGTCACTACTGGTGGCTGACGAGTTGCTGGATTCAGGTGACCGCTAGCGGTGTTGTCAGATTCCCATAGTGGAACAGCCGTTCGCCAACTGCGGGTTGAGAAATTGACGGTCATAAAAAAAAAAAGTGATTCCTCTTGGCTTAAAAATTAAGTGGTTTTTCAGATTTAAGTGATTAATTTAGATATAATTTTAGATATTTTATCAAATAATCTAAAATCTTCAAAATAGGTATTTCAAACTTTAGATGTCTATTACATGTTATTAAATAGTCCCTTCGTCATAATGATGGTATTTATTAGTAGAAATACTTATCAAATACATATTATCACTTAGCACAAACATTTGATACCTGTAACATCCTCTAACATCGCGAACATGTAGTTTATATTTGAGAGGTACCTTTTGGAGTATTGGCTCAGTTCTGAAAGGAACTTCGTGTTTAATGGGGGGGAATTTTGGCATGGGTGATGTTCCTGGAAAGTCCCCATACTAAAGCCAATTACTCTCAAAGGGGACAAAACTGTAAGGCTAATGGGCTAAAGTGGACAATACCTCGAAGGTATAGAATACGAGGAGTGACAGATTTGGTATTCACTACCCTAGTTAGTGCAAGAGTGAAGTATCATAATTGGCAAAGTGCTACACTGTGAGAGTCACCACTTAAGTTAGAAAGGAGCAAAGTGTTACATAGTGGAACCCACCTCTCGAGCATGTGGGAGCCTCCTCTAGAGTCTTGCTTGCTTGAAGGCTGACTATACTGTGTGTTATATGGGGTCAATGATGAGAACGTAGTTTATATAAGAGGGGTAAATTATACCATCCACAAGTATATCTAGTGTGTACACTATATCTATGAGATACTTTTTAAAGTATCAGCTTAGTTTTGAAAAGAACTTTATGGAAAAGTGTACTTAATGAGAAAAAAAATTAGGTGGGTGACTTCTTGTGAAGTCCTAATTCTGAAGCCGATTACTCTCAAGGGGACAAAACTATGGGTCGAGTGAGTTAATGCTGACAATAACTTGATAGTATAGAGTACAGTGTGTGACAATATCTCCTAGATGATCTGTTTCTATTTGTCTCAAAATTTGGGATGTACATTGCAAAATTTCAGTATACATTTTTAGCCACTATATTTGTCATGTATTGTCTCAATGAATTTTTCCCTGTGAACAATTGTGTTATGAATTTTTAGGACACATGCCACTAATTTTTGTTAATTTTGTTGAAGTGGTATCAAATGATCTAGGCATCAATAGCAGAACAGTACATTAACATGGATGATTGGATTCAATTCGATGATCCCTCTCACATCAACATACATGTGATATTCATGACCTCAGATCCGGCTGTTTGCCTGCCCTACTCTATCACCTATCTTGACCAATATAGTTCTTGAGATCGCTTCTCTCTCCCACGTGCAAATTTTGCCTTCCACTCTTTGCTATTAGCAGTTCCTAATTTTTTCCAATGATTTCCTGTCTTTTCTTTCCCAACATTCTTGAGATACTAACAGTTTTCTCCGACCTTACATTCTCATTTATCTCTCTATATCTTAGATTTGTCCATGATTAGAGCTTGATCATGATAAGACAATTTGCTATGACCTCTGTGACTATTTTAGCAAAGATACATATAGCACATGTAAATCAAGCATCTACTCTTGTTGCTTGGCCATGTGCAAGGTTGCTCGAAGAGTTTCAGGATTGAGAACAGAGAGATATATGCAGGATCCCACCATATCCATTCTCTTCTGAGGTTTTGAAGCACCTTCTTGGTGAACCGTTCACGAATGGCCAGATAGATATATGCATATCTTATCCACCTCCGTCTATGTAAATAACATGCTCTCCTATCCCCAGTAGCGGAGCCACATTGAGATCAGTGGGGTCCAGTGACCCCACTAGATCGAAAAATTTTCATTAGTGATATAAAGTTTCACCATTACTGACCCTAATGGATCAAAAAAATATGTTTAAGGGTGCACCCACAGAATGAAAATTCTAGATCCGCCACTGCCCATCTCGATCTCGGCCCCTCTTCCACTAAAAATCAAATCATCACCACAGTACAAGCAATTTTTTGCGATGGCTAGTACATGAAAAGCCATTTGTGGCGGCTATAAGTCATCGAAAACACCATCGCAGATAACCTCGCCGCAAATACTTTTGGGGTTGGTCAAATTGTCGCAAAAAATATCATTTGTGACGGTGTATAAAAGATGTCAAAAACAAGTGAAAATCTATTGCGACAGCTTTTTAGCTCTTGCAATAGATAAGTTATTTGCAATAGATATTGTTGCCACAAAAACTAATTTTTAATTTTAATTTAATTCTACACCAATATTACTGACAACTATAAGCCGTCACAAAAAACTGTTTTGTGATGCCATAACTCGACATAAAGTTGATCGATTGAAATAGAAAAAAAAAAGAGTTTCGCAATGGAGTAAATTATCGCAAAAGGTTTAATTTTTAATATTTAATCTTTATGAGATGGCTCTAGTCATTCCAAAAGGTATCTTTTGAGATAGATTATCACAAATAATATAGTATGGATTGCAAAAAAAGCACTATGACGGCTATAAACAATTACAAATATAACTTTTGCCACGGCTTAAAAATATATTTGTGACTATTTATAGCAACTGCAAATGTTAAGCCGTCGCAAATAACTTTGAACTTGAAAATAATCTAAATAAATTTTCACAATATGACACTATTGACATATAGTGATATACGATACACAACTAAAATCATATTAAAACATTAAATATCAAATGTCAAAGCTACATAATATGCATGATATGTCTCAATATATAAATCTATATACACCTATCAGATACACAGAAATAAAACGAAAAAAAAAATAAAGATGATGACAACATTTATCTTCCTAACTCTCATTAATGTATCCAGTACCGCCACCTATGAGACTCGAAAGGGTTAATTAATAGTCTATAGATAAATATAAAAAGAAAAAAATCCTATAATAATAAGAAAAAATCTATTAAACAAAGTACCGTGTCCCAATAATAACATAAGTACATATCTTACCGAGTATACCGCCAGGTGGTACATAGAAGAATAACCAGCTAGCTAGTGGTGACTTTTAACTACCCCTGTGATAAGAGACTCTTCTTGGATTTTGGAGTTGAGTTTGTAATCTCTAAAATGATGGTGAGAGCTTAAAACTGGTTCTTACAGTACTGAAGGTCTTGTCATCTAGTTGTTACCTGAGTTTAACATCATAACCTCCAAAAACGAAGACAGAATTAGCCCTCAATTTAGGTTTGGGTCCCTATCTCCTCCGATGAACTTCTAGTTCTAATAACATGAGTAGGATTTAGCCCTGGACAAAGATTAATTCTTCTTAAATTCCTAATTAGGAGTAGGTTCTTAACACAGGAACTAAAAGCTAAAGGTCAAAATTACTAAAATATCCCAAGAAAGCACGTGTTACTAGGAAAAATTGAGGCTTCCTAGGTTTTAGGCACCAACAGCTAATATAAAGTTGTACCAGAACATGCCGGGGGGGGGGGGGAGAGAAAAAAGCTGTCCTTTAAAAGTTGAGTTTTTTAGTACGTGTGGAGTTGCTTGTAAAATTTAATTTTGACCATATGTCGACCCAACTTAGTACAGTTTATACTGGATTCATGTAACATGACGGGAAGCTTAACCACTATTATAATTAATATTGTCATAGAATTAAAATTGATTTCTATATTAATCTTAATAATAGTAGTAATAATGTGATCAGGAGTCATTGTGCCATGTACCTGAAGGATGTAAGAATAATTACTCGATCCTAAGACAAAATATAAAATTTTATGTCATTTTCACTTCAGAGATATTGATTGAATACAACCCACAGAACATCTTATTCAAATATTATTCCAATACATAATTTTATTTGACAATATATATATCCCCATACATGTTGCTCTAGAGATGAGATGAACGTAATTCAAATGCTATTCAACCCACGATGTTGTCGTCATTGCCTAAATGAGGAGGAGGAGCGTGTCTTGGATGATGGGGTGGTGGAGCTTTGGGATGTGGATGATGGGGTGCATGATGGGGGGCTTTGGCCCGTGGTGGACGATGGGGTGCTGCATGGGGAGCTTTGGGATGCGGATGATGGCCATGATGGGGGGCTTTGGCCCGTGGTGGACGATGCCGATGATGATGCAACTCAGTTTCTAGGTTGAACTCGCTGTCAGCAAAAAAAAGCATGGTGCTCTCGTCGCCTGTATGAGGGGGAGGTGCGTGCCGTGGATGATGGGGTGCTGTATGGGGAGCTTTGGGATGTGGATGATGGGGTGCATGATGGGGAGATTTGGCCCGTGGTGGGTGATGCCGATGATGATGCAATTCAGCTCCTAGGTCCAACTCGTCCTCAACTGACAGGAGTATGGTGCTCTCTTCGCTTGTATGAGGAGGAGGAGCATGTCGTGGATCATGTGGTGCATGATGAGGAGCTTTGGCCCGTGGCGGACGGTGTCGATGATGATGATGCAACTCAGTGCCTATGTTGAACTCGTCGTCGGCAGAGACAAGGGCAGCTACGAGGAGACATGTTGCTATGATCACCAGGGTCGGAACCGAGGGAATGGAGGCCATTGTTTGGGTTTGGAGTGTTTCAGTCCTCTCTCAACCTTTCACTAGGTGTGTGGTGCTGGAGGAAACGATCGACTTCCCTTCTTTTATAGAAGAAGATGGTGACTTGGGGAGCCTCAAAATTAATAGAGATCCCAAATGTCCAAAGTGAATATAAATTCTATAGGCACCATTTTCAGAACAATTCTAGGGAAGATTCTAATGATATATATCTGAAGCCTTTAACTTCTAAATTAAAAGATCTTCCTTATTCAAACACTAGCTAGTATCTTTTGTTCAATTTAATTATAGATTTTATAATATGAGTACATATTTTGGCTATCTATATATGTCACTTAGCACTCTTATGTGCCCTGAATCCCTTTAGGATCAACTATCTTAAAGTGAATGCTTAACCAAGTAGGCTTCAAACAAGAAAAATATATGTTGCCTTTTACTACTTCCAATAGTAGTGATTTCGTTAAGGAATTTTTTTTATTCTTCTAAATCACAAATTAAAAGCGACAATCATAGAGTAATAGCATGAAGAGAGAGAGAGTATCTTTCTCACTTAATTATCTACCATGTGAAGCCCACTTAGGTGGCGTTTGATAATACTTAATATTTAAATCTAAATTCTTATTTTCCATTTATTCTCTAAATCTGAAGTTATAAAAGTATTTGATATATATAAGTAATTCAATAAGACGTGTTTGATAACCAACTTATACAATATCTTAATTATAACATAGTTGGTTAAAATGTTACACTTCTATTGGCTAGATCTTGGGTTCAAAATCTCGAACCAACAAAATTGAGTTTTTAGAACTGAGTCACTGGAAAGGAGTCCGGTCACTACTGGTGGCTGACGAGTTGCTGGATTCAGGCGATCGCTAGCGGTGTTGTCAGATTCCCACAGTGGAACGGCCATTCACCAACTGCGGGTTGAGAAATTGATGGTCATAAAAAAAAGTGATTCCTCTTGGCTTAAAAATTAAGTGGTTTTTTCAGATTTAAGTGATTAATTTAGATATTATTTTAGATATTTTATCAAATAATCTAAAATCTTCAAAATTAGGTATTTCAAACTTTAGATGTCTATTACATGTTCAATATATAGTCCTTCGTCATAATGATGGTATTTTATTAGTAGAAATACTTTTCAAATACATATTATCACTTAGCACAAACATTTGATATCTGTAACATCCTCTAACATCGCGAACATGTAGTTTATATTTGAGAGGTACCTTTTGGAGTATTGGCTCAGTTCTGAAAGGAACTTCGTGTTTAATGGGGGGGAATTTTGGCATGGGTGATGATCCTGGAAAGTCCCCATACTAAAGCCAATTACTCTCAAAGGGGACAAAACTGTAAGGCTAATGGGCTAAAGCGGACAATACCTCGAAGGTATAGAATACGAGGAGTGACAGATTTGGTATTCACTACCCTAGTTAGTGCAAGAGTGAAGTATCATAATTGGCAAAGTGCTACACTGTGAGAGTCACCACTTAAGTTCGAAAGGAGCAAAGTGTTACATAGTGGAACCCACCTCTCGAGCATGTGGGAGCCTCCTCTAGAGTCTTGCCTGCTTGAGATCTTGACTATACTGTGTGTTATATGGGGTCAATGATGAGAACATAGTTTATATAAGAGGGGTAAATTATACCATCCACAAGTATATCTAGCGTGTACACTATATCTATGAGATTTTTAAAGTATCGGCTTAGTTTTGAAAAGAACTTTATGGAAAAGTGAACTTAATGAGAAAAAAAAATATTAGGTTGGGTGACCTTCTTGTGAAGTCCTAATTCTGAAGACGATTACTCTCAAGGGGACAAAACTATGGGTCGAGTGAGTTAATGCTGACAATAACTTGATAGTATAGAGTACAGTGTGTGACAATATCTTCCTAGATGATCTGTTTCACTACAAGAAATTGCGGGATTACTGACGGATGTTTCCGACGGATTATTTTCCGTCGGTAATTTCGACGGATATTCCGACTAAAAATATCCGTCGAAAAATCGGTCAGAAGTTCCAACCGAAATATTTTGTCGGAAATACAGTCGGAAAAATAGCTTTTTCTCCTCCAGCGAAAAACCCCCCTTTCGCTCTCTCTCTCTCTCTCTCTCTCTCTCTCTCTCTCCTCTCTCTCTCTCTTCTCTCTCTCTCTCTCTCTCTCTCTCTCTCTCTCTCTCACCGCCTGTCACCGACGCCGCTGCGCCCTCGCCGCACCGGTCGCCGACGCCGCTCGCCGCCTGCCTAACCGAAACCCCTCGCCGCTGTCGCCACGCTCGCGCGCTCGCCGCCGCGACCGAAGCCCCTTGCTGGCTGCCGCCAGCCTCGCCGCTCTCCGCCGCCGTGCTCCGCCAGCCTCGCCGCCTGCAGGTATGTCCCAGCCCCCCCCCTCCCCCTCCATTCCCCCCCTCCCTTCCCCGCCACCGGCAACCCCCTCCCCCTTCTGTCCCACCCTCCCTCCCCCTCCACCGGTGACCCTCCCCCCTCCACCGGCGACCCCCCTCTCTCCCTCCCATCGGCGCCCCCCAGTCGACCCCCCCTCCCCCTCCCGTCCGAGCGCCCCGCTGTCAACCCCCCCTACCCCTCCCGTCCAAGCCCCCCACCCCTATCGTCCCCCCCACCCGCCCCCCCCCCACAGTCCCCTCTCCTCCGGGCCACCGCCCCCCTTCCCTCACAGTTCCCCCTGCCCGTCCCTGCACCCCCACCACCGCCCCGCTGGAGACCACTCCACCTCCCCCCCCCCCCCCCTGCCCCCCCTCCCCCCCACCCCACCCCCCCACTCGCCGGCCACCCCCCCCCCCCCACTTGTCGAGGTCAGACAGAGTTATCCTAGTATACTCTTCGATAATTTTCCATATATATCCTAATTAGTCTATATATATCACCACCTCAAAATCAATTTAATTTTAATAACATATTTACACTTCACACTCCCAGTAAAATGGCTATATCAAAATGACCCAAAATGTGAGGCTGCCGCTGCCATTCCCACATGCATGATTCTGCTCGTATGAAACTCTTGAGGGAATTAATGAAAAAGTGTTAGAAATCCAGGAAAGAAACCTAGTGTGGGGAGTTGATCAACTTATGTTTTGTAGTTTATTTGTAGTCATTTGATTGATTCTTTCATATTTACCATATTATGATTTAATTTCATATTTTAAATTACTCATGAATAAATTGATATAATTTTTTTTCTAATTAGTGATGAGAGATCGTGATTGGAAATTAGACTCAAAGAAGAACAAATGTCCAACGTATCAAAGTACGTGTTTGTTTGAACGAAAGATATTCCGATGGATATTCGAAGATTGCATGATGGTTTACTTTTGGTGAAAGAGAAGATGAAGAAAAAATCATAAAGATTATTCGAAAAGAAGAAAGACAAAGTTTAGAAAATAAAATTGGATTATCTGTTATTGAAGATGAAAAGGGACTACGATATTCTGTAATCTTACGACGTAGTTGGTGTGGTAGTATGTACATATTTAGTGGAAAAGACTGGTCAAAATTTGTGGAAAATAATTGTGTCAAAGAGCTTGACATTCTGAAAGTTATGTCTTCCCATTATGTACGAAGAGATGTATTTAGTAAACTATATTTAGGGATATCAGTGGTTAGTTCAAAACTTAGGAAATCTAATAAGAAGCTGGTGAATAAAGAGCCGATCAAGTGGTGGTGGCCTAATATGAAGACATCACGGTTTGTATGAACAAATAGTCATTGTGTTCTTTTTAATGTTCAATACCATAAGTATTTATATAGTGCTCAAATTTATTTGATATTCATGTATGCTTACTCTTCATTTATCTTTACGTCAACGCTTTATTTCACCCATTACCTCTGGGACTCTCCATATAACGTATGTGTCATATGTATGGTACTTGAACGATGTGAGGGTGTGTTGGATTTTAACTCGGAACATGACATTTAATCTGTGTAGGAAAAATGTCTTATGAGAATCGGTCATGGATGTACCGTGGAATAGTGAATGGAGTTGTGACCGAGGAGTTTAAAGACGGAGTTGACAGTTTATTGAGTTTGCATTGAGTAATTCATCAGTAGCAGTTGATCCGATGGGTAACATCCGATGTCCGTGTTCGGCTTGTAAGAACAGAAAGTGGATATCGACATGGGATGTGCAGCATCATCTGTATACGAGAGGATTTGTTGGCCATTATGAGTTATGGTCGTGTCATGGTGAGTTGAATATTCAGTCGTCTGCACCAGCTAATTACTTTGCCTCCACAAGTACGTACGTAGTAGACATGGTTGTCGATGTTGCTGGTCCGGAGTTCAATATTCATGAAGATCAAACAAATGCCGAATGATACAGCTCAGAGTTTATTAGTTACTTCGAGATGCTGATGAGCCATTATGGGATAGTTGTGAGAAGCACACGGTTGTCTACAGTGTCGCAGCTATTGAATTTGAAATCTAAATTTCATATGAGCGAGAGTTGTTTTGACCGGCTTCTCTTACTGGTCAAGAGCATGCTTCCTCAATCAGAGAGGTTACCTGCTGACTTTTACCGTGCGAAGAAGATGGTGAATGATTTTGGGCTTGGTTGATGCATGTCCGAATCACTGTATGTTGTACTACAAAGAGGATGCAGATAAGACATCATGCTGTATTTGTAAGCATGATAGGTTCAAGCCCAAGAGAGGGGACAAGTCAAAGCAGAAGGATGTTCCGTATAAGTCATTGCGGTACTTTCCTATCACACTCAGATTGCAGCGATTATTCATGTCCTCGAGGACAGTTGGACATATGACTTGGCATGCGGAAAGTGTCTGTCGCGACGAAGGTGAAATGAGTCATCCTGCCGATGGTGAAGCTTGGGCTCATTTTAGCCGTACTCATCCTTACTTCTCAAGGGATCCACGCAACGTACGGCTTGGTTTATGCACAAATGGTTTCAATCCTTTCGGAGGCTCGGTGGCATCTTACTCATATTGGCCAGTATTCCTAACACCGTATAACCTTCCGCCAGGCATGTGCATGAAGCGTGAGAATCTGTTCCTTTCATTGCTGATTCTGGGTCCAAAAGTCCAGGAAAAATATAGACATATATCTCAGACCATTGATTGATGAGATGAAATTGTTATGGTCAGATGGTGTGCAGTCTTATGATGCATCCAGAAAACAGAATTTCAATCTGAAGGCTGCATTAATGTGGACAATAAGTGACTTTCCAGCCTACGACATGTTATCTGGCTGGAGCACACATGGGAGGTTGGCATGTCCTTATTGCATGGAGGATTCTAAATCATTTGTGTTGAAATCTGGGGGAAAATCTTGTTGGTTCGATTGTCATCGGCGGTTTCTACCCAGTGACCATCCTTTCCGAAAGCAAAAGGATTCTTTTATGAAAATACAACTGTGATGGAGGAGGTAGATATAGAACGGGTGTCTGGTGGAAACATGGCGAGGCGGGTCCAGAACTTACTGACTGTAACACAACTGGCTGGTAGTACCCGACAAATCCCTGGCTTTGGGAAGGATCACAATTGGGTGAAGCAAAGTATTTTTTGGGAATTGCCTTATTGGTCACACTTTTGATACGTCATAACCTAGACGTCATGCATATAGGGAAGAATGTTTTTGATAATGTGTTCAACACAGTTATGGACGTCAAAGGCAAAACGAAGGATAACGTCAAGGCACGTTTCGATTTGAAAGTACTTTGCAAACGTCCAGAACTAGAGCTACATCATGTTCAAGGAAAAGTGGTGCAACCTAAAGCTGCATATGTGCTTGGGACCAGACAGATTAAGGAAGTGTTGCAATGGTTAAAGCAATTGAGATTTCCGGATGGATATGTCTCGAATATTGCGCGTTGTGTAAATGTCAACGAGGGAAAAATATACGGAATGAAGAGTCATGACTGCCATGTTTTCATGCAAAGACTGATGCCTCTTGCTTTTCGTGAGTTGTTGCCGAAACAAATATGGGGAGCAATGACTGAGCTGAGTCAATTCTTCAAGATTTTATCTGCATCAGAACTCAAAATTCATGACTTGCAAAATATGGAGCAAAATATAATTCAGAAAGTCTGCAAATTAGAGAAGATATTTCCTCCAGCATTCTTTGATTCAATGGAGCACCTGATCATCCATTACCATATGAGGCAAGGGTCGGAGGACCAGTACAATTTCGATGGATGTATCCGTTTGAGAGGTATATTTCTACATCTCAATTTATTGCCATTACGACGATTTGTTATATTACTTATGTATGCATTTGAATTATTGTCGTAGGTGCATGCACGATCTTAAGATGAAAGTCCGCAACAAAGCACAAGTTGAGGGCTCCATTACTCAGGCGTACCTCATTGAGGAGATATCGAACTTCTGTTCGATGTACTTTGACACGGAAATACGAACCTGACGCACTCAACCTCCACGTAATGATGATGGTGGAGATTCCGAGGTGTCAGACCGACTCTCTGTATTCAAGTGTCCCGGACGGGCGTTCGGATCTTCTTCTACTTGCGCACTCCAAGGCAGAGAGTTGGTAGCTGCGGAGATCTACGTGTTCATGAATTGCGAAGAACTAGACCCTTACATTCAGTAAGCTCTCCACGCTTATTCGTCATTATTTGCGTGCATTGCTGCAGAACCTAACAGTTGTGTGACATTTACATTGCAGAGAGTTTGACTCGATCATATTGCGACGGAATCCACGTCTAACTGACGTGCAGGTTGAAAAGGAACGGGAGAAGTCTTTTCCTACTTGGTTAAGATCTCGAGTATGTGTCTAATTATTTTGAAACATAAGTGTTATGTTTTATGCAGACTGAGTTGAAGTCATTTATTCAATGTTTGTCTATTTATCTCATAATAGGTTGAACAAGGCTTCATTCCCGATTCAAGAGTACAACATATCAGTTTTGGCCCCTCGAAGATTGTACGTGTCTATCCAGGCTACATTGTGAATGGATACAGATTTCACACGAGAGATTATGGACGGAATAAGTCTACGATGAACAGCGGCGTATGTGTGAAGGGAAGTGCCTACAATGAAAATGAAATTGACTATTATGGCATTCTCGAAGAAGTCATTGAACTGCAATTTTTGGGACAAGACAACAATGTATTTCTGTTCAAGTGTCATTGGTTTGATCCGACATCTATTCGTCATGACACAACATATGGATTAATCGATGTGAAGCATAAGTCCAAATTGAGTACATATGAGCCATTCATCTTGGTGGCACAAGCCCAACAAGTTTATTATCAAATTATACATCCGTCAAATTAAGAGATTGGTGGGCTGCATGTAGAGTGAAATCAAGACTATTCCCTAAGTATGAGCTTCTCCCGACTGATGATGACTCGAAGGTGTTAATGACAGCTTTTTCCAATCAGATCGGAGTGACGCACGAGAGTTGGCAGCCTCTACGCAGTACAATGTTCATGATATAAATGAAACAATTTGCTTACATAAGGATAACGAACAAGAAGAAGTTGACCCAAATGTCGCTGAGCGGGAGGTGGAGTCTGATGTGGAGGAAGACTCCCAGGATGATGAGGATGAATTCCAGGATGATGATGAAGATGATGCTGAATTAAACATGTCTTCAGCATATGATGATGAATATAGATAATATACTGCATATTTTGTAAGAAATTGGTGTTGTTGTTAATTACATGTTCATAATAAATTGCTACTTCAAATTGAGTGCTGATGACTTGCTATATCTTTATTTGTATCAATAGAGATATGGTACATGGAGGACGCAGTCGGACGGTTGCCATGTCCGTTGGCAGAGGGTCCGCGACCCCATCCACGACAGGTATACGTATGTGCAAACACAATATTCTAGAATTTATTGTTCATATTAAATGTATGAGAACTAACGTACATAAGAAAGCAGGGACTGCCTCCCCGTCCACGTCTGCCTCCAGCTCTGCGCCGGTCATTCCAGCGACAGGTATATGCATATGTACACAAAAAACCATATGGGTATTATGTTTATATTGATTTCACGAGAACTAACGTACATACAATTTTGCAGGGACTGCCTCCCATCCACGTCTACGTCCAGGTCCGCGCCGGTCATTCCAGCGACAGGTATATGCATTTGTACTAAAAATGGATATTATTACGTATATTAAATTAACGAGATCTAACGTACATACAATTTGCAGGGACTGCCTCCCCGTCCACACCCGTCGTCCCAGCGACAGGTAAATTTTTATATTGTTGTTTATTTGAAATTCATAATTTCTAATGTGTATGAAATTTTGCAGGGACCGCCTCCCTGCCGACCATCCGAGTAGTGCCACCTTCGTCTTCTTCCTCACCACAAGGTAAACGTATGTTCCAATAGATTAGTATGTTTGGTCTCTTGCAATTTATACAATAATAGTGTACTAAATTGTTTTCAACAGAGGTGGAGAGCCAGCATCCAGCAGCTGAGGAGGGGCCTCAGCTACCGGGACGACAACCATGCTGGATCTCAGGGTAAAGTTCATCATCTCAGTGTTACTGTATTTGTTATTTAGGATATACATTTCATGTAGAAAATTAATGTGGAATTGCAGGGGGAAGATAGATCCCAGTCCTGCTTCCCGCTATATTACGACGCTGGTCCACGCACATATTCCAGGACCAGTGGATGCATGGAGAGACTTCACGGTGCCAGTCCGGGATTTATTATTTGACATGTTTACGGTATTTTTATTTTTAGAAGAGTTGAAGTCATTTATTCAATTATTATTAATTTGGGTTTATTGCAGAACGTTGATTAATTTATTTCTTTATAGCGGAGGTTTGCGTTCACGAGACCCGAGGATCTCCCTCGAGCTCGAGCCGTCTGGGAGATTACGGCCCAGACTAATTTAAGAAAGTCGATGTGGGAGGTACGGGACAAGGCAATGAAGACCACAGGCAACCGGGATCCTATGGCTTGGGTGGATTACGGCCCTGTTTGGCTGCGGAGGGACTATTGGGAGTCCCTTTGCGAGCGTTGGGCTGCTGGACCATGGCAGCAGCGGTCACAGGCGGCAATACGCAACAGAGCAACTCAACTGGAGAAGAATGTGCATACTAGTGGGTCCGTATCTTATGCGACCCACAGTCAAAAATTGGTAAGTATTTTATTGTTCGATTCATATATACATATGGATTATTATTGTGAAACTAACTAATTTTGTTGAATTTTAAGCATCACGACCTGGAGCATGCCCCTACTTTCCGCGAGTTATTTGACCGGACTCATAAGCGGAAGGGAACGGATGACTATGTTACCGAGAGTGCCCGCACGATTACTGTAAGTCAAGCATTAAATTATGAATTCAATTATGATATTAAAGTAATTTGTTTTCAATAATTTAATTTTAAATTATTTTATAGGAGACGTACGACAGGACGATGGCGGAGCGCTACGCAGAGGGCACTCCCCAGCCAGATTTGGATGCGGATGCTTGGGTCGAGGCAGCGGGAGTGCGAGGAAGGGTCGAGTGTACGGCTTTGGGGACAGCCTGGATACTCATCGAGTGTTGTCCTCATATGCCAGTTCGATCGCTCCCCGGCACACGCGAGTTCATCTTCTGTGCCTCCCATCAGTGGTGTAGAGGACATTAGAGGCATCATTCGGGAGGAGCTACGTGCAGAGCTACAGACGCAGCGGGTAGAGCTACAGACGCAGCGGGTAGAGCTAGAGACGCAGCGGGTACAGCTATAGACGCAGTTCAGCGATATGGTTCAGCAGTTCATCTCAATAATGCAGGCAGTACGCCCCACACAGCCAGCAGCTCAAGTCAGTATTAGTATTAATTTCATATACTTAGGATGGGGTCGGGCGTTCAATTGACGGATCTAAAAAACAACAAATTACATATAAAAGGTTAAAACACACAACCCGGGGGTCCAAAATCCCAAATAGGGATCTGATCGGCGTGCCGTTTTCTCCCACACGACCAGGTGGGTTAACGTGACGTGTGCGAACTGACGGATTCCAACATGGATTCCCGGATTGGGTCGGACGTTCAATTGACGGATCAAAAAACAACAAATTACATATAATGGTTTAAAACACACAACCGGGGGTCCAAAATCCCAAATAGGGATCTGATCGGCGTGTCGTTTTCTCCCACATGACCGGGTGGGTTAACGTGGCGTGTGCGAACTGACGGATTCCAATTTGGATTCCCGGATGGGTCGGGCGTTCAATTGACGGATCTAAAAAAAACAAATTACATATAAGGGATAAAACACACAACCCGGGGGTCCAAATCCCAAATAAGATCTGATCGGCGTGCCGTTTTCTCCCACACGACCGGGTGGGTTAACGTTACGTGTGCGAACTGACGAATTCCAATTTGGATTCCCGGATTGGGTCGGGCATTCAATTGACAGATCTAAAAAACAACAAATTACATATAAAGGGTAAAAAACACACCCCGGGGTACAAAATCCCAAATAGGGATCTGATCGGCGTGCCGTTTTCTCCCACACGACCGGGTGGGTTAACATGACGTGTGCGAACTGACGGATTCAATATAGATTCCGGATGGGGTCAGGCGTTAATTGACGGATCTAAAAATAACAAATTACATATAAAGGGTTAAAACACACAAACCGGGGGTCCAAAATCCCAAATAGGGATCTGATCGGCGTGCCGTTTTCTCCCACACGACCGGGTGGGTTAACGTGACGTGTGCGAGCAGACGGATTCGAATTGGATTCCGGATTGGGTCGGGCGTTCAATTGACAGATCTGAAAAAAAACAGATTACATATAAAGGGTTAAAAACACAACCCGGGGTCCAAAATCCCAAATTGGGATCTATCGGCAAGCCGTTTTCTCCCACACGACTGGGTGGGTTAACTGACGTGTGCGAACTGACGGATTCCAATTTGGATTCCCAGATTGGGTCGGGCGTTCAATTGACGGATCTAAAAAACAACAAATTACATATAAAGGGAACACACAACCCGGGGGTCCAAAATCCCAAATAGGGATCTGATCGGCGTGCCGTTTTTCCCACACGACCGTGGGTTAACGTGACGTGTGCGAACTGACGGATTCCAATTTGGATTCCCGGATTGGGACGGGCGTTCAATTGATGGATCTAAAAAAACACAAATTACATATAAAGGGTTAAAACACACAACCCGATGGTCCAAAATCCCGAATAGGGATCTGATCGGCGTCCTGTTTTCCCACACGACCGGGTGGGTTAACGTGACATGTGCGAACTGACGGATTCCAACTTGGATTCCCGGATTGGGTCGGACGTTCAATTGACGGACCTAAAAAACAAAAAATTAATAAAGGGTTAAAATGCACAACCCGGGGTCCAAAATCCCAAATAGGGATCTGATCAGCGGGCCATTTTCTCCTACACGACCGATTGGGTTAACGTGACGTGTGCGAACTGACGGATTCGAATTTGGATTCCTGGATTGGGTTGGGCGTTCAATTGGCGGATCTAAAAAACAACAAATTACATATAAAGGGTTAAAAACACACAACCTGGGGTCCAAAATCCAAATAGGGATCTGATCGGCGTGCCGTTTTCTGCCACACGACCGGCTGGGTTAACGTGACGTGTGCGAACTGACGGATTCGAATTTGGATTCCCGGATGGGGTCGGGCGTTCAATTGACGGATCTAAAAAACAACAAATTACATATAAAGGGTTAAAAAACACAACCGGGGGTCCAAAATCCCAAATAGGGATCTGATCGGCGTGCCGTTTTCTCCCACACGACCGGGTGGGTTAACGTGACGTGTGCGAACTGAGGATTCCAATTTGGATTCCCGGATTGGGTCGGGCGTTCAATTGACGGATCTAAAAAATAACAAATTACATATAAAAGGTTAAAACACACAACCCGGGGGTCCAAAATCTCAAATAGGCATCTGATCGGCGTGCCGTTTTCTCCCACACGACCGGGTGGGTTAACGTGACGTGCGCGAACTGAAGGATTCGAATTTGGATTCCCTGATGGGTCGGGCGTTCAATTGACGGATCTAAAAAACAACAAATTACATATAAAGGGTTAAAACACACAACCCGGGGGTCCAAAATCCCAAATAGGGATCTGATCGGCGTGCCGTTTTCTCCCACAAGACCGGGTGGGTTAACGTGACGTGTGCGAACTGACGGATTCCAATTCGATTCCCGGATGGGTCGGGCGTTCAATTGACGGATCTTAAAAACAACAAATTACATATAAAGGTTAAAAACACACAAACGGGGGTCCAAAATCCCAAATAGGGATCTGATCGGCGTGCCGTTTTCTCCCACACGATCGGGTGGGTTAACGTGACGTGTGCGAACTGACGGATTCCAATTTGGATTCCCGGATTGGGTCGGGCGTTCAATTGACAGATCTAAAAACAACAAATTACATATAAAGGGTTAAAACACACAACCCGGGGGTGCAAAATCCAAAATAGGGATCAGATCGGCGTGCCGTTTTCTCCCACACGACCGGGTGGGTTAACGTGACGTGTGCGAACTGACGGATTCCAACATGGATTCCCGGATTGGGTCGGACGTTCAATTGACGGATCTAAAAAACTACAAATTACATATAAAGGGTTAAAAACACACAACCGGGGGTCCAAAATCCCAAATAGGGATCTGATCGGCGTGTTGTTTTCTCCCACATGACCGGGTGGGGTAACGTGGCGTGTGCGCGAACTGACGGATTCCAATTTGGATTCCCGGATTGGGTCGGACGTTCAATTGACGGATCTATAAAACAACAAATTACATATAAAGGGTTAAAACACACAACCCGGGGGTCCAAAATCCCAAATACGGATATGATCGGCGTGCCGTTTTCTCTCACACGACCGGGTGGGTTAACGTGACGTGTGCGAACTGACAGATTCCAATTTGGATACCCGGATGGGGTCGGGCATTCAATTGACGGATCTAAAAAATAACAAATTACATATAATTAAAACACACAACCCGAGGGTCCAAAATCCCAAATAGGGATCTGATCGGCGTCCTGTTTTCTCCGACACGACCAGGTGGGTTAACATGACGTGTGGGAACTGACGGATTCCAATTTGGATTCCCGGATTGGGTCGGACGTTCAATTGACGGATCTAAAAAACAACAAATTACATATAAAGGGTTAAAACACACAACCCGGGAGTCCAAAATCCCAAATAGGGATCTGATCGGCGGGCCGTTTTTCTCCCACATGACGGGTGGGTTAACGTGACGTGTGCGAACTGACGGATTCGAATTTGGATTCCCGGATTGGGTCGGGCGTTCAATTGACGGAACTAAAAAACTAAATTACATATAAAGGTTACAACACACAACCCGGGGGTGCAAAATCTCACATAGGCATCTGATCGGCTTGCGTTTTCTCCCACACGACCGGGTGGGTTAACGTGACGTGTGCGAACTGACGGATTCTAATTTGGATTCCCGGATGGGGTCGGGCGTTCACTTGACCAATCTAAAAAACAACAAATTACATATTAAGGGTTAAAAACACATAACCCGGGGGTCCAAAATCCCAAATAGGGATCTGATCGGCGTTCCGTTTTCTCCCACACGACCGGGGGGGTTAACGTGACGTGTGCGAACTGACGGATTCCAATTGGATTCCCGGATGGGGTCGGGCGTTCAATTGACGGATCTAAAAACAACAAATTACATATAAAGGGTTAAAACACATAACCCGGGGGTCCAAAATCCCAAATAGGGATCTGATCAGCGTCCCGTTTTCCCACATGACTGGGTGGGTTAACGTGACGTGTGCGAACTGACGGATTCCAATTTGGATTCCCGGATGGGGTCGGACGTTCAATGACGGATCAAAAAAAACAACAAATTACATATAAAGGGTTAAAAAGACAACCGGGGGTCCAAAATCCCGAATAGGGATCTGATCGCAGGCCGTTTTCTCCCACATGACCGGGTGGGTTAACGTGACGTGTGCGAACTGACGGATTCGATTTTGCATTCCCGGATTGGGTTGGGCGTTCAATTGACGGATCTAAAAAATAAAAAATTACATATAAAGGGTTAAAACACACAACCCGGGGGTCCAAAATCCAAAATAGGGATCTGATCGGCGTGTCGTTTCCTGCCACACGACCGGGTGGGTTAACGTGACGTGCGCGAACTGACGGATTCGAATTTGGATTCCCGGATGGGGTCGGGCGTTCAATTGACGGATCTAAAAACAACAAATTACATATAAAGGGTTAAAACACACAACCCGGGGGTCCAAAATCCCAAATAGGGATCTGATCGGCGTTCCGTTTTCTCCCCACACGACCGGGGGGTTAACGTGACGTGTGCGAACTGACGGATTCCAATTTGGATTTCGGATGGGGTCGGGCGTTCAATTGACGGATCTTAAAAACAACAAATTACATATAAGGGTTAAAACACACAAACCGGGGGTCCAAAATCCCAAATAGGGATCTGATCGGCGTGCCGTTTCTCCACATGACTGGGTGGGTTAACGTGGCGTGTGCGAACTGACGGATTCCAATTTGGATTCCTGGATGGGGTCGGACGTTCAATTGACGGATCAAAAAAACAACAAATTACATATAAAGGGTTAAAACACACAAACCGGGGGTCCAAAATCCCAAATAGGGATCTGATCGGCGGGCCGTTTTCTCCCACATGACCGGGTGGGTTAACGTGACGTGTGCGAACTGACGGATTCGAATTTGCATTCCCGGATTGGGTTGGGCGTTCAATTGACGGATTTAAAAAACAACAAATTACATATAAAGGGTTAAAACACACAACCCGGGGGTCCAAAATCCCAAATAGGGATCTGATCGGCGTGTCGTTTTCTGCCACACGACCGGGTGGGTTAACGTGACGTGTGCGAACTGACGGATTCTAATTTGGATTCCCGGATGGGGTCGGGCGTTCACTTGACAAATCTAAAAAACAACAAATTACATATTAAGGGTTAAAACACACAACCCGGCGGTCCAAAATCCCAAATAGAGATCTGATCGGCGTGCCGTTTTCTCCACACGATCGGGTGGGTTACGTAGACGTGTGTGCGAACTGACGGATTCCATTTTGGATTCCCGGATTGGGTCGGGCGTTCAATTGACGGATCTAAAAAACAACAAATTACATATAAAGGGTTAAAACACACAACCCGGGGGTCCAAAATCTCAAATAGAGATCTGATCGGCGTGCCGTTTTCTCCCACACGACGGGTGGGTTAACGTGACGTGTGCGAACTGACGGATTCGAATTTGGATTCCCGATGGGGTCGGGCGTTCTATTGACGGATCTAAAAAACAAAATTACATATAAAGGGTTAAAACACACAACCCGGGGGTCCAAAATCCAAATAGGGATCTGATCGGCGTGCCGTTTTCTCCCACACGACCGGTGGGTTAACTTGACGTGTGCGAGCTGACGGATTCCAATTTGGATTTTCGGATTGGGTCGGACGTTCAATTGACGGATCTAAAAAACAACAAATTACATATAAAGGGTTAAAACACACAACCCGGGGGTCCAAAATCCCAAATAGGGATCTGATCGGCGTGCCGTTTTCTCCCACATGATTGGGTGGATTACGTGACGTGTGCGAACTGACGGATTCCAATTTGGATTCCCGGATGGGGTCGGGCGTTCAATTAACGGATCTAAAAAACAACATTACATATAAAGGGTTAAACACACAACCCGGGGTCCAAAATCCCAAATAGGATCTGATCGGCGTGCCGTTTTTCCCCACACGACCGGGTGGGTTAACGTGACGTGTGCGAACTGATGGATTCCAATTTGGATTCCCGGATTGGGTCGGGCGTTCAATTGACGGATCTAAAAAATAACAAATTACATATAAGGTTAAAACACACAACCCGGGGTCCAAAATCTCAAATAGGCATCTGATCGGCGTGCCGTTTTCTCCCACACGACCGGGTGGGTTAACGTGACGTGCGCGAACTGAAGGATTCGAATTTGGATTCCCTGATGGGGTCGGGCGTTCAATTGACGGATCTAAAAAACAACAAATTACATATAAAGGGTTAAAACCACAACCGGGGGTCCAAAATCCCAAATAGGGATCTGATCGGCGTGCCGTTTTCTCCCACAAGACCGGTGGGTTAACGTGACGTGTGCGAACTGACGGATTCCAATTTCGATTCCCGGATGGGTCGGGCGTTCAATTGACGGATCTTAAAAACAACAAATTACATATAAGGGTTAAACACACAAACCGGGGGTCCAAAATCCCAAATAGGGATCTGATCGGCGTGCCGTTTTCTCCCACACGATCGGTGGGTTAACGTGACGTGTGCGAACTGACGGATTCCAATTTGGATTCCCGGATTGGGTCGGGCGTTCAATTGACAGATCTAAAAAACAACAAATTACATATAAAGGGTTAAAACACACAACCCGGGGGTGCAAAATCCAAAATAGGGATCAGATCGGCGTGCCGTTTTCTCCCACACGACCGGGTGGGTTAACGTGACGTTTGCGAACTGACGGATTCCAACATGGATTCCCGGATTGGGTCGGACGTTCAATTGACGGATCTAGAAACTACAATTACATATAAAGGGTTAAAACACACAACCCGGGGGTCCAAAATCCCAAATAGGGATCTGATCGGCGTGTTGTTTTCTCCCACATGACCGGGTGGTTAACGTGGCGTGTGCGAACTGACGGATTCCAATTTGGATTCCCGATTGGGTCGGACGTTCAATTGACGGATCTATAAAACACAATTACATATAAAGGGTTAAAACACACAACCCGGGGGTCCAAAATCCCAAATACGGATGATCGGCGTGCCGTTTTCTCTCACACGACCGGTGGGTTAACGTGACGTGTGCGAACTGACAGATTCCAATTTGGATACCCGGATGGGTCGGGCATTCAATTGACGGATCTAAAAAATAACTTACATATAATTAAAACACACAACCCGAGGGTCCAAAATCCCAAATAGGGATCTGATCGGCGTCCTGTTTCCTCCGACACGACCAGGTGGGTTAACATGACGTGTGGGAACTGACGGATTCCAATTTGATTCCGGATTGGGTCGGACGTTCAATTGACGGATCTAAAAAACAACAAATTACATATAAAGGGTTAAAACACACAACCCGGGAGTCCAAAATCCCAAATAGGGATCTGATCGGCGGGCCGTTTTCTCCCACATGACGGGTGGGTTAACGTGACGTGTGCGAACTGACGGATTCGAATTTGGATTCCCGGATTGGGTCGGGCGTTCAATTGACGGAACTAAAACTACAAATTACATATAAAAGGTTACAACACACAACCCGGGGGTGCAAAATCTCACATAGGCATCTGATCGGCTTGCGTTTTCTCCCACACGACCGGGTGGGTTAACGTGACGTGTGCGAACTGACGGATTCTAATTTGGATTCCCGATGGGGTCGGGCGTTCACTTGACCAATCTAAAAAACAACAAATTACATATAAGGTTAAAACACATAACCCGGGGGTCCAAAATCCCAATAGGGATCTGATCGGCGTTCCGTTTTCTCCCACACGACCGGGTGGGTTAACGTGACGTGTGCGAACTGACGGATTCCAATTTGGATTCCCGGATGGGGTCGGGCGTTCAATTGACGGATCTTAAAAACAACAAATTACATATAAAGGGTTAAAACACATAACCCGGGGGTCCAAAATCCCAAATAGGGATCTGATCAGCGTCCCGTTTTCTCCCACATGACTGGGTGGGTTAACGTGACGTGTGCGAACTGACGGATTCCAATTTGGATTCCCGGATGGGGTCGGACGTTCAATTGACGGATCAAAAAAACAACAAATTACATATAAAGGGTTAAAACAGACAAACCGGGGGTCCAAAATCCCGAATAGGGATCTGATCGGCAGGCCGTTTTCTCCCACATGACCGGGTGGGTTAACGTGACGTGTGCGAACTGACGGATTCGATTTGCATTCCCGGATTGGGTTGGGCGTTCAATTGACGGATCTAAAAAATAAAAATTACATATAAAGGGTTAAACACACAACCGGGGGTCCAAAATCCAAAATAGGGATCTGATCGGCGTGTCGTTTCCTGCCACACACGGGTGGGTTAACGTGACGTGCGCGAACTGACGGATTCGAATTTGGATTCCCGGATGGGGTCGGGCGTTCAATTGACGGATCTAAAAAACAACAAATTACATATAAAGGGTTAAAACACACAACCCGGGGGTCCAAAATCCCAAATAGGGATCTGATCGGCGTTCCGTTTTCTCCCACACGACCGGGTGGGTTAACGTGACGTGTGCGAACTGACGGATTCCAATTTGGATTTCCGGATGGGGTCGGGCGTTCAATTGACGGATCTTAAAAACAACAAATTACATATAAAGGGTTAAAACACACAAACCGGGGGTCCAAAATCCCAAATAGGGATCTGATCGGCGTGCCGTTTTCTCCCACATGACTGGGTGGGTTAACGTGGCGTGTGCGAACTGACGGATTCCAATTTGGATTCCTGGATGGGGTCGGACGTTCAATTGACGGATCAAAAAACAACAAATTACATATAAAGGGTTAAAACACACAAACCGGGGGTCCAAAATCCCAATAGGGATCTGATCGGCGGGCCGTTTTCTCCCACATGACCGGGTGGGTTAACGTGACGTGTGCGAACTGACGGATTCGAATTTGCATTCCCGGATTGGTTGGGCGTTCAATTGACGGATTTAAAAAACAACAATTACATATAAAGGTTAAAACACACAACCCGGGGGTCCAAAATCCCAAATAGGGATCTGATCGGCGTGTCGTTTTCTGCCACACGACCGGGTGGGTTAACGTGACGTGTGCGAACTGACGGATTCTAATTGGATTCCCGGATGGGGTCGGGCGTTCACTTGACAAATCTAAAAAACAACAAATTACATATTAAGGGTTAAACACACAACCGGCGGTCCAAAATCCCAAATAGAGATCTGATCGGCGTGCCGTTTTCTCCACACGATCGGTGGGTTACGTGACGTGTGCGAACTGACGGATTCCATTTGGATTCCCGGATTGGGTCGGGCGTTCAATTGACGGATCTAAAAAACAACAAATTACATATAAAGGGTTAAACACACAACCCGGGGGTCCAAAATCTCAAATAGAGATCTGATCGGCGTGCCGTTTTCTCCCACACGACCGACCGGGTGGTTAACGTGACGTGTGCGAACTGACGGATTCGAATTTGGATTCCCGGATGGGGTCGGGCGTTCTATTGACGGATCTAAAAAACACAATTACATATAAAGGGTTAAAACACACAACCGGGGTCCAAAATCCAAATAGGGATCTGATCGGCGTGCCGTTTTCTCCCACAGACCGGGTGGGTTAACTTGACGTGTGCGAGCTGACGGATTCCAATTTGGATTTTCGGATTGGGTCGGACGTTCAATTGACGGATCTAAAAAACAACAAATTACATATAAAGGTTAAACACACACCCGGGGGTCCAAAATCCCAAATAGGGATCTGATCGGCGTGCCGTTTTCTCCCACATGATTGGGTGGATTAACGTGACGTGTGCGAACTGACGGATTCCAATTTGGATTCCCGGATGGGGTCGGGCGTTCAATTAACGGATCTAAAACAACAAATTACATATAAAGGGTTAAAACACACACCCGGGGGTCCAAAATCCCTAATAGGGATCTGATCGTGCCGTTTTCTCCTCTCTCCCACACGACCGGGTGGGTTAACGTGACGTGTGCGAACTGACGGATTCCAATTTGGATTCCCGGATGGGGTCGGGCGTTCAATTGACAGATCTTAAAAACAACAATTACATATAAAGGGTTAAAACACACAAACCGAGGGTCCAAAATCCCAAATACGGATCTGATCGGTGTGCCGTTTTCTCCCAATTGACTGGTGGGTTAACGTGATGTGTGCGAACTGACGGATTCCAATTTGGATTCCCGGATGGGGTCGGACGTTCAATTGACGGATCAAAAAACAACAAATTACATATAAGGGTTAAAACACACAACCTGGGGTCCAAAATCCCAAATAGGAATCTGATCGGCGTCTTGTTTTCACCCACACGACCGGTGGGTTAACGTGACGTGTGCGAACTGTCGGATTCCAATTTAGATTCCCGGATTGGGTCGGACGTTCAATTGACGGATCTAAAAAAAAAACAAATTACATATAAAGGGTTAAAACACACAACCCGGGGGTCCAAAATCCCAAATAGGGATCTGATCGGCGGGCCTTTTCCTCCCACATGACCGGTGGGTTAACGTGACGTGTGCGGAACTGGGGATTCGAATTTGGATTCCCGGATTGGGTTGGGCGTTCAATTGACGGATCTAAAAACCAAATTACATATAAAGGTTAAAACACACAACCCGGGGTCCAAAATCCCAATAGGGATCTGATCGCGTGTCGTTTCCTGCCACACGACCGGGTGGGTTAACGTGACGTGCGCGAACTGACGGATTCGAATTTGGATTCCCGGATGGGGTCGGCGTTCATTTGACGGATCTAAAAAACAACAAATTACATAAAAGGGTTAAAACACACAACCCGGGGTCCAAATTCCAATAGGGATCTGATCGGCGTTCCGTTTTCCTCCCACACGACCGGGTGGGTTAACGTGACGTGTGCGAACTGACGGATTCCAATTTGGATTCCCGGATGGGGTCGGGCGTTCAATTGACGGATCTTAAAAACAACAAATTACATATAAAGGGTTAAACACACAAACCGGGGGTCCAAAATCCCAAATAGGGATCTGATCGGCGTGCCGTTTTCTCCCACATGACTGGTGGGTTAACGTGACGTGTGCGAACTGACGGATTCCAATTTGGATTCCTGGATGGGGTCGGACGTTCAATTGACGGATCAAAAAAACAACAAATTACATATAAAGGGTTAAAACACACAACCGGGGGTCCAAAATCCCAATAGGGATCTGATCGGCGGCCGTTTTCTCCCACATGACCGGGTGGGTTAACGTGACGTGTGCGAACTGACGGATTCGAATTTGCATTCCCGGATTGGTTGGGCGTTCAATTGACGGATCTAAAAAACAACAATTACATATAAAGGGTTAAAACACACAACCCGGGGGTCCAAAATCCCAAATAGGGATCTGATCGGCGTGTCGTTTTCTGCCACACGACCGGTGGTTTAACGTGACGTGTGCGAACTGACGGATTCTAATTTGGATTCCCGGATGGGGTCGGCGTTCACTTGACGAATCTAAAACAAAAAATTACATATAAAGGGTTAAAACACACAACCCGGGGTCCAAAATCCCAAATAGGGATCTGATCGGCGTTCCATTTTCTCCCACATGATTGGGTGGGTTAACGTGACGTGTGCGAACTGACGGATTCCAATTTAGATTCCCGGATGGGGTCAGACGTTCAATTGACGGATCAAAAAAACTACAAACTACATATAAGGGTTAAAACACATAACCCGGGGGTCCAAAATCCCAAATAGAGATCTGATCGGCGTGCCGTTTTCTCCCACACGACCGGGTGGGTTAACGTGACGTGTGCGAACTGACGGATTCCAATTTGGATTCCCGGATGGGGTCGGGCGTTCAATTGACGGATCTTAAAAATAACAAATTACATATAATGGGTAAAAACACACAAACCGGGGGTCCAAAATCCCAAATAGGGATTTGATCGGCGGGCCATTTTCTCCCACTCGACCGGATGGGTTAACGTGACGTGTGCGAACTGACGGATTCCAATTTGGATTTCTTGATTGGATCGGGCGTTCAATTGACGGATCTAAAAAACAACAAATTACATATAAAGGGTTAAAACACACAACCCGGGGGTCCAAAATCCCAAATAGGGATCTGATCGGCGTGCCATTTTCTCCCACACGACCGGGTGGCTTAAGGTGACGTGTGCGAACTGACGGATTCCAACATGGATTCCCGGATTGGGTCGGACGTTCAATTGACGGATCTGAAAAACTACAAATTACATAGAAAGGGTTAAAACACAAAACCCGGGGGTCCAAAATCGCAAATAGGGATCTGATCGGCGTGTTGTTTTCTCCCACATGACCGAGTGGGTTAACGTCGCGTGTGCGACCTGACGGATTCCAATTTGGATTCCCAGATTGGGTCAGACGTTCAATTGACGGATCTAAAAAACAACAAATTACATATAAAGGGATAAAACACACAACCCGGGGGTCCAAAATCCCAAATAGGGATCTGATCGACGTGCCGTTTTCTCCCACACGACCGGGTGGGTTAACGTGACGTGTGCGAACTGACGGATTCGAATTTGGATTCCCGGATTGGGTCGGGCGTTCAATTGACCGATCTAAAAAACAACAAATTACATATAAAGGGTTAAAACACACAACCCGGGGGTCCAAAATCCCAAATAGGGATCTGATCGGCTTGCCGTTTTCTCCCACACGAACGGGTGGGTTAACGTGACGTGTGCGAACTGACGGATTCCAATTTGGATTTCCGGATGGGGTCGGGCGTTCAATTGACGGATCTAAAAAACAACAAATTACATATAAAGGGTAAAACACACAACCCGGGGTCCAAAATCCCAATAGGGATCTGATCGGTGTGCCGTTTTCTCCCACATTACTGGCTGGGTTAACATAACTTGTGCGAACTGACGTATTCCAATTTGGATTCCCGGATGGGGTCGGACGTTCAATTGACGGATCAAAAAAACAACAAATTACATATAAAGGGTTAAAACACACAACCCGGGGATCCAAAATCCCAATAGGGATCTGATCGGCGTGCCATTTTCTCCCACACGACCGGGTGGTTAACGTGACGTGTGCGAAATGACAGATTCCAATTTGGATTCCCGGATGGGGTCAGGCGTTCAATTGACGGATCTAAAAAACAACAAATTACATATAAAGGTTAAAACACACAACCCGGGGGTCCAAAATCCCAAATAGGGATCTGATCAGCGTCCTGTTTCTCCCACACGACCAGGTGAGTTAACGTGACGTGTGCGAACTGACGGATTCCAATTTGGATTCCCGGATGGGGTCGGACGTTCAATTGACGGATCTAAAAAACAACATTACATATAAAGGGTTAAAACACACAACCCGGGGTCCAAAATCCGAAATATGGATATGATCGGCTTGGTTAACGTGACGTGTACGAACTGACGGATTCCAATATGGATTTCGGATGAGGTTGGGCGTTCAATTGACGGATCTAAAAAACAACAAATTAGATATAAAGGTTAAAACACACAAACCGGGGGTCCAAAATCCCAATAGGGATCTGATTGGCGTGCCGTTTTCTCCCACGACCGGGTGGGTTAACGTGACGTGTGCGAACTGACGGATTCCAATTTGGATTCCCGGATATGGTCGGGCGTTCAATTGAAGGATCAAAAAAACAAAAAATTACATATAAAGGGTTAAAACACACAACCCGGGGGTCCAAAATCACAAATAGGGATCTGATCGGCGTGCCGTTTTCTCCCACACGACCGGGTGGGTTAACGTGACGTGTGCGAACTGACGGATTCCAATTTGAATTTTCGGATTGCGTCGGGCGTTCACTTGACGAATCTAAAAAACAAAAAATTACATATAAAGGGTTAAAACACACAACCCGGGGGTCCAAAATCCCAAATAGGGATCTGATCGGCGTTCCATTTTCTCCCACATGATTGGGTGGGTTAACGTGACGTGTGCGAACTGACGGATTCCAATTTGGATTCCCGGATGGGGTCGGACGTTCAATTGACGGATCAAAAAAACAACAAACTACATATAAAGGGTTAAAACACACAACCCGGGGGTCCAAAATCCCAAATAGGAATCTGATCGGCGTCTTGTTTTCTCCCACACACGACCGGGTGGGTTAACGTGACGTGTGCGAACTGACGGATTCCAATTTGGATTTTCGGATTGGGTCGGACATTCAATTGACGGATCTAAAAAACAACAAACTACATATAAAGGGTTAAAACACACAACCCGGGGGTCCAAAATCCAAATAGGGATCTGATCGGCGTGCCGTTTTCTCCCACATGTTTTGGTGGGTTAACGTGACGTGTGCGAACTGACGGATTGCAATTTGGATTCCCGGATGGGGTCGGACGTTCAATTGACGGATCAAAAAAACAACAAATACATATAAAGGGTTAAAACACACAACCCGGGGGTCCAAAATCCCAAATAGGAATCTGATCGGCGTCTTGTTTTCTCCCACACGACCGGGTGGGTTAACGTGACGTGTGCGAACTGACGGATTCCAATTTGGATTTTCGGATTGGGTCGGACATTCAATTGACGGATCTAAAAAACAACAAACTACATATAAAGGGTTAAAACACACAACCCGGGGGTCCAAAATCCAAATAGGGATCTGATCGCGTGCCGTTTTCTCCCACATGTTTTGGTGGGTTAACGTGACGTGTGCGAACTGACGGATTGCAATTTGGATTCCCGGATGGGGTCGGACGTTCAATTGACGGATCAAAAAAACAACAAATACATATAAAGGGTTAAAACACACAACCCGGGGGTCCAAAATCACAAATAGGAATCTGATCGGCGTCTGTTTTCTACCATACGACCGGGTGGGTTAACGTGACGTGTGCGAACTGACGGAGTCCAATTTGGATTCCCGGATTGGGTCGGACGTTCAATTGACGGATCTAAAAAATAACAAATTACATATAAGGGTTAAAACACACAACCCGGGGGTCCAAAATCCCAAATAGGGATCTGATCGGCGCGTCGTTTTCTCCCACATGACTGGGTGGGTTAACGTGACGTGTGCGAACTGAGGATTCGAATTTGGATTCGCGGATTGGGTTGGGCGTTCAATTGACGGATCTAAAAAACAACAATTACATATAAAGGTTAAAACACACAACCCGGGGGTCCAAAACCTCAAATAGGGATCTGATCGGCGTGTCATTTTCTGCCACACGACCGGCTGGGTTAACGTGACGTGTGCGAACTGACGGATTCTAATTTGGATTCCCGGATGGGGTCGGGCGTTCACTTGACGAATCTAAAAAACAACAAATTACATATTAAGGGTAAAAACACACAACCCGGGGGTCCAAAATCCCAAATAGGGATCTGATCGGCGTGCCATTTTCTCCCACACGACCGGGTGGGTTAACGTGACGTGTGCGAACTGACGGATTCCAATTTGGATTCCCGGATTGGGTCGGGCGTTCAACTGACGGATCTAAAAAACAACAATTACATATAAAGGGTTAAAACACACAACCCGGGGGTCCAAAATCTCAAATAGAGATCTGATCGGAGTGCCGTTTTCTCCCACACGACCGGTGGATTAACGTGATGTGTGCGAACTGACGGATTCGAATTTGGATTCCCGGATGCAGTCGGGCGTTCAATTGACGGATCTAAAAAATAACAAATTACATATAAAGTGTTAAAACACACAACCCGGGGGTCCAAAATCCCAAATAGGGATCTGATCGGCGTGCCGTTTTCTCCCACACGATCGGGTGAGTTAACGTGACGTGTGCGAACTGACGGATTCCAATTTGGATTTTTTGATTGGGTCGGACGTTCAATTGACGGATCTAAAAAACAACAAATTACATATAAAGGGTTAAAACACACACCCGGGGGTCCAAAATCCGAAATAGGGATCTGATCGCGTGCCGTTTTCTCCCACATGACCGGGTGGGTTAACGTGACGTGTGCGAACTGACGGATTCCAATTTGGATTCCCGGATTGGGTTGGGCGTTCAATTGACGGATCTAAAAAACAACAAATTACATATAAAGGGTTAAAACACACAACCCGGGGGTCCAAAATCCCAAATAGGGATCTGATCGGCGTGCCGTTTTCTCCAACACGACCGGGTGGGTTAACGTGACGTGTGCGAACTGACGGATTCCAATTTGGATTCCCGGATTGGGTTGGACGTTCAATTGACGGATCTAAAAAACAAAAAATTACATATAAAGGGTTAAAACACAACCCGGGGGTCCAAAATCCCAATAGGGATCTGATCGGCGTGCCGTTTTCTCCCACACGGCCGAGTGGGTTAACGTGACGGGTGCGAACTGACGGATTCCAATTTGATTTTCGGATTGGGTCGGACATTCAATTGACGGATCTAAAAAACAACAAATTACATATAAAGGGTTAAAACACAAACCGGGGGTCCAAAATCCAAATAGGGATCTGATCGGCGTGCCGTTTTCTCCCACATAATTGGGTGGGTTAACGTGACGTGTGCGAACTGACGGATTCCAATTTGGATTCCCGGATGGGGTCGGACGTTCAATTGACGGATCAAAAAAACAACAAATTACATATAAAGGGTTAAAACACAAAACACGGGGGTCCAAAATCCCAAATAGGAATCTGATCGGCGTCTTGTTTTCACCCACACGACCGGGTGGGTTAACGTGACGTGTGCGAACTGTCGGATTCCAATTTAGATTCCCGGATTGGGTCGGACGTTCAATTGACGGATCTAAAAAACAACAATTACATATAAAGGTTAAAACACACACCCGGGGGTCCAAAATCCCAAATAGGGATCTGATCGGCGGGCCGTTTTCTCCCACACGACCGGGTGGGTTAACGTGACGTGTGTGCGAACTGAGGATTCGAATTTGGATTCCCGGATTGGGTTGGGCGTTCAATTCACGGATCTAAAAAACAACAAATTACATATAAAGGGTTAAAACACACAACACGGGGGTCCAAAATCTCAAATAGGGATCTGATCGGCGTGTCATTTTCTGCCACACGACCGGTGGGTTAACGTGACGTGTGCGAACTGACGGATTCTAATTTTGATTCCCGGATGGGGTCGGGCGTTCACTTGACGAATCTAAAAAACAACAAATTACATATTAAGGGTTAAAACACACAACCCGGGGGTCCAAAATCCCAATAGGGATCTGATCGGCGTGCCATTTTCTCCCACACGACCGGGTAGGTTAACGTGACGTGTGCGAACTGACGGATTCCAATTTGGATTCCCGGATTGGGTCGGGCGTTCAATTGACGGATCTAAAAAACAACAAATTACATATACAGGGTTAAAACACACAACCCGGGGGTCCAAAATCTCAAATAGAGATCTGATCGGCGTGCCGTTTTCTCCCACACGACCGAGTGGGTTAACGTCATGTGTGCGAACTGACGGATTCGAATTTGGATTCCCGGATGGGGTCGGGCGTTCAATTGACGGATCTAAAAAAAAACAAATTACATATAAAGTGTTAAAACACACAGCCCGGGGGTCCAAAATCCCAAATAGGGATCTGATCGGCGTGCCGTTTTCTCCCACACGACGGGTGGGTTAACGTGACGTGTGCGAACTGACGGATTCCAATTTGGATTTTCGGATTGGGTCGGACGTTCAATTGACGGATCTAAAAAACAACAAATTACATATAAAGGGTTAAAACACACAACCCGGGGGTCCAAAATCCCAAATAGGGATCTGATCGGCGTGCCGTTTTCTCCCACATTACTGGCTGGGTTAACATGACGTGTGCGAACTGACGGACTCGATTTGGATTCCCGGATTGGGTCGGGCGTTCAATTGACGGATCTAAAAAACAACAATTACATATAAAGGGTTAAAACACAAAACCCGGGGTTCCAAAATCCCAATAGGGATCTGATCGGCGTGCCGTTTTCTCCCACATGACTGGGTGGGTTAACGTGATGTGTGCGAACTGACGGATTCCAATTTGGATTCCCGGATGGGGTCGGACGTTCAATTGACGGATCAAAAAAACAACAAATTACATATAAAGGGTTAAAACACACAACTCGGGGGTCCAAAATCCCAAATAGGGATCTGATCGGCGTTCCGTTTTCTCCCACACGACCGGGTGGGTTAACGTGACGTGTGCGAACTGACAGATTCCAATTTCGATTCCCGGATGGGGCCGGGCGTTCAATTGACAGATCTAAAAAACAACAAATTACATATAATTAAAACACACAACCCGGGGGTCCAAAATCCCAAATAGGATCTGATCGGCGTCCTATTTTCTCCCACACGACCGGTGGGTTAACGTGACGTGTGCGAACGGACGGATTCCAATTTGGATTCCCGGATGGGGTCGGGAGTTCAATTGACGAATCTAAAAAACAACAAATTACATATAAAGGGTTAAAACACACAACCCGGGGGTCCAAAATCCCAAATAGGGATCTGATCGGCGTGCCGTTTTCTCCCACACGACCGGGTGGGTTAACGTGACGTGTGCGAACTGACGGATTCCAATTTGGATTCCCGGATTGGGTCGGGCGTTCAATTGACAGATATAAAAAACAACAAATTACATATAAAGGGTTAAAACACACAACCCGGGGATCCAAAATCTCAAATAGAGATCTGATCGGCGTGCGGTTTTCTCCCACACGACCGGGTGGGTTAACGGGACGTGTGCGAACTGACGGATTCCAATTTGGATTTTCGGATTGGGTCGGACGTTCAATTGACGGATCTAAAAAACAACAAATTACATATAAAGGGTTAAAACACACAACCCGGGGGTCCAAAATCCCAAATAGGGATCTGATCGGCGTGCCGTTTTCTCCCACACGACCGGGTGGGTTAACGTGACGTGTGCGAACTGACGGATTCGAATTTGGATTCCCGGATTGGGTCGGGCGTTCAATTGACGGATCTAAAAAACAACAAATTACATATAAAGGGTTAAAACACAACCCGGGGGTCCAAAATCCCAAATAGGGATCTGATCGGCTTGCCGTTTTCTCCCACACGACCGGTGGGTTAACGTGACGTGTGCGAACTGACGGATTCCAATTTGATTCCCGGATTGGGTCGGACGTTCAATTGACGGATCTAAAAAATAACAAATTACATATAAAGGGTTAAAACACACAACCCGGGGGTCCAAAATCCCAATAGGGATCTGATCGGCGGGCCGTTTTCTCCCACATGACCGGGTGGGTTAACGTGACGTGTGCGAACTGAGGGATTCGAATTTGGATTCCCGGATTGGGTTGGGCGTTCAATTGACGGATCTAAAAAACAACAATTACATATAAAGGGTTAAAACACACACCCGGGGGTCCAAAATCTCAAATAGGGATCTGATCGGCGTGTCGTTTTCTGCCACACGACCGGCTGGGTTAACGTGACGTGTGCGAACTGACGGATTCTATTTTGATTCCCGGATGGGGTCGGGCGTTCACTTGACGAATCTAAAAAACAACAAATTACATATTAAGGGTAATAACACACAACCCGGGGGTCCAAAATCCCAAATAGGGATCTGATCGGCATGCCATTTTCTCCCACACGACGGGTGGGTTAACGTGACGTGTGCGAACTGACGGATTCGAATTTGGATTCCCGGATTGGGTCGGGCGTTCAACTGACGGATCTAAAAAACACAAATTACATATAAAGGGTTAAAACACACAACCTGGGGGTCCAAAATCTCAAATAGAGATCTGATCGGCGTGCCGTTTTCTCCCACACGACCGGGTGGATTAACGTGATGAGTGCGAACTGACGGATTCGAATTTGGATTCCCGGATGCGGTCGGGCGTTCAATTGACGGATCTAAAAAATAACAAATTACATATAAAGTGTTAAAACACACAACCCGGGGGTCCAAAATCCCAAATAGGGATCTGATCGGCGTGCCGTTTTCTCCCACACGACCGGGTGGGTTAACGTGACGTGTGCGAACTGACGGATTTCAATTTGGATTTCTGATTGGGTCGGACGTTCAATTGACGGATCTAAAAAACAACAATTACATATAAAGGGTTAAAACACAACCCGGGGGTCCAAAATCCAAATAGGGATCTGATCGGCGTGCCGTTTTCTCCCGCACGACCGGGTGGGTTAACGTGACGTGTGCGAACTGACGGATTGCAATTTGGATTACCGGATTGGGTCGGACGTTCTATTGACGGATCTAAAAAACAACAAATTACATATTAAGGGTTAAAACACACAACCCGGGGGTCCAAAATCCCAAATAGGGATCTGATCGGCGTGCCGTTTTCTCCTACATGACCGGGTGGGTTAACGTGACGTGTGCGAACTAACGGATTCGAATTTGGATTCCTGGATTGGGTCGGGCGTTCAATTGACAGATCTGAAAAACAACAGATTACATATAACGGGTTAAAACACACAACCCGGGGGTCCAAAATCCCAAATAGGGATCTAGTCGGCATGCCGTTTTCTCCCACACGACTGGGTGGGTTAACGTGACGTGTGCGAACTAACGGATTCCAATTGGATTCCCGGATGGGTCGGGCGTTCAATTGACGGATGTAAAAACAACAAATTACATATAAAGGGTTAAAACACACAACCCGGGCGTCCAAAATCCCAAATAGGGATCTGATCGGCGTGCCGTTTTCTCCCACACGACTGGGTCGGTTAACGTGACGTGTGCGAACTGACGGATTCCATTTGGATTCCCGGATTGGGTCGGGCGTTCAATTGACGGATCTAAAAAACAACAAATTACATAAAGGGTTAAAACAACAACCCGGGGGTCCAAAATCCCAAATAGGGATCTGATCGGTGTGCCGTTTTCTCCCACACGACCGAGTGGGTTAACGTGACGTGTGCGAACTAACGGATTCCATTTGGATTCTCGGATTGGGTCGGACGTTCAATTGACGGATCTAAAAAACAACAAATACATATAAAGGGTTAAAACACACAACCCGGGGACCAAAATCCCAAATAGGGATCTGATCGGCGTGCCGTTTTCTCCCACACGACCGGGTGGGGTTAACGTGACGTGTGCGAACTGACGGATTCGAATTTGGATTCCCAGATTGTGTCGGGCGTTCAATTCACGGATCTAAAAAACAACAAATTACATAAAAGGGTTTAAAACACACAACCCGGTGGTCCAAAATCCCAAATAAGGATCTGATCGGCGTGCCGTTTTCTCCCACACGACGGGTGGGTTAATGTGACGTGTGCGAACTGACGGATTCCAATTTGGATTCCGGATTGGGTCGGACGTTCAATTGACGGATAAAAAAACAACAAATTACATATAAAGGGTTAAAACTTACAACCGAGGGTCCAAAATCCCAAATAGGGATCTGATCGGTCTGCCGTTTTCTCCCACACGACCGGGTGGGTTAACATGACGTATGCGAACTGACGGATTCCAATTTGGATTCCCGGATGGGGTCGGGCGTTCAATTGACGGATCTAAAAAACAACAAATTACATATAAAGGGTTAAAACACACAACCCGGGGGTCCAAAATCCCAATAGGGATCTGATCGGCGTGTGTGTTTTCTCCCACACGACCGGGTGGGTTAACGTGACGTATGCAAATGACGGATTCAAATTTGGATTCCCGGATTGGGTCGGACGTTCAATTGACGGATCTAAAAAACAACAAATACATATAAGGTTAAAACACACAACCCGGGGGTCCAAAATCCCAAATAGGGATCTGATAGGCGTGCCATTTTCTCCCACACGACGGGTGGGTTAACGTGACGTGTGCGAACTGACGGATTCGAATTTGGATTCCCGGATTGGGTCGGGCGTTCAATTGACGGATCTAAAAACAACAATATTACATATAAAGGGTTAAAAGACACAACCCGGGGGTCCAAAATCCCAAATAGGGATCTGATCGGCGTGCCGTTTTCTCCCACACGACCGGGTGGGTTAACGTGACTTGTGCGAACTGACGGATTCGAATTTGGATTCCCGGATTGGGTCGGACGTTCAATTGACGGATCTAAAAAACAACAAATTACATATAAAGGGTTAAAACACACAACCCAGGAGTCTAAAATCCCAAATAGGGATCTGATCGGCGTGCCGTTTTCTCCCACATGACCGGGTGGGTTAACGTGACGTGTGCGAACTGACGGATTCCAATTTGGATTCCCGGATGGGGTCGTGCGTTCAATTGTCGGATCTAAAAAACAACAAATTACATATAAAGAGCTAAAACCAACAACCGGGGGTCCAAAATCCCAAATAGGGATCCGATCGCCGTGCCGTTTTCTCCCACACGATCGGGTGGGTTAACGTGACATGTGCGAACTGAGGTATTCCAATTTAGATTCCCGGATTGGGTCGGGCGTTCAATTGACGGATCTAAAGAACAATCAAGTACATATGGATCAAAAAATAGTATCTAATTAAATTGAAAAATAATCAGATATTTTAAATTTAATTTTGAAAATATTATATGTCTTAAATTTTATTAATGTTTCTCATATATTTTTATTTATTATAGGATCCACCTCCGCCAGCAGACGATGACGAGGCAGGGACAGCAGACGATCCAGCTCAGCTATCTTGACTCTTTTGTATTTATTATTCTGTATGATGTTAATTTATTGTATTTTATGATTTATGTTTGATGTTGATTATTTGAGAATTTTATGAATATTGTAGCAGGTTTAAAAATACATTTCATTTGTTATTTATAAAAAAAAATAAACTGCAAATTCCGACAGATTTGCCGACGGATTAATATCCGTCGGAAAATAAAGATTACTGACTGATAAATCGGTCGGTAAATCCGTCGGTATATCCGTCTATATTGATGAAAATTTTCCGACAGATTGTGTGTCAGTATTTACCGACAGATATTCCAACAGATTTACCGACGGAATTGTTGTCGGTAAATACTGATCGTAGTTCCAACGGATCTATCCGTCGGCCTTACCGACAGATTTCCGACGAAATTATTATCCGTCGGTAATTTCTGACCATTATTCCGACGGACTGTTTCCGCCGAACTTTCGACGGAAAGCGGTCGGAAGGTACTATTTCCGACGGATGACCGTCGGATTTCGACGGATTAGTTCCGTCGAAAAAAGCGCATTTTCTTGTGGTGTTTCTATTTGTCTCAAAATTTGGGATGTACATTGCAAAATTTTCAGTATACATTTTTAGCCACTATATTTGTCATGTATTGTCTCAATGAATTTTTCCGCGTGGAACAATTGTGTTATGATATTTTTAGGACACCACATATAATAAATGGAATTGACATGCCACTAATTTTTGGTTAATTTTGTTGAAGTGGTTATCAAATGATCTAGGCATCAATAGCATAACAGTACATTAACATGGATTGATTGGATTCAGTTCGATTGATTCCTCTCATCAACATACATGTGATATTTCATGACCTCAGAACTGGCCGTTGCCTGCCCTACTCTATCACCTATCTTGACCAATATAGTTCTTGAGATCAGCTTCTCTCTCCCACGTGCAAATTTTGCTCTCCACTCTTTGCTATTAGCAGTTCCTAATTTTTTCCAATGATTTCCTGTCTTTTCTTCCCAACATTCTTGAGATACTAACAGTTTTCTCCGACCTTACATTCTCATTTATCTCTCTTATCTTAGATTTGTCCATGATTAGAGCTTGATCTTGATAAGACAATTTGCTATGACCTCTGTGACTATTTTAGCAAAGATACATATAGCACATGTAAATCAAGCATCTACTCTTGTTGCTTGGCCATGTGCAAGGTTGCTCGAAGAGTTTCAGGAATGAGAACAGAGAGATATATGCAGGATCCCACCATATCCATTCTCTCTGAGGTTTGAAGCACCTTCTTGGTGAACCTTCACGAATGGCCGATAGATATATGCATATCTTATCCACCTCCGTCTATGTAAAAACATGCTCTCCTATCCCCAGTAGCGGAGACACCTTGAGATCAGTGGGGTCCAGTGACCCCACTAGATCGAAAAATTTCATTAGTGATAAAATTTCACCTTTACTGACCGTAATGGATCAAAAAAATATGTTTAAGGGTGCACCCACAGAATGAAAATTCTAGATCCGCCACTGCCCATCTCGATCTCGGCCCTCTTCCACTAAAAATCAAATCATCACAACAGTACAAGCAGTTTTTGCGATGGCTAGTACATTAAAAGCCATTTGTGGCGGCTATAAGTCATCGCAAACACCATCGCAGATAACCTCCCCACAAATACATTTGGGGTGGGTCAAATTGTCGCAAAAAATATCATTTGTGATGGTGTATAAAAGATGTCAAAAACAAGTGAAAATCTATTGTGACAGCTTTTTAGCTCTTGCAATAGATAAGTTATTTGCAATAGTTATTGTTGTCACAAAAACTAATTTTTAATTTTAATTTAATTCTACACCAATATTAGTGACAACTATAAGCCGTCACAAAAAACTGTTTTGTGATGCCATAACTTGACATAAAGTTGATCGATTGAAATAGAACAAAAAAAGAGTTTCGCAATGGAGTAAATTATGGCAAAAGGTTCAACTTTTAATATTTAATCTTTATGAGATGGCTCTAGTCATTCCAAAAAGTATCTTTTGAGATAGATTATCACAAATAATATAGTATGGATTGCAAAAAAAGCACTATGACGGCTATAAACAATTACAAAATATAACTTTGCCACGGCTTAAAATATATTTGTGACTATTTATAGCAACTGCAAATGTTAAGCCGTCACAAATAACTTTGAACTTGAAAATAATCTAAATAAATTTTCACAATATGACACTATTGACATATAGTGATATACGATACACAACTAAAATCATATTAAAACATTAAATATCAAATGTCAAAGCTACATAATATGCATGATATGTCTCAATATATAAATCTATATATACACCTATCAGATACACAAGAAATAAAACGAAAAAAAAATTAAAGATGATGACAACATTTATCTTCCTAACTCTCATTAATGTATCCAGTACCGCCACCTATGAGACTCGAAAGGGTTAATTAATAGTCTATAGATAAATATAAAAAGTAAAAAAAAATCCTATAATAATTAGAAAAAAATCTATTAAACAAAGTACCGTGTCCCAATAATAACACAAGTACATATCTTACCGAGTATACCGCCAGGTGGTACATAGAAGAATAACCAGCTAGCTAGTGGTGACTTTTAACTACCCCTGTGATAAGAGACTCTTCTTTGGATTTTGGAGTTGAGTTTGTAATCTCTAAAATGATGGTGAGAGCTTAAAACTGGTTCTTACAGTACTGAAGGTCTTGTCATCTAGTTGTTACCTGAGTTTAACATCATAACCTCCAAAAACGAAGACCGAATTAGCCCTCAATTTAGGTTTGGGTCCCTATTTCTCCTCCGATGAACTTCTAGTTCTAATAACATGAGTAGGATTTAGCCCTGGACAAAAGATTAATTCTTCTTAAAATTCCTAATTAGGAGTAGGTCCTTAATTACAGGAACTAAAAGCTAAAGGTCAAAATTACTAAAATATCCCAAGAAAGCACGTGTTACTAGGAAAAGTTGAGGCTTTCTAGGTTTTAGGCACCAACAGCTAATATAAAGTTGTACCAGAACATGCCCGGGGGGGGGGGGGAGAGAAAAAAGCTGTCCTTTAAAAGTTGAGTTTTTTAGTACGTGTGGAGTTGCTTGTAAAATTTAATTTTGACCATATGTCGACCCAACTTAGTACAGTTTATACTGGATTCATGTGACATGACGGGAAGCTTAACCACTATTATAATTAATATTGTCATAGAATTAAAATTGATTTCTATATTAATCTTAATAATAGTAGTAATAATGTGATCAGGAGTCATTGTGCCATGTACCTGAAGGATGTAAGAATAATTACTCGATCCTAAGACAAAATATAAAATTTATGTCATTTTCACTTCAGAGATATTGATTGAATACAACCCGCAGAACATCTTATTCAAATATTATTCCAATACATAATTTTATTTGACAATATATATCCCCATACATGTTGCTCTAGAGATGATGAACGTGATTCAAATGCTATTCAACCCACGATGTTGTCGTCATTGCCTAAATGAGGAGGAGGAGCGTGTCTTGGATGATGGGGTGGTGGAGCTTTGGGATGTGGATGAGGGGTGCATGATGGGGGGCTTTGGCCCGTGGTGGACGATGGGGTGCTGCATGGGGAGCTTTGGGATGCGGATGATGGCCATGATGGGGGGCTTTGGCCCGTGGTGGACGATGCCGATGATGATGCAACTCAGTTTTCTAGGTTGAACTCGCTGTCAGCAAAAAAAAGCATGGTGCTCTCGTCGCCTGTATGAGGGGGAGGTGCGTGTGCCGGGATGATGGGGTGCTGTATGGGGAGCTTGGGATGTGGATGAGGGGTGCATGATGGGGAGATTTGGCCCGTGGTGGGTGATGCCGATGATGATGCAATTCAGCTCCTAGGTCCAACTCGTCCTCAACTGACAGGAGTATGGTGCTCTCTTCGTTGTATGAGGAGGAGGAGCATGTCGTGGATCATGTGGTGCATGATGAGGAGCTTTGGCCTGTGGCGGACGGTGTCGATGATGATGATGCAACTCAGTGCCTATGTTGAACTCGTCGTCGGCAGAGACAAGGGCAGCTACGAGGAGACATGTTGCTATGATCACCAGGGTCGGAACCGAGGGAATGGAGGCCATTGTTTGGGTTTGGAGTGTTTCAGTCCTCTCTCAACCTTTCACTAGGTGTGTGGTGCTGGAGGAAACGATCGACTTCCCTTCTTTTATAGAAGAAGATGGTGACTTGGGGAGCCTCAAAATTAATAGAGATCCCAATGTCCAAAGTGAATATAAATCTATAGGCACCATTTTCAGAACAATTCTAGGGAAGATTCTAATGATATATATCTGAAGCCTTAACTTCTAAATTAAAAGATCTTCCTTATTCAAACACTAGCTAGTATCTTTTGTTCAATTTAATTATAGATTTTATAATATGAGTACATATTTGGCTATATATATGTCACTTAGCACTCTTATGTGCCCTGAATCCTTTAGGATCAACTATCTTAAAGTGAATGCTTAACCAAGTAGGCTTCAAACAAGAAAAATATATGTGCCTTTTACTACTTCCAATAGTAGTGATTTCGTTAAGGAATTTTTTTATTCTTCTAAATCACAAATTAAAAGCGACAATCATAGAGTAATAGCATGAAGAGAGAGAGAGTATCTTTCTCACTTAATTATCTACCATGTGAAGCCCACTTAGGTGCGTTGATAATACTTAATATTTAAATCTAAATTCTTATTTTCCATTATTCTCTAAATCTGAAGTTTATAAAGTATTTGATATATATAAGTAATTCAATAAGACGTGTTTGATAACCAACTTATACAATATTTAATTATAAATAGTTGGTTAAAATGTTACACTTCTATTGGCTAGATCTTGGGTTCAAAATCTCGAACCAACAAAATTGAGTTTTAGAACTGAGTCACTGGAAAGGAGTCCGGTCACTACTGGTGGCTGACGAGTTGCTGGATTTAGGCGACCGCTAGCGGTGTTGTCAGATTCCCATAGTGGAACAGCCGTTCACCAACTGCGGGTTGAGAAATTGACGGTCATAAAAAAAAAGTGATTCCTCTTGGCTTAAAAATTCAGTGGTTTTTTCAGATTTAAGTGATTAATTTAGATATTATTTTAGATATTTTATCAAATAATCTAAAATCTTCAAAATTAGGTATTTCAAACTTTAGATGTCTATTACATGTTATCAAATAGTCCCTTCGTCATAATGATGGTATTTTATTAGTAGAAATACTTTTCAAATACATATTATCACTTAGCACAAACATTTGATATCTGTAACATCCTCTAACATCGCGAACATGTAGTTTATATTTGAGAGGTACCTTTTGGAGTATTGGCTCAGTTCTGAAAGGAACTTCGTGTTTAATGGGGGGGAATTTTGGCATGGGTGATGATCCTGGAAAGTCCCCATACTAAAGCCAATTACTCTCAAGGGGACAAAACTGTAAGGCTAAGGCTAAAGCGGACAATACCTCGAAGGTATAGAATACGAGGAGTGACAGATTTGGTATTCACTACCCTAGTTAGTGCAAGAGTGAAGTATCATAATTGGCAAAGTGCTACACTGTGAGAGTCACCACTTAAGTTAGAAAGGAGCAAAGTGTTACATAGTGGAACCAACCTCTCGAGCATGTGGGAGCCTCCTCTAGAGTCTTGCTTGCTTGAGGGCGTGACTATACTGTGTGTTATATGGGGTCAATGATGAGAACGTAGTTTTTATAAGAGGGGTAAATTATACCATCCACAAGTATATCTAGCGTGTACACTATATCTATGAGATACTTTTTAAAGTATCGGCTTAGTTTTGAAAAGAACTTTATGGAAAAGTGAACTTAATGAGAAAAAAAAATATTAGGTTGGGTGACCTTCTTGTGAAGTCCTAATTCTGAAGACGATTACTCTCAAGGGGACAAAACTATGGGTCGAGTGAGTTAATGCTGACAATAACTTGATAGTATAGAGTACAGTGTGTGACAATATCTTCCTAGATGATCTGTTTCACTACAAGAAATTGCGGGATTACTGACGGATGTTTCCGACGGATTATTTCCGTCGGTAATTTCGACGGATATTCCGACTAAAAATATCCGTCGAAAAATCGGTCAGAAGTTCCAACCGAAATATTTTGTCGGAAATACAGTCGGAAAAATAGCTTTTTTCCTCCAGCGAAACCCCCCTTTCGTCCCTCTCTCCTCCTCTCTCTCTCCTTCTCTCTCTCTCTCTCTCTCTCTCTCTCTCTCTCTCTCTTCTCCCTCTCTCTCTCTCTCTCTCTCTCTCTCTCTCTCTCACCGCCGGTCACCGACGCCGCTGCGCCCTCGCCGCCCCCGGTCGCCGACGCCGCTCGCCGCCTGCCTAACCGAAACCCCTCCCGCTGTCGCCACGCTCGCCGCTCGCCGCCGCGACCGAAGCCCCTTGCGGCTGCCGCCAGCCTCGCCGCTCTCCGCCGCCGTGCTTCGCCAGCCTCGCCGCCTGCAGGTATGTCCCAGCCCCCCCCTCCCCCTCCATCCCCCCCTCCCTTCCCCGCCACCGGCAACCCCCTCCCCCCTTCTGTCCCACCTCCCTCCCCCCCCACCGGTGACCTCCCCCCTCCACCGGCGACCCCCCTCTCCCTCCCATCCGAGCGCCCCCCATCGACCCCCCCTCCCCCTCCCGTCCAAGCGCCCCGCTGTCAACCCCCCTACCCCTCCGTCCAAGCCCCCCACCCCTATCGTCCCCCCCACCCGCCCCCCCCCCCACAGTCCCCTCTCCTCCGGGCCACCGCCCCCCCTTCCCTCACAGTTCCCCCTGCCCGTCCCTGCACCCCCACCCCACGCCCCGCTGGAGACCACTCCACCTCCCCCCCCCCTGCAGCCCCTCTCCCCCACCCCCACCCCCCCCACTCGCCGGCCACCCCCCCCCCCCCACTTGTCGAGGTCAGACAGAGTTATCCTAGTATACTCTTCGATAATTTTCCATATATATCCTAATTAGTCTATATATATCACCACCTCAAAATCAATTTAATTTTAATAACCTATTTACACTTCACACTCCCAGTAAAATGGCTATATCAAAATGACCCAAATGTGAGGCTGCCGCTGCCATTCCCACATGCATGATTCTGCTCGTATGAAACTCTTGAGGGAATTAATGAAAAAGTGTTAGAAATCCAGGAAAGAAACCTAGTGTGGGGAGTTGATCAACTTATGTTGTAGTTTATTGTAGTCATTGATTGATTCTTTCATATTTACCATATTATGATTTAATTTCATATTTTAAATACTCATGAATAAATTGATATATTTTTTTTCTAATTAGTGATGAGAGATCGTGATTGGAAATTAGACTCAAAAGAAGAACAAATGTCCAACGTATCAAAGTACGTGTTTGTTTGAACGAAAGATATTACCGATGGATATTCGAAGATTGCATGATGGTTTACTTTTGGTGAAAGAGAAGATGAAGAAAAATCATAAAGATTATTCGAAAAGAAGAAAGACAAAGTTTAGAAAATAAATTGGATTATCTGTTATTGTTCAAGATGAAAAGGGACTACGATATTCTATAATCTTACGACGTAGTTGGTGGTGGTAGTATGTACATATTTAGTGGAAAAGACTGGTCAAAATTTGTGGAAATAATTGTGTCAAAGAGCTTGACATTCTGAAAGTTATGTCTTCCCATTATGTACGAAGAGATGTATTTAGTAAACTATATTAGGGATATCAGTGGTTAGTTCAAAACTTAGGAAATCTAATAAGAAGCTGGTGAATAAAGAGCCGATCAAGTGGTGGTGGCCTAATATGAAGACATCACGGTTTGTATGAACAAATAGTCATTGTGTTCTTTTTATGTTCAATACCATAAGTATTTATATAGTGCTCAAATTTATTTGATTCATGTATGCTTACTCTTCATTTATCTTTACGTCAACGCTTTTTTTCACCCATTACCTCTGGGACTCTCCATATAACGTATGTGTCATATGTATGGTACTTGAACGATGTGAGGGGGTGTTGGATTTTAACTCGGAACATGACATTTAATCTGTGTAGGAAAAAGTCTTATGAGAATCGGTCATGGATGTACCGTGGAATAGTGAATGGAGTTGTGACCGAGGAGTTTAAAGACGGAGTTGACAGTTTTATTGAGTTTGCATTGAGTAATTCATCAGTAGCAGTTGATCCGATGGGTAACATCCGATGTCCGTGTTCGGCTTGTAAGAACAGAAAGTGGATATCGACATGGGATGTGCAGCATCATCTGTATACGAGAGGATTTGTTGGCCATTATGAGTTATGGTCGTGTCATGGTGAGTTGAATATTCAGTCGTCTGCACCAGCTAATTACTTTGCCTCCACAAGTACGTACGTAGACATGGTTGTCGATGTGCTGGTCGGGAGTTCAATATTCATGAAGATCAAACAAATGCCGAATGATACAGCTCAGAGATTTATTAGTTACTTCGAGATGCTGATGAGCCATTATGGGATAGTTGTGAGAAGCATACACGGTTGTCTACAGTGTCGCAGCTATTGAATTGAAATCTAAATTTCATATGAGCGAGAGTTGTTTTGACCGGCTTCTCTTACTGGTCAAGAGCATGCTTCCTCAATCAGAGAGGTTACCTGCTGACTTTACCGTGCGAAGAAGATGGTGAATGATTTGGGCTTGGTTGATGCATGTCCGAATCACTGTATGTTGTACTACAAAGAGGATGCAGATAAGACATCATGTGTATTTGTAAGCATGATAGGTTCAAGCCCAAGAGAGGGGACAAGTCAAAGCAGAAGGATGTTCCGTATAAGTCATTGCGGTACTTTCCTATCACACTCAGATTGTAGCGATTGTTCATGTCCTCGAGGACAGTTGGACATATGACTTGGCATGCGGAAAGTGTCTGTCGCGACGAGAGGTGAAATGAGTCATCCTGCCGATGGTGAAGCTTGGGCTCATTTTAGCCGTACTCATCCTACTTCTCAAGGGATCCACGCAACGTACGGCTTGGTTTATGCACAAATGGTTTCAATCCTTTCGGAGGCTCGGTGGCATCTTACTCATATTGGCCAGTATTCCTAACACCGTATAACTTCCGCCAGGCATGTGCATGAAGCGTGAGAATCTGTTCCTTTCATTGCTGATTCTGGGTCCAAAAAGTCCAGGAAAAAATATAGACATATATCTCAGACCATTGATTGATGAGATGAATTGTTATGGTCAGATGGTGTGCAGTCTATGATGCATCCAGAAAACAGAATTTCAATCTGAAGGCTGCATTAATGTGGACAATAAGTGACTTTCCAGCCTACGACATGTTATCTGGCTGGAGCACACATGGGAGGTTGGCATGTCCTTATTGCATGGAGGATTCTAATCATTTGTGTTGAAATCTGGGGAAAATCTTGTGGTTCGATTGTCATCGGCGGTTTCTACCCAGTGACCATCCTTTCCGAAAGCAAAAGGATTCTTTTATGAAAAATACAACTGTGATGGAGGAGGTAGATATAGAACGGGTGTCTGGTGGAAACATGGCGAGGCGGGTCCAGAACTTACTGACTGTAACACAACTGGCTGGTAGTACCCGACAAATCCCTAGCTTTGGGAAGGATCACAATGGGTGAAGCAAAGTATTTTTGGGAATTGCCTTATTGGTCAACACTTTTGATACGTCATAACCTAGACGTCATGCATATAGGAAGAATGTTTTTGATAATGTGTTCAACACAGTTATGGACGTCAAAGGCAAAACGAAGGAACGTCAAGGCACGTTTCGATTTGAAAGTACTTTGCAAACGTCCAGAACTAGAGCTACATCATGTTCAAGGAAAAGTGGTGCAACCTAAAGCTGCATATGTGCTTGGGACCAGACAGATTAAGGAAGTGTTGCAATGGTTAAAGCAATTGAGATTTCCGGATGGATATGTCTCGAATATTGCGCGTTGTGTAAATGTCAACGAGGGAAAAATATACGGAATGAAGAGTCATGACTGCCATGTTTTCATGCAAAGACTGATGCCTCTTGCTTTTCGTGAGTTGTTGCCGAAACAAATATGGGGAGCAATGACTGGCTGAGTCAATTCTTCAAGATTTTATCTGCATCAGAACTCAAATTCATGACTTGCAAAATATGGAGCAAAATATAATTCAGAAGTCTGCAAATTAGAGAAGATATTTCCTCCAGCATTCTTTGATTCAATGGAGCACCTGATCATCCATTTACCATATGAGGCAAGGGTCGGAGGACCAGTACAATTTCGATGGATGTATCCGTTTGAGAGGTATATTTCTACATCTCAATTTATTGCCATTACGACGATTTGTTATATTACTTATGATGCATTTGAATTATTGTCGTAGGTGCATGCACGATCTTAAGATGAAAGTCCGCAAAAAGCACAAGTTGAGGGCTCCATTACTCAGGCGTACCTCATTGAGGAGATATCGAACTTCTGTTCGATGTACTTTGACACGGAAATACGAACCTGACGCACTCAACCTCCACGTAATGATGATGGTGGAGATTCCGAGGTGTCAGACCGACTCTCTGTATTCAAGTGTCCGGACGGGCGTTCGGATCTTCTTCTACTTGCGCACTCCAAGGCAGAGAGTTGGTAGCTGCGGAGATCTACGTGTTCATGAATTGCGAAGAACTAGACCTTACATTCAGTAGCTCTCCACGCTTATTCGTCATTATTTGCGTGCATTGCTGCAGAACCTAACAGTTGTGTGTGACATTTACATTGCAGAGAGTTTGACTCGATCATATTGCGACGGAATCCACGTCTAACTGACGTGCAGGTTGAAAAGGAACGGGAGAAGTCTTTTCCTACTTGGTTAAGATCTCGAGTATGTGTCTAATTATTTTGAAAATAAGTGTTATGTTTTTATGCAGACTGAGTTGAAGTCATTTATTCAATGTTTGTCTATTTATCTCATAATAGGTTGAACAAGGCTTCATTCCCGATTCAAGAGTACAACATATCAGTTTTGGCCCCTCGAAGATTGTACGTGTCTATCCAGGCTACATTGTGAATGGATACAGATTTCACACGAGAGATTATGGACGGAATAAGTCTACGATGAACAGCGGCGTATGTGTGAAGGGAAGTGCCTACAATGAAAATGAAATTGACTATTATGGCATTCTCGAAGAAGTCATGAACTGCAATTTTTGGGACAAGACAACAATGTTTCTGTTCAAGTGTCATTGGTTTGATCCGACATCTATTCGTCATGACACAACATATGGATTAATCGATGTGAAGCATAAGTCCAAATTGAGTAATATGAGCCATTCATCTTGGTGGCACAAGCCCAACAAGTTTATTATTCAAATTATACATCCGTCAAATTAAGAGATTGGTGGGCTGCATGTAGAGTGAAATCAAGACTATTCCCTAAGTATGAGCTTCTCCCGACTGATGATGACCTCGAAGGTGTTAATGACAGCTTTTTCCAATCAGATCGGAGTGACGCACGAGAGTTGGCAGCTCTACGCAGTACAATGTTCATGATATAAATGAAAAAATTTGCTTACATAAGGATAACGAACAAGAGAAGTTGACCCAAATGTCGCTGAGGGGAGGTGGAGTCTGATGTGGAGGAAGACTCCCAGGATGATGAGGATGAATTCCAGGATGATGATGAAGATGATGCTGAATTAAACATGTCTTCAGCATATGATGATGAATATAGATAATATACTGCATATTTTGTAAGAAATTGGTGTTGTTGTTAATTACATGTTCATAATAAATTGCTACTTCAAATTGAGTGCTGATGACTTGCTATATCTTTATTTGTATCAATAGAGATATGGTACATGGAGGACGCAGTCGGACGGTTGCCATGTCCGTTGGCAGAGGGTCCGCGACCCATCCACGACAGGTATACGTATGTGCAAACACAATATTCTAGAATTTATGTTCATATTAAATGTATGAGAACTAACGTACATATAAGAAAGCAGGGACTGCCTCCCCGTCCACGTCTGCCTCCAGCTCTGCGCGGTCATTCCAGCGACAGGTATATGCATATGTACACAAAAACCATATGGGTATTATTGTTTATATTGATTTCACGAGAACTAACGTACATACAATTTTGCAGGGACTGCCTCCCCATCCACGTCTACGTCCAGGTCCGCGCCGGTCATTCCAGCGACAGGTATATGCATTTGTACTAAAAATGGATATTATTTACGTATATTAAATAACGAGATCTAACGTACATACAATTTTGCAGGGACTGCCTCCCCGTCCACACCCGTCGTCCCAGCGACAGGTAAATTTTTATATTGTTGTTTATTTGAAATTCATAATTTCTAATGTGTATGAAATTTTGCAGGGACCGCCTCCCTGCCGACCATCCGAGTAGTGCCACCTTCGTCTTCTTCCTCACCACAAGGTAAACGTATGTTCCAATAGATTAGTATGTTTGGTCTCTTGCAATTTATACAATATAGTGTACTAAATTGTTTTCAACAGAGGTGGAGAGCCAGCATCCAGCAGCTGAGGAGGGGCCTCAGCTACCGGGACGACAACCATGCTGGATCTCAGGGTAAAGTTCATCATCTCAGTGTTACTGTATTGTTATTTAGGATATACATTTCATGTAGAAAATAATGTGGAATTGCAGGGGGAAGATAGATCCCAGTCTGCTTCCCGCTATATTACGACGCTGGTCCACGCAATATTCCAGGACCAGTGGATGCATGGAGAGACTTCACGGTGCCAGTCGGGATTTATTATTTGACATGTTTACGGTATTTATTTTTTAGAAGAGTTGAAGTCATTATTCAATTATTATTAATTTGGGTTTATTGCAGAACGTTGATTAATTTTATTTCTTTATAGCGGAGGTTTGCGTTCACGAGACCCGAGGATCTCCCTCGAGCTCGAGCCGTCTGGGAGATTACGGCCCAGACTAATTTAAGAAAGTCGAGTGGGAGGTACGGGACAAGGCAATGAAGACCACAGGCAACCGGGATCCTATGGCTTGGGTGGATTACGGCCCTGTTGGCTGCGGAGGGACTATTGGGAGTCCCTTTGCGAGCGTTGGGCTGCTGGACCATGGCAGCAGCGGTCACAGGCGGCAATACGCAACAGAGCAACTCAACCGGAGAAGAATGTGCATACTAGTGGGTCCGTATCTTATGCGACCCACAGTCAAAAATTGGTAAGTATTTTATTGTTCGATCATATATACATATGGATTATTATTGTGAAACTAACTAATTTTGCTGAATTTTAAGCATCACGACCTGGAGCATGCCCCTACTTTCCGCGAGTTATTTGACCGGACTCATAAGCGGAAGGGAACGGATGACTATGTTACGAGAGTGCCCGCACGATTACTGTAAGTCAAGCATTAAATTATGAATTCAATTATGATATTAAAGTAATTTGTTTTCAATAATTTAATTTTAAATTATTTTATAGGAGACGTACGACAGGACGATGGCAGAGCGCTACGCAGAGGGCACTCCCCAGCCAGATTTGGATGCGGATGCTTGGGTCGAGGCAGCGGGAGTGCCGAGGAAGGGTCGAGTGTACGGCTTTGGGGACAGCCTGGATACTCATCGAGTGTTGTCCTCATATGCCAGTTCGATCGCTCCCCGGCACACGCGAGTTCATCTTCTGTGCCTCCCATCAGTGGTGTAGAGGACATTAGAGGCATCATTCGGGAGGAGCTACGTGCAGAGCTACAGACGCAGGGGTAGAGCTACAGACGCAGCGGGTAGAGCTAGAGACGCAGCGGGTACAGCTATAGACGCAGTTCAGCGATATGGTTCAGCAGTTCATCTCAATAATGCAGGCAGTACGCCCCACACAGCCAGCAGCTCAAGTCAGTATTAGTATTAATTTCATATACTTAGGATGGGGTCGGGCGTTCAATTGACGGATCTAAAAACAACAAATTACATATAAAGGGTTAAAACACACAACCCGGGGGTCCAAAATCCCAAATAGGGATCTGATCGGCGTGCCGTTTTCTCCCACACGACCAGGTGGGTTAACGTGACGTGTGCGAACTGACGGATTCCAACATGGATTCCGGATTGGGTCGGACGTTCAATTGACGGATCAAAAACAACAACAAATTACATATAAATGGTTAAAACACACAACCCGGGGGTCCAAAATCCCAAATAGGGATCTGATCGGCGTGTCGTTTTCTCCCACATGACCGGGTGGGTTAACGTGGCGTGTGCGAACTGACGGATTCCAATTTGGATTCCCGGATGGGGTCGGGCGTTCAATTGACGGATCTAAAAAACAACAAATTACATAAAGGGATAAAACACACAACCGGGGGTCCAAAATCCCAAATAGGGATCTGATCGGCGTGCCGTTTTCTCCCACACGAACGGGTGGGTTAACGTTACGTGTGCGAACTGACGAATTCCAATTTGGATTCCCGGATTGGGTCGGCATTCAATTGACAGATCTAAAAAACAACAAATTACATATAAAGGGTTAAAACACACAACCCGGGGGTACAAAATCCCAAATAGGGATCTGATCGGCGTGCCGTTTTCTCCCACACGAACGGGTGGGTTAACATGACGTGTGCGAACTGACGGATTCCAATATAGATTCCGGATGGGGTCGGGCGTTTAATTGACGGATCTAAAAAATAACAAATTACATATAAAGGGTTAAAACACAAACCGGGGGTCCAAAATCCCAAATAGGGATCTGATCGGCGTGCCGTTTCTCCCACACGACGGGTGGGTTAACGTGACGTGTGCGAGCAGACGGATTCGAATTTGGATTCCCGGATTGGGTCGGGCGTTCAATTGACAGATCTGAAAAACAACAGATTACATATAAAGGGTTAAAACACACAACCCGGGGGTCCAAAATCCCAAATTGGGATCTAATCGGCAAGCCGTTTTCTCCCACACGACTGGGTGGGTTAACTTGACGTGTGCGAACTGACGGATTCCAATTTGGATTCCCAGATTGGGTCGGGCGTTCAATTGACGGATCTAAAAAACAACAAATTACATATAAAGGGTTAAAACACACAACCGGGGGTCCAAAATCCCAAATAGGGATCTGATCGGCGTGCCGTTTTCTCCCACACGACCGAGTGGGTTAACGTGACGTGTGCGAACTGACGGATTCCAATTTGGATTCCCGGATTGGGCGGGCGTTCAATTGATGGATCTAAAAAAGAACAAATTACATATAAAGGGTTAAAACACACAACCCGATGGTCCAAAATCCCGAATAGGGATCTGATCGGCGTCCGTTTTCTCCCACACGACGGGTGGGTTAACGTGACATGTGCGAACTGAAGGATTCCACTTGGATTCCCGGATTGGGTCGGACGTTCAATTGACGGACCTAAAAAACAACAAATACATATAAAGGGTTAAAACACACAACCCGGGGTCCAAAATCCCAATAGGGATCTGATCAGTGGGCCATTTTCTCCTACACGACGATTGGGTTAACGTGACGTGTGCGAACTGACGGATTCGAATTTGGATTCCTGGATTGGGTTGGCGTTCAATTGGCGGATCTAAAAAACAACAAATTACATATAAAGGGTTAAAACACACAACCTGGGGGTCCAAAATCCCAAATAGGGATCTGATCGGCGTGCCGTTTTCTGCCACACGACCGGTGGGTTAACGTGACGTGTGCGAACTGACGGATTCGAATTTGGATTCCCGGATGGGGTCGGGCGTTCAATTGACGGATCTAAAAAACAACAAATTACATATAAAGGGGTAAAAACACACAACCCGGGGGTCCAAAATCCCAAATAGGGATCTGATCGGCGTGCCGTTTTGTCCCACACGACCGAGGGTGGGTTAACGTGACGTGTGCGAACTGATGGATTCCAATTTGGATTCCGGATTGGGTCGGGCGTTCAATGACGGATCTAAAAAATAACAAATTACATATAAAAGGTTAAAACACACAACCCGGGGGTCCAAAATCTCAAATAGGCATCTGATCGGCGTGCCGTTTTCTCCCACACGACCGGGTGAGTTAACGTGACGTGCGCGAACTGAAGGATTCGAATTGGATTCCTGATGGGGTCGGGCGTTCAATTGACGGATCTAAAAAACAACAAATTACATATAAGGGTTAAAACACACAACCGGGGGTCCAAAATCCCAAATAGGGATCTGATCGGCGTGCCGTTTCTCCCACAAGACCGGGTGGGTTAACGTGACGTGTGCGAACTGACGGATTCCAATTTCGATTCCCGGAGGGGGTCGGGCGTTCAATTGACGGATCTTAAAAACAACCAAATTACATATAAAGGTTTTAAAAACACAAACCGGGGGTCCAAAATCCCAAATAGGGATCTGATCGGCGTGCCGTTTTCTCCCACACGATCGGGGGGTTAACGTGACGTGTGCGAACTGACGGATTCCAATTTGGATTCCCGGATTGGGTCGGGCGTTCAATTGACAGATCTAAAAAACAACAAATTACATATAAAGGGTTAAAACACACAACCGGGGGTGCAAATCCAAAATGGGATCAGATCGGCGTGCCGTTTTCTCCCACACGACGGGTGGGTTAACGTGACGTTGTGCGAACTGACGGATTCCAACATGGATTCCCGGATTGGGTCGGACGTTCAATTGACGGATCTAAAAAACTACAAATTACATATAAAGGGTTAAACACACAACCGGGGGTCCAAAATCCCAAATAGGGATCTGATCGGCGTGTGTTTTCTCCACACATGACCGGGTGGGTTAACGTGGCGGTGTGCGAATGACGGATTCCAATTTGGATTCCCGGATTGGGTCGGACGTTCAATTGACGGTCTATAAAACAACAAATTACATATAAAGGGTTAAAACACACAACCCGGGGGTCCAAAATCCCAAATACGGATATGATCGGCGTGCGTTTTCTCCCACACGACCGGGTGGTTAACGTGACGTGTGCGAACTGACAGATTCCAATTTGGATACCGGATGGGGTCGGGCATTCAATTGACGGATCTAAAAAATAACAAATTACATATAATTAAAACACACAACACGAGGGTCCAAAATCCCAAATAGGGATCTGATCGGCGTCTGTTTTCTCCGACACGACCAGGTGGGTTAACATGACGTGTGGGAACTGACGGATTCCAATTTGGATTCCCGGATGGGGTCGGACGTTCAATTGACGGATCTAAAAAACAACAAATTACATATAAAGGGTTAAAAACACAACCCGGGAGTCCAAAATCCAAAATAGGGATCTGATCGGCGGGCCGTTTTCTCCCACATGACCGGGTGGGTTAACGTGACGTGTGCGAACTGACGGATTCGAATTTGGATTCCCGGATTGGGTCGGGCGTTCAATTGACGGAACTAAAAAACTACAAATTACATATAAAAGGTTACAACACACAACCCGGGGGTGCAAAATCTCACATAGGCATCTGATCGGCTTGCGTTTCTCCCACACGACCGGGTGGGTTAACGTGACTGTGTGCGAACTGACGGATTCTAATTTGGATTCCCCGATGGGGTCGGGCGTTCACTTGACCAATCTAAAAAACAACACAATTACATATTAAGGGTTAAAACACACAACCCGGGGGTCCAAAATCCCAAATAGGGATCTGATCGGCGTTCCGTTTTCTCCCACACGACCGGGGGTTAACGGACGTGTGCGAACTGACGGATTCCAATTTGGATTCCCGGATGGGGTCGGGCGTTCAATGACGGATCTTAAAAACAACAAATTAATATAAGGGTTAAAACACACAACACGGGGGTCCAAAATCCCAAATAGGGATCTGATCGGCGTCCCGTTTTCTCACACATGACTGGGTGGGTTAACGTGAACGTGGTGCGAACTGACGGATTCCAATTTGGATTCCGGATGGGGTCGGACGTTCAATTGACGGATCAAAAAAAAACAACAATTACATATAAAGGGTTAAAACAGACAAACCGGGGGTCCAAAATCCCGAATAGGGATCTGATCGGCAGCCGTTTCTCCAACATGACCGGGTGGGTTAACGTGACGTGTGCGAAAACGGATTCGATTTTGCATTCCGGATTGGGTTGGGCGTTCAATTGAGGATCTAAAAAATAAAAAATACATATAAAGGGTTAAAACACACACAACCCGGGGGTCCAAAATCCAAATAGGGATCTGATCGGGTGTGTCGTTTCCTGCCACACGACCGGGTGGGTTAACGTGACGTGCGCGAACTGACGGATTCGAATTTGGATTCACGGATGGGGTCGAGCGTTCAATTGACGGATCTAAAAAAACACAAAAACATATAAAGGGTTAAAACACACAACCGGGGTCCAAAATCCCAAATAGGGATCTGATCGGCGTTCCGTTTTCTCCCACACGACGGGTGGGTTAACGTGACGTGTGCGAACTGACGGATTCCAATTGGATTCCGGATGGGGTCGGGCGTTCAATTGACGGATCTTAAAAACAACAAATTACATATAAAGGGTTAAAAACACACAAACCGGGGGTCCAAAATCCCAATAGGGATCTGATCGGCGTGGCGTTTTCTCCCACATGATGGGTGGGTTAACGTGGCGTGTGCGAACTGACGGATTCCAATTTGGATTCTTGGATGGGGTCGGACGTCAATTGACGGATCAAAAAAACACAAATACATATAAGGGTTAAAACACCAAAACGGGGGTCCAAAATCCCAAATAGGGATCTGATCGGCGGGCGTTTTCTCCCACATGAGGGTGGGTTAACGTGACGTGTGCGAACTGACGGATTCGAATTTGCGTTCCGGATTGGGTTGGGCGTTCAATTGACGGATTTAAAAAACAAAAATTACATATAAAGGGTTAAAAACACACAACCCGGGGGTCCAAAATCCCAATAGGGATCTGATCGGCGTGTCGTTTTCTGCCACACGACCGGGTGGGTTAACGTGACGTGTGCGAACTGACGGATTCAATTTGGATTCCCGGATGGGGTCGGGCGTTCAATGACGGATCTTAAAAACAACAAATTACATATAAAGGGTTAAAACACACAACCCGGGGTCCAAAATCCCAAATAGGGATCTGATCGGCGTCCCGTTTTCTCCCACATGACTGGGTGGGTTAACGTGACGTGTGCGAACTGACGGATTCCAATTTGGATTTCCGGATGGGGTCGGGCGTTCAATTGACGGATCTTAAAAACAACAAATTACATATAAAGGGTTAAAACACACAACCGGGGGTCCAAAATCCCAAATAGGGATCTGATCGGCGTGCCGTTTTCTCCCACATGACTGGGTGGGTTAACGTGGCGTGTGCGAACTGACGGATTCCAATTTGGATTCCTGGATGGGGTCGGACGTTCAATTGACGGATCAAAAAAACAACAAATTACATATAAAGGGTTAAAACACACAAACCGGGGGTCCAAAATCCCAAATAGGGATCTGATCGGCGGGCCGTTTTCTCCCACATGACCGGGTGGGTTAACGTGACGTGTGCGAACTGACGGATTCGAATTTGCATTCCCGGATTGGTTGGGCGTTCAATTGACGGATTTAAAAAACAACAATTACATATAAAGGTTAAAACACACAACCCGGGGGTCCAAAATCCCAAATAGGGATCTGATCGGCGTGTCGTTTTCTGCCACACGACCGGGTGGGTTAACGTGACGTGTGCGAACTGACGGATTCTAATTGGATTCCCGGATGGGGTCGGGCGTTCACTTGACAAATCTAAAAAACAACAAATTACATATTAAGGGTTAAAACACACAACCGGCGGTCCAAAATCCCAAATAGAGATCTGATCGGCGTGCCGTTTTCTCCACACGATCGGTGGGTTACGTGACGTGTGCGAACTGACGGATTCCATTTGGATTCCCGGATTGGGTCGGGCGTTCAATTGACGGATCTAAAAACAACAAATTACATATAAAGGGTTAAAACACACAACCCGGGGGTCCAAAATCTCAAATAGAGATCTGATCGGCGTGCCGTTTTCTCCCACACGACCGACCGGGTGGTTAACGTGACGTGTGCGAACTGACGGATTCGAATTTGGATTCCCGGATGGGGTCGGGCGTTCTATTGACGGATCTAAAAAACACAATTACATATAAAGGGTTAAAACACACAACCGGGGGTCCAAAATCCAAATAGGGATCTGATCGGCGTGCCGTTTTCTCCCACAGACCGGGTGGGTTAACTTGACGTGTGCGAGCTGACGGATTCCAATTTGGATTTTCGGATTGGGTCGGACGTTCAATTGACGGATCTAAAAAACAACAAATTACATATAAAGGTTTAAACACACACCCGGGGGTCCAAAATCCCAAATAGGGATCTGATCGGCGTGCCGTTTTCTCCCACATGATTGGGTGGATTAACGTGACGTGTGCGAACTGACGGATTCCAATTTGGATTCCCGGATGGGGTCGGGCGTTCAATTAACGGATCTAAAACAACAAATTACATATAAAGGGTTAAAACACACACCCGGGGGTCCAAAATCCCTAATAGGGATCTGATCGTGCCGTTTTCTCCTCTCTCCCACACGACCGGGTGGGTTAACGTGACGTGTGCGAACTGACGGATTCCAATTTGGATTCCCGGATGGGGTCGGGCGTTCAATTGACAGATCTTAAAAACAACAATTTACATATAAAGGGTTAAAACACACAAACCGAGGGTCCAAAATCCCAAATACGGATCTGATCGGTGTGCCGTTTTCTCCCAATTGACTGGTGGGTTAACGTGATGTGTGCGAACTGACGGATTCCAATTTGGATTCCCGGATGGGGTCGGACGTTCAATTGACGGATCAAAAAACAACAAATTACATATAAGGGTTAAAACACACAACCTGGGGTCCAAAATCCCAAATAGGAATCTGATCGGCGTCTTGTTTTCACCCACACGACCGGTGGGTTAACGTGACGTGTGCGAACTGTCGGATTCCAATTTAGATTCCCGGATTGGGTCGGACGTTCAATTGACGGATCTAAAAAAAAAACAAATTACATATAAAGGGTTAAAACACACAACCCGGGGGTCCAAAATCCCAAATAGGGATCTGATCGGCGGGCCTTTTCCTCCCACATGACCGGTGGGTTAACGTGACGTGTGCGGAACTGGGGATTCGAATTTGGATTCCCGGATTGGGTTGGGCGTTCAATTGACGGATCTAAAAACCAAATTACATATAAAGGTTAAAACACACAACCCGGGGTCCAAAATCCCAATAGGGATCTGATCGCGTGTCGTTTCCTGCCACACGACCGGGTGGGTTAACGTGACGTGCGCGAACTGACGGATTCGAATTTGGATTCCCGGATGGGGTCGGCGTTCATTTGACGGATCTAAAAAACAACAAATTACATAAAAGGGTTAAAACACACAACCCGGGGTCCAAATTCCAATAGGGATCTGATCGGCGTTCCGTTTTCCTCCCACACGACCGGGTGGGTTAACGTGACGTGTGCGAACTGACGGATTCCAATTTGGATTCCCGGATGGGGTCGGGCGTTCAATTGACGGATCTTAAAAACAACAAATTACATATAAAGGGTTAAAACACACAAACCGGGGTCCAAAATCCCAAATAGGGATCTGATCGGCGTGCCGTTTTCTCCCACATGACTGGTGGGTTAACGTGACGTGTGCGAACTGACGGATTCCAATTTGGATTCCTGGATGGGGTCGGACGTTCAATTGACGGATCAAAAAAACAACAAATTACATATAAAGGGTTAAAACACACAACCGGGGGTCCAAAATCCCAATAGGGATCTGATCGGCGGCCGTTTTCTCCCACATGACCGGGTGGGTTAACGTGACGTGTGCGAACTGACGGATTCGAATTTGCATTCCCGGATTGGTTGGGCGTTCAATTGACGGATCTAAAAAACAACAATTACATATAAAGGGTTAAAACACACAACCCGGGGGTCCAAAATCCCAAATAGGGATCTGATCGGCGTGTCGTTTTCTGCCACACGACCGGTGGTTTAACGTGACGTGTGCGAACTGACGGATTCTAATTTGGATTCCCGGATGGGGTCGGCGTTCACTTGACGAATCTAAAACAAAAATTACATATAAAGGGTTAAAACACACAACCCGGGGTCCAAAATCCCAAATAGGGATCTGATCGGCGTTCCATTTTCTCCCACATGATTGGGTGGGTTAACGTGACGTGTGCGAACTGACGGATTCCAATTTAGATTCCCGGATGGGGTCAGACGTTCAATTGACGGATCAAAAAAACTACAAACTACATATAAGGGTTAAAACACATAACCCGGGGGTCCAAAATCCCAAATAGAGATCTGATCGGCGTGCCGTTTTCTCCCACACGACCGGGTGGGTTAACGTGACGTGTGCGAACTGACGGATTCCAATTTGGATTCCCGGATGGGGTCGGGCGTTCAATTGACGGATCTTAAAAATAACAATTACATATAATGGGTAAAAACACACAAACCGGGGTCCAAAATCCCAAATAGGGATTTGATCGGCGGGCCATTTTCTCCCACTCGACCGGATGGGTTAACGTGACGTGTGCGAACTGACGGATTCCAATTTGGATTTCTTGATTGATCGGCGTTCAATTGACGGATCTAAAAAACAACAAATTACATATAAAGGGTTAAAACACACAACCCGGGGTCCAAAATCCCAAATAGGGATCTGATCGGCGTGCCATTTTCTCCCACACGACCGGGTGGCTTAAGGTGACGTGTGCGAACTGACGGATTCCAACATGGATTCCCGGATTGGGTCGGACGTTCAATTGACGGATCTGAAAAACTACAAATTACATAGAAAGGGTTAAAACACAACCGGGGGTCCAAAATCGCAAATAGGGATCTGATCGGCGTGTTGTTTTCTCCCACATGACCGAGTGGGTTAACGTCGCGTGTGCGACCTGACGGATTCCAATTTGGATTCCCAGATTGGGTCAGACGTTCAATTGACGGATCTAAAAAACACAAATTACATATAAAGGGATAAAACACACAACCCGGGGGTCCAAAATCCCAAATAGGGATCTGATCGACGTGCCGTTTTCTCCCACACGACCGGGGGTTAACGTGACGTGTGCGAACTGACGGATTCGAATTTGGATTCCCGGATTGGGTCGGGCGTTCAATTGACCGATCTAAAAAACAACAAATTACATATAAAGGGTTAAAACACACAACCCGGGGGTCCAAAATCCCAAATAGGGATCTGATCGGCTTGCCGTTTTCTCCCACACGAACGGGTGGGTTAACGTGACGTGTGCGAACTGACGGATTCCAATTTGGATTTCCGGATGGGGTCGGGCGTTCAATTGACGGATCTAAAAAACAACAAATTACATATAAAGGGTAAAACACACAACCCGGGGTCCAAAATCCCAATAGGGATCTGATCGGTGTGCCGTTTTCTCCCACATTACTGGCTGGGTTAACATAACTTGTGCGAACTGACGTATTCCAATTTGGATTCCCGGATGGGGTCGGACGTTCAATTGACGGATCAAAAAAACAACAAATTACATATAAAGGGTTAAAACACACAACCCGGGGATCCAAAATCCCAAATAGGGATCTGATCGGCGTGCCATTTTCTCCCACACGACCGGGTGGGTTAACGTGACGTGTGCGAAATGACAGATTCCAATTTGGATTCCCGGATGGGGTCAGGCGTTCAATTGACGGATCTAAAAAACAACAAATTACATATAAAGGGTTAAAACACACAACCCGGGGGTCCAAAATCCCAAATAGGGATCTGATCAGCGTCCTGTTTTCTCCCACACGACCAGGTGAGTTAACGTGACGTGTGCGAACTGACGGATTCCAATTTGGATTCCCGGATGGGGTCGGACGTTCAATTGACGGATCTAAAAAACAACATTACATATAAAGGGTTAAAACACACAACCCGGGGTCCAAAATCCGAAATATGGATATGATCGGCTTGGTTAACGTGACGTGTACGAACTGACGGATTCCAATATGGATTTCGGATGAGGTTGGGCGTTCAATTGACGGATCTAAAAACAACAAATTAGATATAAAGGTTAAAACACACAAACCGGGGGTCCAAAATCCCAATAGGGATCTGATTGGCGTGCCGTTTTCTCCCACGACCGGGTGGGTTAACGTGACGTGTGCGAACTGACGGATTCCAATTTGGATTCCCGGATATGGTCGGGCGTTCAATTGAAGGATCAAAAAAAAAAAAATTACATATAAAGGGTTAAAACACACAACCCGGGGGTCCAAAATCACAAATAGGGATCTGATCGGCGTGCCGTTTTCTCCCACACGACCGGGTGGGTTAACGTGACGTGTGCGAACTGACGGATTCCAATTTGAATTTTCGGATTGCGTCGGGCGTTCACTTGACGAATCTAAAAAACAAAAATTACATATAAAGGGTTAAAAACCACAACCCGGGGGTCCAAAATCCCAAATAGGGATCTGATCGGCGTTCCATTTTCTCCCACATGATTGGGTGGGTTAACGTGACGTGTGCGAACTGACGGATTCCAATTTGGATTCCCGGATGGGGTCGGACGTTCAATTGACGGATCAAAAAAACAACAAACTACATATAAAGGGTTAAAACACACAACCCGGGGGTCCAAAATCCCAAATAGGAATCTGATCGGCGTCTTGTTTTCTCCCACACGACCGGGGGGTTAACGTGACGTGTGCGAACTGACGGATTCCAATTTGGATTTTCGGATTGGGTCGGACATTCAATTGACGGATCTAAAAAACAACAAACTACATATAAAGGGTTAAAACACACAACCCGGGGGTCCAAAATCCAAATAGGGATCTGATCGGCGTGCCGTTTTCTCCCACATGTTTTGGTGGGTTAACGTGACGTGTGCGAACTGACGGATTGCAATTTGGATTCCCGGATGGGGTCGGACGTTCAATTGACGGATCAAAAAAACAACAAATACATATAAAGGGTTAAAACACACAACCCGGGGGTCCAAAATCCCAAATAGGAATCTGATCGGCGTCTTGTTTTCTCCCACACGACCGGGTGGGTTAACGTGACGTGTGCGAACTGACGGATTCCAATTTGGATTTTCGGATTGGGTCGGACATTCAATTGACGGATCTAAAAAACAACAAACTACATATAAAGGGTTAAAACACACAACCCGGGGGTCCAAAATCCAAATAGGGATCTGATCGCGTGCCGTTTTCTCCCACATGTTTTGGTGGGTTAACGTGACGTGTGCGAACTGACGGATTGCAATTTGGATTCCCGGATGGGGTCGGACGTTCAATTGACGGATCAAAAAAACAACAAATTACATATAAAGGGTTAAAACACACAACCCGGGGGTCCAAAATCACAAATAGGAATCTGATCGGCGTCTTGTTTTCTACCATACGACCGGGTGGGTTAACGTGACGTGTGCGAACTGACGGAGTCCAATTTGGATTCCCGGATTGGGTCGGACGTTCAATTGACGGATCTAAAAAATAACAAATTACATATAAAGGGTTAAAACACACAACCCGGGGGTCCAAAATCCCAAATAGGGATCTGATCGGCGCGTCGTTTTCTCCCACATGACTGGGTGGGTTAACGTGACGTGTGCGAACTGAGGATTCGAATTTGGATTCGCGGATTGGGTTGGGCGTTCAATTGACGGATCTAAAAAACAACAATTACATATAAAGGTTAAAACACACAACCCGGGGGTCCAAAATCTCAAATAGGGATCTGATCGGCGTGTCATTTTCTGCCACACGACCGGCTGGGTTAACGTGACGTGTGCGAACTGACGGATTCTAATTTGGATTCCCGGATGGGGTCGGGCGTTCACTTGACGAATCTAAAAAACAACAAATTACATATTAAGGGTAAAAACACACAACCCGGGGGTCCAAAATCCAAATAGGGATCTGATCGGCGTGCCATTTTCTCCCACACGACCGGGTGGGTTAACGTGACGTGTGCGAACTGACGGATTCCAATTTGGATTCCGGATTGGGTCGGGCGTTCAACTGACGGATCTAAAAAACAACAATTACATATAAAGGGTTAAAACACACAACCCGGGGGTCCAAAATCTCAAATAGAGATCTGATCGGAGTGCCGTTTTCTCCCACACGACCGGTGGATTAACGTGATGTGTGCGAACTGACGGATTCGAATTTGGATTCCCGGATGCAGTCGGGCGTTCAATTGACGGATCTAAAAAATAACAAATTACATATAAAGTGTTAAAACACACAACCCGGGGGTCCAAAATCCCAAATAGGGATCTGATCGGCGTGCCGTTTTCTCCCACACGATCGGGTGAGTTAACGTGACGTGTGCGAACTGACGGATTCCAATTTGGATTTTTTGATTGGGTCGGACGTTCAATTGACGGATCTAAAAAACAACAAATTACATATAAAGGGTTAAAACACACACCCGGGGGTCCAAAATCCGAAATAGGGATCTGATCGCGTGCCGTTTTCTCCCACATGACCGGGTGGGTTAACGTGACGTGTGCGAACTGACGGATTCCAATTTGGATTCCCGGATTGGGTTGGGCGTTCAATTGACGGATCTAAAAAACAACAAATTACATATAAAGGGTTAAAACACACAACCCGGGGGTCCAAAATCCCAAATAGGGATCTGATCGGCGTGCCGTTTTCTCCAACACGACCGGGTGGGTTAACGTGACGTGTGCGAACTGACGGATTCCAATTTGGATTCCCGGATTGGGTTGGACGTTCAATTGACGGATCTAAAAAACAAAAAATTACATATAAAGGGTTAAAACACAACCCGGGGGTCCAAAATCCCAATAGGGATCTGATCGGCGTGCCGTTTTCTCCCACACGGCCGAGTGGGTTAACGTGACGGGTGCGAACTGACGGATTCCAATTTGATTTTCGGATTGGGTCGGACATTCAATTGACGGATCTAAAAAACAACAAATTACATATAAAGGGTTAAAACACAAACCGGGGGTCCAAAATCCAAATAGGGATCTGATCGGCGTGCCGTTTTCTCCCACATAATTGGGTGGGTTAACGTGACGTGTGCGAACTGACGGATTCCAATTTGGATTCCCGGATGGGGTCGGACGTTCAATTGACGGATCAAAAAAACAACAAATTACATATAAAGGTTAAAACACACAACACGGGGGTCCAAAATCCCAAATAGGAATCTGATCGGCGTCTTGTTTTCACCCACACGACCGGGTGGGTTAACGTGACGTGTGCGAACTGTCGGATTCCAATTTAGATTCCCGGATTGGGTCGGACGTTCAATTGACGGATCTAAAAAACAACAATTACATATAAAGGTTAAAACACACACCCGGGGGTCCAAAATCCCAAATAGGGATCTGATCGGCGGGCCGTTTTCTCCCACACGACCGGGTGGGTTAACGTGACGTGTGTGCGAACTGAGGATTCGAATTTGGATTCCCGGATTGGGTTGGGCGTTCAATTCACGGATCTAAAAAACAACAAATTACATATAAAGGGTTAAAACACACAACACGGGGGTCCAAAATCTCAAATAGGGATCTGATCGGCGTGTCATTTTCTGCCACACGACCGGTGGGTTAACGTGACGTGTGCGAACTGACGGATTCTAATTTTGATTCCCGGATGGGGTCGGGCGTTCACTTGACGAATCTAAAAAACAACAAATTACATATTAAGGGTTAAAACACACAACCCGGGGGTCCAAAATCCCAATAGGGATCTGATCGGCGTGCCATTTTCTCCCACACGACCGGGTAGGTTAACGTGACGTGTGCGAACTGACGGATTCCAATTTGGATTCCCGGATTGGGTCGGGCGTTCAATTGACGGATCTAAAAAACAACAAATTACATATACAGGGTTAAAACACACAACCCGGGGGTCCAAAATCTCAAATAGAGATCTGATCGGCGTGCCGTTTTCTCCCACACGACCGAGTGGGTTAACGTCATGTGTGCGAACTGACGGATTCGAATTTGGATTCCCGGATGGGGTCGGGCGTTCAATTGACGGATCTAAAAAAAAACAAATTACATATAAAGTGTTAAAACACACAGCCCGGGGGTCCAAAATCCCAAATAGGGATCTGATCGGCGTGCCGTTTTCTCCCACACGACCGGGTGGGTTAACGTGACGTGTGCGAACTGACGGATTCCAATTTGGATTTTCTGATTGGGTCGGACGTTCAATTGACGGATCTAAAAAACAACAAATTACATATAAAGGGTTAAAACACACAACCCGGGGGTCCAAAATCCCAAATAGGGATCTGATCGACGTGCCGTTTTCTCCCACATTACTGGCTGGGTTAACATGACGTGTGCGAACTGACGGACTCGAATTTGGATTCCCGGATTGGGTCGGGCGTTCAATTGACGGATCTAAAAAACAACAATTACATATAAAGGGTTAAAACACAAAACCCGGGGTTCCAAAATCCCAATAGGGATCTGATCGGCGTGCCGTTTTCTCCCACATGACTGGGTGGGTTAACGTGATGTGTGCGAACTGACGGATTCCAATTTGGATTCCGGATGGGGTCGGACGTTCAATGACGGATCAAAAAAACAACAAATTACATATAAAGGGTTAAAACACACAACTCGGGGGTCCAAAATCCAAATAGGGATCTGATCGGCGTTCCGTTTTCTCCCACACGACCGGGTGGGTTAACGTGACGTGTGCGAACTGACAGATTCCAATTTCGATTCCCGGATGGGGCCGGGCGTTCAATTGACAGATCTAAAAAACAACAAATTACATATAATTAAAACACACAACCCGGGGGTCCAAAATCCCAAATAGGATCTGATCGGCGTCCTATTTTCTCCCACACGACCGGTGGGTTAACGTGACGTGTGCGAACGGACGGATTCCAATTTGGATTCCCGGATGGGGTCGGGAGTTCAATTGACGAATCTAAAAAACAACAAATTACATATAAAGGGTTAAAACACACAACCCGGGGGTCCAAAATCCCAATAGGGATCTGATCGGCGTGCCGTTTTCTCCCACACGACCGGGTGGGTTAACGTGACGTGTGCGAACTGACGGATTCCAATTTGGATTCCCGGATTGGGTCGGGCGTTCAATTGACAGATATAAAAAACAACAAATTACATATAAAGGGTTAAAACACACAACCCGGGGATCCAAAATCTCAATAGAGATCTGATCGGCGTGCGGTTTTCTCCCACACGACCGGGTGGGTTAACGGGACGTGTGCGAACTGACGGATTCCAATTGGATTTTCGGATTGGGTCGGACGTTCAATTGACGGATCTAAAAAACAATAATTACATATAAAGGGTAAAACACACAACCCGGGGGTCCAAAATCCCAAATAGGGATCTGATCGGCGTGCCGTTTTCTCCCACATTACTGGCTGGGTTAACATGACGTGCGAACAGACGGATTCGAATTTGGATTCCCGGATTGGGTCGGGCGTTCAATTGACGGATCTAAAAAACAACAAATTACATATAAGGGTTAAAACACACAACCCGGGGGTCCAAAATCCCAAATAGGGATCTGATCGGCTTGCCGTTTTCCTCCCACACGACCGGGTGGGTTAACGTGACGTGTGCGAACTGACGGATTCCAATTGGATTTTCGGATTGGGTCGGATCGTTCATTGACGGATCTAAAAAACAACAAATTACATATAAGGGTTAAAACACACAACCCGGGGGTCCAAAATCCCAAATAGGGATCTGATCGGCGTGCCGTTTTCTCCCACAGATCTGGCTGGGTTAACATGACGTGTGCGAACTGACGTATTCCATTTGGATTCCCGGATGGGGTCGGACGTTCAATTGACGGATAAAAAACAACACAATTACATATAAAGGGTTAAAACACACAACCCGGGGATCCAATCCCCAATAGGATCTGATCGGCGTGCCATTTTCTCCCACACGACCGGGTCGGTTAACGTGACGTGTGCGAAATAACAGATTCCAATTTGGATTCCCGATGGGGTCGGGCGTTCAATTGACGTATCTAAAAACAACAAATTACATATAAAGTGTTAAAACACATAACCCGGGGGTCCAAAATCCCAAATAGGGATCTGATCGGCGTCCTGTTTTCTCCCACACGACCGGTGAGTTAACGTGACGTGTGCGAACTGACGGATCCAATTTGGATTCCCGGATTGGGTCGGACGTTCAATTGACGGATCTAAAAAACAACAAATTACATATAAAGGGTTAAAACACACACCCCGGTGTCCAAAATCCCAAATAGGGATCTGATCAGCGTGCCGTTCTCTACCACATGACCGGGCGGGTTAACGTGACGTGTGCGAACTGACGGATTCGAATTTGGATTCCTGGATTGGGTGGGCGTTCAATTGACGGATCTAAAAAAACAACTAATTACATATAAAGGGTTAAAACACACAACCCGGTGGTCCAAAATCCCAAATAGGGATCTGATCGGCGTGCCGTTTTCTCCCACACGATCGGGTGGGTTAACGTGACGTGTGCGAATGACGGATTCCAATTTGATTCCCGGATTGGGTCGGTCGTTCAATTGACGGATCTAAAAAACAACAAATTACATATAAAGGGTTAAAACACACAACCCGGGGGTCCAAAATCCCAAATAGGGATCTGATCGGGGCGTGCCGTTTTCTCCCACACGACCGGGTGGGTTAACGTGACGTGTGCGAACTGACGGATTCCAATTTGAATTTTTGGATTGGGTCGGACGTTCAATTGACGGATCTAAAAAACAACAAATACATATAAAGGGTAAAAACACAACCCGGGGGTCCAAAATCCCAAATAGGGATCTGATCGGCGTGCCGTTTTCTCCCACATGATGGGTGGGTGGGTTAACGTGACGTGTGCGAACTGACGAATTCAATTTGGATTCCCGGAGGGGGTCGAACGTTCATTGACGGATCAAAAAAACAACAAATTACATATAAAGGGTTAAAACACACAACCCGGGGTCCAAAATCCCAAATAGGAATCTGATCGGCATCTTGTTTTCTCCCACACGACGGGTGGGTTAACGTGACGTGTGCGAACTGACGGATTCCAATTCGGATTTTCGGATTGGGTCGGACATTCAATTGACGGATCTAAAAAACAACAAATTACATATAAAGGGTTAAAACACACAACCCGGGGGTCCAAAATCCCAAATAGGGATCTGATCGGCGTGCCGTTTTCTCCCACATGTTTGGGTGGGTTAACGTGACGTGTGCGAACTGACGGATTCCAATTTGGATTCCCGGTTGGGGTCGGACGTTCAATTGACGGATCAACAAAAACAACAAATTACATATAAAGGTTAAAACACACAACCGGGGGTCCAAAATCACAAATAGGAATCTGATCGGCTGTTTGTTTTCTACCCACGACCGGGTGGGTTAACGTGACGTGTGCGAACTGACGGATTCCAATTTGAATTCCCGGATTGGGTCGGACGTTCTATTGACGGATCTAAAAATAACAAATTACATATAAAGGGTTAAAACACACAACCCGGGGTCCAAAATCCCAAATAGGGATCTGATCGGCGGGCCGTTTTCTCCCACATGACCGGGTGGGTTAACGTGACGTGTGCGAACTGAGGGATTCGAATTTGGATTCCCGGATTGGGTTGGGCGTTCAATTGACGGATCTAAAAAACAACAAATTACATATAAAGGGTTAAAACACACAACCCGGGGGTCCAAAATCTCAAATAGGGATCTGATCGGCGTGTCGTTTTCTGCCACACGACCGGCTGGGTTAACGTGACGTGTGCGAACTGACGGATTCTAATTTTGATTCCCGGATGGGTCGGGCGTTCACTTGACGAATCTAAAAAACAACAAATTACATATTAAGGGTAATAACACACAACCCGGGGGTCCAAAATCCCAAATAGGGATCTGATCGGCATGCCATTTCTCCCACACGACGGGTGGGTTAACGTGACGTGTGCGAACTGACGGATTCCAATTTGGATTCCCGGATTGGGTCGGGCGTTCAACTGACGGATCTAAAAAACAACAAATTACATATAAAGGGTTAAAACACACAACCTGGGGGTCCAAAATCTCAAATAGAGATCTGATCGGCGTGCCGTTTTCTCCCACACGACCGGGTGGATTAACGTGATGAGTGCGAACTGACGGATTCGAATTTGGATTCCGGATGCGGTCGGGCGTTCAATTGACGGATCTAAAAAATAACAAATTACATATAAAGTGTTAAAACACACAACCCGGGGGTCCAAAATCCCAAAGGGATCTGATCGGCGTGCCGTTTTTCCCACACGACCGGGTGGTTAACGTGACGTGTGCGAACTGACGGATTTCAATTTGGATTTTCTGATTGGGTCGGACGTTCAATTGACGGATCTAAAAAACAACAAATTACATATAAAGGGTTAAAACACACACCCGGGGGTCCAAAATCCCAAATAGGGATCTGATCGGCGTGCCGTTTTCTCCCGCACGACCGGGTGGGTTAACGTGACGTGTGCGAACTGACGGATTGCAATTTGGATTACCGGATTGGGTCGGACGTTCTATTGACGGATCTAAAAAACAACAAATTACATATTAAGGGTTAAAACACACAACCCGGGGGTCCAAAATCCCAAATAGGGATCTGATCGGCGTGCCGTTTTCTCCTACATGACCGGGTGGGTTAACGTGACGTGTGCGAACTAACGGATTCGAATTTGGATTCCTGGATTGGGTCGGGCGTTCAATTGACAGATCTGAAAAACAACAGATTACATATAACGGGTTAAAACACACACAACCGGGGGTCCAAAATCCCAAATAGGGATCTAGTCGGCATGCCGTTTTCTCCCACACGACTGGGTGGGTTAACGTGACGTGTGCGAACTAACGGATTCCAATTTGGATTCCCGGATTGGGTCGGGCGTTCAATTGACGGATGAAAAAACAACAAATTACATATAAAGGGTTAAAACACACAACCCGGGCGTCCAAAATCCCAAATAGGGATCTGATCGGCGTGCCGTTTTCTCCCACACGACGGGTCGGTTAACGTGACGTGTGCGAACTGACGGATTCCATTTTGGATTCCGGATTGGGTCGGGCGTTCAATGACGGATCTAAAAAACAACAAATTACATATAAAGGGTTAAAACACACACAACCGGGGGTCCAAAATCCCAAATAGGGATCTGATCGGTGTGCCGTTTTCTCCCACACGACCGAGTGGGTTAACGTGACGTGTGCGAACTAACGGATTCCAATTTGGATTCTCGGATTGGGTCGGACGTTCAATTGGATCTAAAAAACAACAAATTACATATAAGGGTTAAAACACACAACCCGGGGACCAAAATCCCAAATAGGGATCTGATCGGCGTGCCGTTTTTCCCACACGACCGGGTGGGTTAACGTGACGTGTGCGAACTGACGGATTCGAATTTGGATTCCCAGATTGTGTCGGGCGTTCAATTCACGGATCTAAAAAACAACAAATTACTATAAAGGGTTAAAACACACAACCCGGTGGTCCAAAATCCAAATAAGGATCTGATCGGCGTGCCGTTTTTCCCACACGACCGGGTGGGTTAATGGACGTGTGCGAACTGACGGATTCCAATTTGGATTCCCGGATTGGGTCGGACGTTCAATTGACGGATCTAAAAAACAACAAATTACATATAAAGGGTTAAAACACATAACCCGAGGGTCCAAAATCCCAAATAGGGATCTGATCGGTCTGCCGTTTTCTCCCACACGACCGGGTGGGTTAACATGACGTATGCGAACTGACGGATTCCAATTTGGATTCCCGGATGGGGTCGGGCGTTCAATTGACGGATCTAAAAAACAACAAATTACATATAAAGGGTTAAAACACACAACCCGGGGGTCCAAAATCCCAAATAGGGATCTGATCGGCGTGTTGTTTTCTCCCACACGACCGGGTGGGTTAACGTGACGTATGCAAACTGACGGATTCGAATTTGGATTCCCGGATTGGGTCGGACGTTCAATTGACGGATCTAAAAAACAACAAATTACATATAAAGGGTTAAAACACACACCCGGGGGTCCAAAATCCCAAATAGGGATCTGATAGGCGTGCCATTTTCTCCCACACGACCGGGTGGGTTAACGTGACGTGTGCGAACTGACGGATTCGAATTTGGATTCCGGATTGGGTCGGGCGTTCAATTGACGGATCTAAAAAACAACATATTACATATAAAGGGTTAAAAGACACAACCGGGGGTCCAAAATCCCAAATAGGGATCTGATCGGCGTGCCGTTTTCTCCCACACGACCGGGTGGGTTAACGTGACTTGTGCGAACTGACGGATTCGAATTTGGATTCCCGGATTGGGTCGGACGTTCAATTGACGGATCTAAAAAACAACAAATTACATAAAGGGTTAAAACACACAACCCAGGAGTCTAAAATCCCAAATAGGGATCTGATCGGCGTGCCGTTTTCTCCCACATGACCGGGTGGGTTAACGTGACGTGTGCGAACTGACGGATTCCAATTTGGATTCCCTGATGGGGTCGTCGTGCGTTCAATTGTCGGATCTAAAAAACAACAAATTACATATAAAGAGCTAAAACCAACAACCCGGGGGTCCAAAATCCCAAATAGGGATCCGATCGCCGTGCCGTTTTCTCCCACACGATCGGGTGGGTTAACGTGACATGTGCGAACTGAGGTATTCCAATTTAGATTCCGGATTGGGTCGGGCGTTCAATTGACGGATCTAAAGAACAATCAAGTACATATGGATCAAAAAGTATCTAATTAAATTTGAAAAATAATCAGATATTTTAATTTTAATTTTGAAAATATTATATGTCTTTAAATTTTATTAATGTTTCTCATATTATTTTATTTATTATAGGATCCACCTCCGCCAGCAGACGATGACGAGGCAGGGACAGCAGACGATCCAGCTCAGCTATCTTGACTCTTTTGTATTTATTATTCTGTATGATGTTACATTTATTGTATTTTATGATTTATGTTTGATGTTGATTATTTGAGAATTTTATGAATATTGTAGCAGGTTTAAAAATACATTTTCATTTGTTATTTATAAAAAAAAATAAACTGCAAATTCCGACAGATTTGCCGACGGATTAATATCCGTCGGAAAATAAAGATTACTGACTGATAAATCGGTCGGTAAATCCGTCGGTATATCCGTCTATATTGCTGATGAAAATTTTCCGACAGATTGTGTGTCAGTATTTACCGACAGATATTCCAACAGATTTACCGACGGAATTGTTGTCGGTAAATACTGATCGTAGTTCCAACGGATCTATCCGTCGGCCTTACCGACAGATTTCCGACGAAATTATTATCCGTCGGTAATTTCTGACCAATTATTCCCGACGGACTGTTTCCGCCGAACTTTCGACGGAAAGCGGTCGGAAGGTACTATTTCCGACGGATGACCGTCGGATTTTCGACGGATTAGTTCCGTCGAAAAAAGCGCATTTTCTTGTGGTGTTTCTATTTGTCTCAAAATTTGGGATGTACATTGCAAAATTTTCAGTATACATTTTTAGCCACTATATTTGTCATGTATTGTCTCAATGAATTTTTCCGCGTGGAACAATTGTGTTATGATATTTTTAGGACACCACATATAATAAATGGAATTGACATGCCACTAATTTTTTGGTTAATTTTGTTGAAGTGGTTATCAAATGATCTAGGCATCAATAGCATAACAGTACATTAACATGGATTGATTGGATTCAGTTCGATTGATTCCTCTCACATCAACATACATGTGATATTTCATGACCTCAGAACTGGCCATTTGCTGCCCTACTCTATCACCTATCTTGACCAATATAGTTCTTGAGATCAGCTTCTCTCTCCCACGTGCAAATTTTGCTCTCCACTCTTTGCTATTAGCAGTTCCTAATTTTTTCCAATGATTTCCTGTCTTTTTTCCCAACATCTTGAGATACTAACAGTTTTCTCCGACCTTACATTCTCATTTATCTCTCTATATCTAGATTTGTCCATGATTAGAGCTTGATCTTGATAAGACAATTTGCTATGACCTCTGTGACTATTTTAGCAAAGATACATATAGCACATGTAATCAAGCATCTACTCTTGTTGCTTGGCCATGTGCAAGGTTGCTCGAAGAGTTTCAGGAATGAGAACAGAGAGATATATGCAGGATCCCACCATATCCATTCTCTCTGAGGTTTTGAAGCACCTTCTTGGTGAACCGTTCACGAATGGCCCGATAGATATATGCATATCTTATCCACCTCCGTCTATGTAAATAACATGCTCTCCTATCCCCAGTAGCGGAGACACCTTGAGATCAGTGGGGTCCAGTGACCCCACTAGATCGAAAAATTTTCATTAGTGATATAAAATTTCACCTTTACTGACCGTAATGGATCAAAAAAATATGTTTAAGGGTGCACCCACAGAATGAAAATTCTAGATCCGCCACTGCCCATCTCGATCTCGGCCCCTCTTCCACTAAAAATCAAATCATCACAACAGTACAAGCAGTTTTTTGCGATGGCTAGTACATTAAAAGCCATTTGTGGCGGCTATAAGTCATCGCAAACACCATCGCAGATAACCTCCCCACAAATACATTTGGGGTGGGTCAAATTGTCGCAAAAAATATCATTTGTGATGGTGTATAAAAGATGTCAAAAACAAGTGAAAATCTATTGTGACAGCTTTTTAGCTCTTGCAATAGATAAGTTATTTGCAATAGTTATTGTTGTCACAAAAACTAATTTTAATTTTAATTTAATTCTACACCAATATTAGTGACAACTATAAGCCGTCACAAAAAACTGTTTTGTGATGCCATAACTTGACATAAAGTTGATCGATTGAAATAGAACAAAAAAAGAGTTTCGCAATGGAGTAAATTATGGCAAAAGGTTCAATTTTTAATATTTAATCTTTATGAGATGGCTCTAGTCATTCCAAAAAGTATCTTTTGAGATAGATTATCACAAATAATATAGTATGGATTGCAAAAAAAGCACTATGACGGCTATAAACAATTACAAATATAACTTTTGCCACGGCTTAAAAATATATTTGTGACTATTTATAGCAACTGCAAATGTTAAGCCGTCACAAATAACTTTGAACTTGAAAATAATCTAAATAATTTTCACAATATGACACTATTGACATATAGTGATATACGATACACAACTAAAATCATATTAAAACATTAAATATCAAATGTCAAAGCTACATAATATGCATGATATGTCTCAAATATAAATCTATATACACCTATCAGATACACAAGAAATAAAACGAAAAAAAAATAAAGATGATGACAACATTTATCTTCCTAACTCTCATTAATGTATCCAGTACCGCCACCTATGAGACTCGAAAGGGTTAATTAATAGTCTATAGATAAATATAAAAAGTAAAAAAAAAATCCTATAATAATAGAAAAATCTATTAAACAAAGTACCGTGTCCAATAATAACACAAGTACATATCTTACCGAGTATACCGCCAGGTGGTACATAGAAGAATAACCAGCTAGCTAGTGGTGACTTTTAACTACCCCTGTGTAAGAGACTCTTCTTTGGATTTTGGAGTTGAGTTTGTAATCTCTAAATGATGGTGAGAGCTTAAAACTGGTTCTTACAGTACTGAAGGTCTTGTCATCTAGTTGTTACCTGAGTTTAACATCATAACCTCCAAAAACGAAGACCGAATTAGCCCTCAATTTAGGTTTGGGTCCCTATTCTCCTCCGATGAACTTCTAGTTCTAATAACATGAGTAGGATTTAGCCCTGGACAAAAGATTAATTCTTCTTAAAATTCCTAATTAGGAGTAGGTCCTTAATTACAGGAACTAAAAGCTAAAGGTCAAAATTACTAAAATATCCCAAGAAAGCACGTGTTACTAGGAAAAGTTGAGGCTTCCTAGGTTTTAGGCACCAACAGCTAATATAAAGTTGTACCAGAACATGCCCGGGGGAGAGAAAAAAGCTGTCCTTTAAAAGTTGAGTTTTTTAGTACGTGTGGAGTTGCTTGTAAAATTTAATTTTGACCATATGTCGACCCAACTTAGTACAGTTTATACTGGATTCATGTAACATGACGGGAAGCTTAACCACTATTATAATTAATATTGTCATAGAATTAAAATTGATTTCTATATTAATCTTAATAATAGTAGTAATAATGTGATCAGGAGTCATTGTGCCATGTACCTGAAGGATGTAAGAATAATTACTCGATCCTAAGACAAAATATAAAATTTTATGTCATTTTCATTTCAGAGATATTGATTGAATACAACCCACAGAACATCTTATTCAAATATTATTCCAATACATAATTTTATTTGACAATAATATATATATCCCCATACATTTTGCTCTAGAGATGAGATGAACGTAATTCAAATGCTATTCAACCCACGATGTTGTCGTCGTTGCCTAAATGAGGAGGAGGAGCGTGTCGTGGATGATGGGGTGGTGCATGGGGAGCTTTGGGATGTGAATGATGGGGTGCATGATGGGGGGCTTTGGCCCGTGGTGGACGATGGGGTGCTGCATGGGGAGCTTTGGGATGCAGATGATGGCCATGATGAGGGGCTTTGGCCCATGGTGGACGATGCCGATGATGATGCAACTTAGTTCCTAGGTTGAACTCGCTGTCAGCAAAAAAAAGCATGGTGCTCTCGTCACCTGTATGAGGGGGAGGTGCGTGCCGTGGATGATGGGGTGCTGCATGGGGAGCTTGGGATGTGGATGATGGGGAGATTTGGCCCGTGGTGGGTGATGCCGATGATGATGCAATTCAGCTCCTAGGTCCAACTCGTCCTCAACTGACAGGAGTATGGTGCTCTCTTGCTGTATGAGGAGGAGGAGCATGTCGTGGATCATGTGGTTCATGATGAGAAGCTTTGGCCCGTGGCGGACGGTGTCGATGATGATGATGCAACTCAGTGCCTATGTTGAACTCGTCGTCAGCAGAGACAAGGGCAGCTACGGGAGACATGTTGCTATGATCACCAGGGTCGGAACCGGGAATGGAGGCCATTGTTTGAGTTTGGAGTGTTTCAGTCCTCTCTCAACCTTTCACTAGTGTGTGGTGCTAGAGGAAACGATCGACTTCCTTCTTTTATAGAAGAAGATGGTGACTTGGGGGTGCCTCAAAATTAAGAGATCCCAAATGTCCAAAGTGAATATAAATTCCATAGGCACCATTTTCAGAACAATTCTAGGGTCTGAAGCCTCTAACTTCTAAATTAAAAGATATTCCTTATTCAAACACTAGCTAGTATCTTTTGTTCAATTTAATTATAGATTTTATAATATGAGTACATATCTTGGCTCTCTATATATGTTACTTAGCACTCTTATATGTGGCCCCGAATCCCTTTAGGATCAACTGTCTTTAAGTGAATGCTTAATCAAGTAGGCTTCAAACGAGAAAAAATATATTTCCCTTTACTACCTCCAACAGTAGTGATTTCGTTAAGGAAACTTTTTTCATAAATCACAAATTAAAAGAGACATCCGTAGTGAAATAGCACAAAGAGATAGAGGATCTTTGTCACTCAATTATCTATTGTGTGAAGCCTACATAGGTGGCATTTGATAATACTTAATGTTTAGATTAAAATCTTATTTTTCATATATCCTCTAAATCTGAAATTCAAAAAAATGATTTATATAATATATTCATTAAGAGGTATTTGATAACCAATTTAAACATATCTGAATTGTGACATAGTGGTTAAAATGTTACACTTCTATTGACTAGATCTTCGTTCAACACCTAGGACAAACAAAATTAATTTTTCAAAACTGAGTCACCGGAACAGGAATCCGGTCACTAATGGCAGCCGGCGAGATGCTAGATTCTTGCCGCCGCCAGCGGCAGCGTCAGATTCCCGTGGTGGAGCGACATTCGACACACCGGGGTGAGAAATTGACTGTCATAAAAAAAAAGCAATTCTTCTTGGCTTAAAAATTAAATGATTTTTAAAAATTAAGTGCTTAATTTGGGTATTAATTCAAATATTTTATCAAATAATCTAAAATCTTAAAATTTAAGTATTCGGACTTAGATGTCCATTAAGTGTTATCAAACGAGGCTTTACATTTGTCCATGTTTAGCGCTTGATCATGATAAGACCATTTGCTATAACATCCTATGACCTTTGTGACTGTTTTAGCAAAGATACAATGCGTAGATATATATATATATATATATATATATATATATATATATATATAGCACATGATCAATCAAGCATTCTTGTTATGCTTGCACTCGTACCACTACAAGAAATTGACTTTTACCTACACCATATGCCTATACGTTTGATAATTGTAGGTTTGGAAGGATATACCTACATCAAATAAATAGTATACCTACAAATATTTTATAGTAGGTATAAACCTTTTTTTCCTTTTTTTTATTCTTTTCCCTCCCGAAGCCCCGCCTTCCTTTTCCCATTCCCCCCTTTTTTTATCTTTCCCCTTTCTGTCTCAAAGGCCCCCGTGCGCCTTCGCCTTTTCCATTTTCCCTACTCTCGCTTTCTCACTCCTTAGCCCTACTCTGCCAACGTCGGTTGCATCTCACCATTGCCAAGGAAGAGGGAGTTCCTTACGCCGTCGTCGAGGAAGAAGCTCGAGAACTGCTGCTAAGACAGATGGTCGCCTCCACCGTCGCAGAGAAGGTTCTGCCATTCCTGTCAATGGCAATGGAAGGTTGGAAAAGAGATAAGCTTGCTTTCTCTGTGTCTCATTATCCCTATCCTTCTTCTTCCTTCCTCCTGGGGAATGGGAGTCTCCGTTGGTTCTGCCGTTAACTATTATCCTTTCTCCTGTTGGTTCTGCTTCTTAACAAGATGTAGAAGGGATGATATCAATTTCTGTTAAAGCTGCAGCAGCACGTGACTCATTGAGTGATGATAAGGAATTTGATTAATACATGAGGTATTTCTATTGTTTAGCTATAATCACCCAAGTTAGATAAGAACAGATTAAGAGGCACGAAGACAATAAAAGTGCCCGTATTCAAGTTTGTTGGACTTTCTGTTTCATGGCATGCCATGTTCCTATATCCCCATCCTCCCAAATTTTCCTTTTCCACCTGCATATTTTTTGGTTTCTTATGATTGTATGCTAAAGTTAATTGTCTATCTGTTCTTGTTGGTTCTTTATGTGAAAGTCTTTTCTTTTCTCTTTCCTATGAACTTAGATAAGCTTTTAATTTGCTTTGACTTAAAGAATAAATCTTTCTGGCCTTTCTAAATCCCTATAATAGTGTTTACAGTGGTGTTCACTTTCTTGTGTTTAAATTATTGAATTTCATTCCTTTAATTTGATTGTTCTTATGAACATTTTCTGCTCATATATGTTTGTTTAGAAGATAAATCCTACTGGACATATTTACTCATTTTGGTTTTTTGACAAATTTTCTGGTAGTTTTAAGAATACATGACATTTGGAAAATGGGCTGAGTGAAGAGGGAACCACCTACTATGAAGACTGGAACAAACTTTCTCCCACTATGTTGAGCACATGTCTTTGTCGAAAATGTGTAAATGAGTGAAGAGGGAACCACCTACCTATTTTGCACCATGTTCTCTTGTTCATTGATTTTTAACTTTAGCATTAGCATCATTTTCGATGTTATGTCATGATTCTGGTTTTATGGGGCTATTTTGTGATTGCATACGTCTGCATTTTTCTTTGAATAATGACTTTGATACAGATACATCTTCTGCTATAAACCCTCCTTATTTTGCACAATGTTCTCTTTTTCATTGATTTTTATTTTTTTCGTTGATTTTTAACTTTTAAAATGCATTAGGATCATTTTCTCTGTTATGTCATGATTTTGGTTTTATGCATTGATGTATTTGCATTCTATTGCTTTCACAGGCACACGCTGCTTCAGCGGTGTTAAATTTTACTGAGAACTGTACTCCAGATATATTAACCCGATACTTGGATGGGCTAGTTAGTAAATTACTCATGCTGCTTCAGGTATGTTGCCTTTTTTCTTTTGCTATCTTACACAATTTTTCTTCTTCCACTTGTCCAGCATATAATCTAAGATAAGGTACATATTGCACGGCTGAGTGTGAAATTTTTACTTTGCAGAATGGGAAGCAGATGGTCCAGGAGGCAGCTTTGACAGCCTTAGCATCAGTTGCAGATTCATCTCAGGTGGGTTTGCAAACTATTCTTGTTGATTAGCTACATTTTTCATATAGTATCAATTATGTTCTGACTTCATTTGTCATCTCATGATGGTTCAGGAGCACTTTCAGAGGTACTATGATGTTGTGATGCTTTACCTCAAGAGTATTTTGATGACCGCAACTAAAAGGGAGGTAGGAAAGTTTGAGACTAGAGGCAAGTAAGGAGTGTTCATCGAGTATGGACCCGGTGAGTGATAATTTTTTTTGACTAACTTTAATTTGATAGTGCCAATAGATAGAAAAGTCTGCCAATGTGTGGAATGTGTGCTTTCTTGGCAGTTGCCTAGAAGTCTCTAGTTAGCTTTTGTTCACATGTTAATTCATTCTATTTTATTTCTCTGTTCATTGTTTGTCTATTTAGGCTGAGTTGCTGTTAACTTCTTTTATTGTTTTCTTTCTATGTAGGTGTTGGTGGATGAGGCAAAACGATCACTATTTAGTGGTTAGCACATATATCACTTTGAAAACACTTTGGTATAATTTTGGACAAATAGATGTTGTGGATGTATATATTTGACATTAATATGAAAATTGTTATGAATGACCACAATATTTGATGAATGTGGCTATGTGGTTGAATGAATGAATGTGGCAATGTTGAAAGAGATAATGTGAATGTGAATGAGGTTGATGGATGTGACCAATGAATTGTGTTTGTTAAAATATGAAATGTGTGTGAATTTGATGTGTATGAGGATGAGGTGTAAGTGAATGTGTGGATGATGAATTGTGATTGTTAAAATGTGTGGATGTAACCAATGAATTGTGATTGTTATGAATGTAAGGTTTTGATATGGGGAGGAAGGGCATGTGACATTTTAATTCAAGTACAAAAACCTACGACATTTAACTTTGTAGGTATAAACAACCTGCGACATTTGATTCTGTGGGTAAACCCAACCTACGACATTAAACATTGTAGGTGAAGTACATGTACTTTACCTACGACTCTGTCGTAGGTAATAGTATTATCAACACGTACTTTACCTACGACATAAGCCGTAGAAAATGTTGTAGATATAGATATATACGTACGATATTTGTTGCATTACTGACGTTTTTAGTCGTAGGTAAAACTGTGTTTTGTAGTTGTGATATACCTCATTCATAATCCTTGTTGCCTAGCCTGCTGGCCATGTGCAAGGTTGCTGGAAGTGTTTAAGGGATGAGAACAGATCCAGAGATATATAAAAGATCCCACCATCTCCATTCTCTTTTCAGATTTTGAAGCACCTGCTTGGTGAACCGTTCATGAATGGCCGGATAGATATGCATATCTTATCCACCTCCGTCTATATGCTTCTTCCATACATGAAGTTTCAATGCGCATATCCTAGGCATCCTTCTAGTTTGCATTTGAATGTTAAATTTGCTATACAACAAGAATGTTCTCCACCGCAGTTCTCCAAAGTGTAAATGATGATTGTTTAATGGGTATTAGGGTGTGAATTACTCTTCTTATATGGCTTGTTTAGAATGATCAATTTTGGGTATTATCTTATATATCATTACAAAAGTGGTATGCGTTAGCTCCCTTGCTCTTCTTTTATTATCCACCTTCGATACCACTGCTGCAGAGAGTTTATTTGCGACATAAACCAATTTGTCTGATCAACATAAGGATTCATATTTTTGCACCCTGAAACCGGGATGTTAGAGTCAAAAGACTCTGGTAATCCTGAATAGCTAATTAGCTACATCTCCAGGGACCTTGAGAAGTATTACAGATAGCTTAATTAGCAACAGTAAAAGCATCACTATGCAGGTCCACTGAGCAATTAAGATCCACAGCCCTCTGCATGCATGCGTTCCAAAATGGACAAAATTGCCTCAGCCTGTTCACAGAGAGAAGCATTGAACACCGATGTTTTGCACTTGATGACTGAACAATTTAGATCAAACAAACATAAGATTCATATTGCTTCCGCATAACAAAAGTATTGACATACCCTTCATCGTCAAGCTGTAATTTCTTCTTAATCCATCCTTTGAAGTCACTCATCGTATTAAAAGTTAAAATGATAAATATATTCTGAGTCATATTTATCTCCAAACCGAATGCTGGATGTTAAAGAGTTTTGTATAAATTATTTATGTTTATCAAAATAACCTCTACATGTTTTGGGAGGATACAAAATCTATCATCTACTATAAAAACTCAAATCCTCACTACAGTACAAGCGATAAGCCGTTGCAAATACTATTTTGGGGTGGCTATAAGTTGTTGCAAACATCGTCGCAGATAAGCCAGCCACAAATACTTTGCGACAGCTCAAGTCATCACAAAAACTATTATTTGCGACGGTGTATAAAAACACATTACAAATAAGTGAAAACTTTCTGCGACTCTTGCAACAGATAAGTTATTTGCAATAATTACCGCCATCACAAAAATTAAATTTTAATTTTAATTAAATTATTCACCATTATTTGTGGCAGCTATAAACCGTGCAAAAATGCCACAACTCATCACAAAAGGTGATTGATTAAAATAACGAAAAGAGAAAACTATTTTACGAATGCAAAAGTTAAGGTTTAATTTTTAATATTTAATCTTTTTGCGATGGCTCTAATCGTTGTAAAACATATACTTTGCAATTATGGATTGTCGTAAATAATATACCATATATTTTTTATAAAAACCATTAGCCATCACAAAAACAACTTTTGCAATGCTTTAAAACTATAATTGTGATGTTTAATCTATAGCCTTCGCAAAAATCAAGCCGCCGCAAATAACGTTTAACTTGAAAAGTCTAATTAATACAATTAAATTTAAAACAAACCTCTATAAATTTTCACAATATAATAACACCATTGATATAGGGATATATACACAACTAAATTCATAGTAAAGTATTAAATATCTAATGTCAAAACTATAGAATATACATGATATATCTAAATATGCAGACCCATATATACACCCATCTCGTAAATAAGAAATAAAAACAAAAAGATATCAAAGATGATGACAGCATCCATCCTCCTAATTCTCACTATAATGATCTTCCGGATGGTCTAAGGTGGTGAAGATCATCGCATCATCACCTTCATCGCTTCTATCTATGCCATGAACACTTCCTACATGAACTCCCTCACTACTTTCACCGTATCAAGTCAATTATCATTCGCTTCTTATTGTTGGATGAGTGCATTCATCCACTCAGAGATTTCAGTCTCAAGCTAATGAACATGCTAAGAATTGTCAGTTAGTTTCCCATTAAAAGACCCACCGCCATACCATGTTCTCAACACCTCACTCTAACCTGCACAATGAATGTGTTCTAGTCTATCTTTTCCCATCACCTATATCTCATATGGCGAGGCAATGGGTCCAACAACATCACTAGCTATCATATGAAGGTGGAGCTATGAGCTACGTCGTCCTCTCCTAAACATAAAAAATATAATAAATAACAAATTATGATAAATTCATAGAAAATATATGATCACAAAAAAAATATTTATAGTACTCTTACCATTCTCTGTCTACTCTAATCATCAACTCAAACTTGAGATCTGTCATGTGATGTCTAACAATGAGTCATCTGAAATATCTCAGGACATATGTGTGGAATCACGTCCCTCTTCTCTCATGAATTTATAAATAACTTTTAAAAATAATATAAATAATACAAATCACTTAATATGATTAAAACAATATAAACAACAAACGTATGAATTCGTCTTTAGCGTACAACCTCTTTTGTATATCGTCTCCAAGTGACCCCTATTTGTCATATTTCTAGCAACAACATCCTATTAAGTAATTGGAAGTTATAAAAGTTAGTATTCATTTACATAGCATAAGAAATGTAAAAAAAAATTTAAAAAGTTTAAAAAATGTTGCGTACTACTCCTTCCTATTCCAATAATCACATGTCATTGTCTATTATTCAGCATCCATATCCTCAGGGACATTAGAAACTGCTTCCTCAAATGGCCATCCCAAGAAATACTATGGTGTAATAAGCCATTAAAAACTATATATACAAGTCATTGGAAAACTCAAATGCAAATTATATTTAATAAACACTAAAAGGATAATAAAATATTAACAAATCATTTAACTTACTTTCTTTTCAAGTTTAATCTTCCCTTCTGATGTATCTCCCCTATTTTACTCAAAATCTATGCATCTCCTTTGGGAGTTTGTGTGAATTTAAAGTGTTGCTACATTTAAAGAACATATACTAGTTGATTAAGAATAATACAAATGGTCATAATAAATGAATAAATAACCATATGTAAGAAGATGCATTGTCATTCAGTCTGTAAAAAAACTCTCTTTCTTTTCTTTAATGAGGGTCTCCTTAAAATCTTTCTCCCAAAGATCACAATAGATCGTACCAAGCATCACCTAACCATTCTCACCCACACCACACTTAGAGTCAATATCCACCTCATGTTGCTTGCTCTGTCACATGTGTAAGAGCTTTTCACACTTTGAAATACCCCTCCCTTCTCTATATGTATCTACTTTAGAAAAAAATAGAGAATACATATAAATATACAAATTAATGTAAGGTAGAATGATTACAAACCTTTATCACATGCTATGATAGATAAAGCAACCCCTGAAGTGTGTGGGAAAGAATGTGTGATGGAAGTCCGTGGCATGGTTGGCCATACTGTTGTGTACCATGATATGGTGTTCGCAAGTCCTGGCATGGTCATTCCACTGGACTCAAAATCGGTCGACCTATTTCTTCTGATTGATCGACCGATTCATCTTGTGAGTATCCACAGACACCTAACAGGCCAAAATTCAAGATCGAACGACCAATTTCTCTTCATTGGTTGACTAATTTCTATCAACCGAGCATCTAGATCCCATGGTCTATTTGGTTTTCAAAAAGATGAAAATCAATTGACAGACTTGAAAATTCGATCGACTGATCAGTACGGTATGGATCGATCCAGACCATGCCAGGAGAAATGTGGCACGGTCGTCGGCACAGTACGACCAACCTTGGCCCTTTGAGTCTAGGAGGAAAATAGTCTAGAGGCAATCCCTACTCTATGTGTGTGTGTGTATGGAGGGGGGGGGGGGGGGGGCGTGGTCGATGATTCATGCATGCTCTTAAGAAGTCGTCGATCATTCATGCTCTTAAGAAGCCAGTAATGATGTGCGTGATATTGTAGACCAATGCCTTGACAGAGGTAGTCTATGAATAATATTATGATTCCAATTGGACATCTTTGCAATTAACGAAGTTATTAACTACATAATTTATAAAAAAATAATTACAATATAATAATAATAAACAAAATTAAGAACAAAACGTACAAATGCAAAACAATAAGAATTTCAATAATGCCAATTTCTATATCCTCTAATATTTCAAAGACCTTCTGCAATCTTAACTACATCGCATATTGTAGTAGCTCTAGATACTTACACCAAAAAAGGCTCCATATCCAATATTGCCACTCAGAGATTTGGAAGGGTTAATTAATGATCTAAAGAGAAATATAAGAAGTAAAAGCAACTACAGTAGTATAAAAGAAAATTAAACAGAGTAGAATGTCCTAATAATAATACAAGTACAAGTAAAGTACATATATTATGAGAGTGTACCGTAAGGTAGTACATAGAAATGTAACCAGTTGCTAGTATGAAGATTTCATATGCAGATTGCTGGATCAAGGTGGCACTACCTCCATAAGCCACTCACCTAAAAAATATTAGGGAGTAAGCCACTCAAAATCATGGACTCTAAAGGGACTGTCAGTGTTGGTGGCGCTCCTGATCGGTTGACTAATGATAGTTTGTTTCTGTTGCTAGTGTTGTTGCCTAGACAAACTTATATCTGTCTATGTTTATAGTTGTGTGGTCGTCGGAGTGAGTTGTTTACACAAGGTGTCCCAGCCATAGTATTTTTCGATCGATAATTGTGTAGTAGCCCTTTCCTTCCGCACTTTCTGTTGGTAGAATAGATTGTTATTATTACTATTCATTTTACTATATATATATATAATATATATATATATATATATATATATATATTATGCTTATTATAATTAATGGGAGATTGGTAGTCCCTACTGTGCTTCTTCATGAGGCTCACTCCCTTCCATTCCAGCTAGTGAGACTTCATAGCAGCAGCGGTACGTTGCATGGCGGGTGGTGGAGACAGGGCCACAGTAGCCAGTGTCGTCCTTAGTACTGTTCCCTTGTGACTTTGTACCTCACCCTTGGAGTATGCCCCTTAAGGGTTCTATCTTTTCCTTTTACTTGCACCATTGTGTTTGGGACTTGTACCAGACTAGCTTATAGTAGGTACCTTGTGTTTACTCTCACTTGCACGTATAATTCCAATGTTGTAGTTTCTATTTATTTTCTTTACATGTCATGTTAGAATGATCTTTCAACCCTTCTGGGTCCTCAGAGCTGTGGGTGGTGGCCTCGAAAATCGGGTTCTCGGTGGGAGTCACTACAAGAAAAAGTGCATATAGCGACCGAATCTGAGACCAAAATATTCGGTCACTAATTGGTCACAGTTTGGAGACCAAACATTGACTTATAATTTTTGGTCATTAATTTATAAATTTAGTGACCGAAATTTGTTAGTCACTATTCGATTTAAGACCGAAATATTCGGTCAATAATCGGTCACAATTTTGAGACCAAACAGTGACTAACAATTATCAATTATTAATTTATAAATTTGGTGATCAAAACTTTTTCAGTCACTCACTGTTCAGTCTCAAAACGGTGACTGATTAGTGATCGAAATAATTCAGTAACTAATCTTGATGTTTGAAAATATTTTAGAGAAAAGGCTAGCGACCGAAAGACTTTAGTCTCCATTTGGTCCCCATATCTGCTACAGAATTGCGACTGAAGTATTCTAGTCACTAATTTTTTCACTTCACGCCATTCATAAAACATTTAGCGATCTAACGTGTACGGTCGCCATTCCGTCGTAGAATCTACGATCGAATTGAGAGCGAAACTTTTCAGTCACTGAATTTTTTGCTTTTGCCGCCTTGGATTGATGTATTTTACGACTGAATAAGATCGGTCGTAATTTGGTGGCAAAATCTATGACTGAATTACGACTGAGAAGACATCGATCACTGATGTTAGTGACTTTTGAGATCAATTATCTACTGATTACGTCATTTGCTAATCGGTCGCTAATGTCGCTATAACCACCTTATTGCAGCACCTCTTCCATCTCTCTCTCTCTCTCTCTCGCTCTCTCTCTCTCTCTCTCTCCTCTCTCTCTCTCTCTCTCTCTCTCTCTCTCTCTCTAAGATCCGGCTCTCTTTGAGCCTTGGCCCCATCCTTAGGGTCATGACGGCCTGTTGATCATGACAGCAAAGTCTATCACGACATGCTTCTTGTCACGTCCCCTTTGGGCGTTGCGTCCTTGACGCACCGTCTGCAGGCGTCGTGCTCTTACCATGCCGTCTGGAGGTGACGCGACTTCATTCTAACCGTTCTGACTGCTATCCTCCCTGTTAGAACAGCCTTGTCGAGTGTCAGGCGCATACATCATTGATGCGACCTGGTAGGTCGTTGCGTTCGGGTTTGACCGATCTTTGGTTTGACCATTTTTTGGGTCACAACCTAAGGGTCAGTCGCAACATGGTGTCGCAACCTCTGGAGCCTTTGCGACTAGGTTCTTATCGTGCCGCCCCCACCCGTCGTGTCTATGAGGCCCTCAGTTCAAAACCGAGGCAGGCGCCCATTTCCCCCTTCCTCATTCTCCTTTCCCTTCTTCCTTCTTCTTCCCCGAGCCTTCTTGCTTCTTCGGCTATCTTCGTGGTCTTCGTGGTGAGGTGGTGATGTCTCCTTCGTGTAGGAGATGCCCTCATGGTTCTTGGAGCGAGGAGGTGGTGGCCACTCCTACGAGAAGGCTCCAACGGGTTGGCTCTCCTCTTTGAGGTAGGGAATTCTCTTCTTCCTCTCGTTCTAGCATGCTCCCCTCCCCCCATGTCATTCTTGTTTCTTGGCCATGGTTGGGGTTTGGGAATGAGAGATCCATGCCTCATTTGTGGAGAGGTTTCCTTTGAGCGTAGATCTCCTCATTTAATGCATGAATCGTAGGGTTTAAGGGTGGTATGCCTATTTACATGCTTTCCTAGTGTTTCCCATGCTCCCCTCCCACAGTCGGTGTGGTTTGTAACATTTTTGGGGTGATCCCTAGGAGGATCGTTCTGGAACCCCCCCTCTGTTGAGATCGTGACCGACCTGAGGGTCACAATGATGTCGCAATGCATACGCCGATCGCGATAGCCTTGGCTGTCGTGGCGGGCATGGGCGCTGCAACATGATCGCCGTGACTGGGGGCATCACCACATTGTCGCATCCAGCCTTGGCGTCGTGACAGTGTCGCAACAACCATGGGCATCACGACATTGACTGATTCAGCTAAGTTCATGCAAAGTCCGTTTTCTCGTTGTGTCTTCGCTGTTCGTGATTCTTTCTATACCCGTGGCACCAGTACTAGTTCCTAGTGTGGTACTATAATAGTCGTTCGCCCAATGTTCGGCACCTAAGGGCTTGTCCCATAAGAGGTTGTTACCGTTTACCTGGGCCCTCGCACCCCGTGCACCTGTTGAGGGAGTGCTCTGGGCGATGGGCGTGCTCGAGTCACGGATTCAGGAGCGGAGGGGAAAACGGTGGTTAGGACAACGGCGTCAAGTCGTTTGTAGAGCTCTCGTAGTTGGTCTGGGATGCCGTGGTCATTTGGAGTTCTTCCCAGTGCAGGCTAACTAGTCCTTCTTCTCACTGTCTCAGTCTTTGTGGCCCTGGAACCACCTAGAGAGACAAAGCCACTACAAGAAAAAGCACTTTTAGAGACCGACATTTTCGACCTTAATTCGGTCACTAAGTAGACCAGAGACCGAATAGTGACCGAATAGCGACCGAAAATGTCGGTGAAGAATTTCTGGTCATAAATCTATGACTGAAAGTTTTCGGTCACTAATCAGTCGCTGATAGTGACCAATTAGTGAACGAATACGTTCGGTCACTGATAGTCGTCAACAACGACTGGAATGTTTCAGTTGCTATTTTGGTCACTAAATAGAGACTGAATCAGTGACTGAACATCTCGGTCGCTAGTAGCGACTGACATGATTCAGTCACTAATTCGGTCACTAAAACTATGACCAATTGGTGACGGAAATTTTTGGTCGCTAATTGCGACCGACTTTATTAGTCACCAATCGGTCACTATTTTGGTGACCGAATTAGCGACTGACACATGTCAGTCGCTAATTTAGTCAGTAAAACTGATCGATTGGTGATGAAAATTTTCAGTTACTGATAGCGACTGACTTTGTTAGTCACAAGTCAGTCACTGTTTTAGTGACCAAATTAGCGACCGAAATATGTCGGTCGCTAATCGGTCTCTATTTTTTAAATTTTTTTATAAAAATTTATTTTTTTAAGAAAAAACACCTGCTAAAAAACTCTACAACAATAACATCGTTCATCCACAATAATAATAAATGTCCATAATAATAATAAAAATGTCCACAACAATCATAAAAATGTCCACAATAATACATAACAATGAAATGAAAATCATGAATCCTCGTCCAGGTGCTCGTCCTCATCTCCTCCTAATTCACCCGATGAATGCACTTACAATACATATATAACAATAATAAGTTAACTTTAAATACTACTATAAGTAATAATTAAACTAAATTAACTAGCTTAATGTGAATTTGAGCGTCGAGCTCAAATCGGGAGTTCGAATTGAACTCCTTCAGTTTCCACAAGTCACAACCATGGCCCTGGCCTTGCTGGAAAAAATCGGAGGTCAATCGGATTAGTATTTCTAATTTTGGATCCCCAAACCTGGCTAAGCTCTTCAGTTTTAAACTAAATTAATTTGCTTAATGTGAATTTGAGCATCGAGCTTAAACGCCGGAGTCCGAATTGAACTCTATCAGTTTCCACAAGTCACAACCATCGCCCCGACCGTGGCAGAACAAACCGGAGGCCGATTAGATTAGTATTTCTAATTTTGGACCCCGTAACCTAGCTAAGTTCTTCCTTTTCTAACTAAACTAACTTGCTTAAGATGAAATTGAGTGTCGAGCTCAAACCGGGAGTCCAAATTGAACTCCGTCAATTTCCACAAGTCACAATCATTGCTATGACCGTGCTGGAAAAAACTGGAGGCCAATCGGATTAGTATTTCTAATTTTGAACCCCCAAACCTAAGTTCTTCATTTTTAATCTAAACTAACTTGCTTAATGTGAATTTGAGCGTCGAACTCAAACTAGGAGTCCGAATTGAACCCCGTCAGTTTTCACAAGTCACACTCATCGCCCCGACTGTGGTGAAATAAACTGGAGGCCGATCGGATTAGTATTTCTAATTTTGGACCCCCAAACCTAGCTAAGTTCTTCATTTTTAAACTAAACTAACTTGCTTAATGTGAATTTGAACGTCGAGCTCAAACCGGGAGTCCAAATTGAACTCCGTTAGTTTCCACAAGTCACAATCATTGCCCTGGTCGTGCTGGAAAAAACTGGAGGCCAATCGGATTAGTATCACTACTTTTGGACCCCAAACCTATGTTCTTCATTTTTAATCTATACTAACTTGCTTAATGCGAATTTGAGCATCGAGCTCAAACAGGGAGTCCAAATTAAACCCTATCAGTTTCCACAAGTCACACTCATCGTCCCGACTATGATAGAATAAACTGGAGGTCGATCGGATTAGTATTTCTAATTTTAGACTCCCAAACATAGCTAAGTTCTTCATTTTTAAACTAAACTAACATGCGTAATGTGAATTTGACCGTCGAGCTCAAAACGGGAGTCCAAATTGAACTCCGTCAGTTTCCACAAGTTACAATCATACCCCTGGCCATGCTGGAAAAAAATCAGAGGTCAATCGGATTACTATTTCTAATTTTGGACCCCTAAACCTAAGTTCTTCATTTTTAATCTAAACTAACTTGCTTAATGTGAATTTGAGCGTCGAGCTCAAACCGGGAGTTCGAATTGAACGCCATTAGTTTCCACAAGTCACACTCATCACCCCGACCGTGGCGGAACAAACTGGAGGCCGGTTGGATTAGTATTTCTAATTTTGGACCCCCAAACCTAGCTAAGTTCTTCATTTTTAAATTACACTAACTTGCTTAATGTGAATTTGAGCGTCGAGCTCAAAGCGGGAGTCCAAATTGGACTCCGTCAGTTTCCACAAGTCACAATCATTACTCTGGTCGTGCTGGAAAAATTCGGAGGCCAATTGGATTAGTATTTCTAATTTTGGACCCCCAAACCTAAGTTCTTCATTTTTAATCAAAACTAACTTGCTTAATGTGAATTTGAGAGTCGAGCTCAAACCGGGAGTCCGAATTGAACACCGTCAGTTTTCACAAGTCATACTCATTGCCTCGACTGTGGCGGAACAAACCGAAGGCCAATCGGATTATATTTATAATTTTGGACCCCCAAACCTAGCTATGTTCTTCATTTTTAAACTAAATTAACTTGCTTAATGTGAATTTGAGCGTCCAGCTCAAACCGGGAGTCCAAATTGACTCCGTCAGTTTCCACAAGTCACAATCATTTCCCTGGCCATGCTGGAAAAAACCGAAGGCCAATCGGATTAGAATTTCTACTTTTGGACTCCCAAACCTAATTTCTTCATTTTTCATCTAAACTAACTTGCTTAATGTGAATTTGAGCGTTGAGCTCAAACCGAGAGTCCAAATTAAACCCGTTAGTTTCCACAAGTCACATTCATCGCCCCGACCATGGCGGAACAAACCGGTGGCCGATCGGATTAGTATTTCTAAGTTTGGACCCCCAAACCTAGCTAAGTTCTTCATTTTTAAACTAAACTAACTAACTTAATGTGAGTTTGAGCGTCGAGCTCAAATCGGGAGTCCAAATTGAACTCCGTCAGTTTCCACAAGTCACAATCATTGCCCTGGCCATGCTAGAAGAAACCGGAGGCCAATCGGATTAGTATTTCTAACTTTGGACCCCCAAACCTAAGTTCTTCATTTTTAATCTAAACTAACTTGCTTAATGTGAATTTGAGCGTCGAGCTCAAACCAGGAGTCCGAATTGAACCCCGTTAGTTTCCACAAGTCACACTCATCGCCCCGACTATGGTGGAATAAACCGGAGGCCGATCGGATTAGTATTTCTAATTTTGGACCCCCAAACCTAGATAAGTTCTTCATTTTTAAACTAAACTAACTTGCTTAATGTGAAATTGAGCGTCGAGCTCAAACCGGGAGTCCAAATTGAACCTCGTCAGTTTCCATAAGTCACAACCATCGCTCTGGCCGCGCTGAAAAAAATCGGAGGCCAATTGGATTAGTATTTCTAATTTTGGACCCCAAATCTAAGTTCTTCATTTTTAATCTAAACTAACTTGCTTAATGTGAATTTGAGCATTGATGAAACCAAAGTAAACTTAAACTAACTTGACTAACTTAAGTGTTAAAAAAAAAAACTAAAATAAAAGCAATTTAATCACATGAGGGGCCTGTGCTGATGCGATGGTGCTACCTGAGGAGGAATGCTGACCTAGGAGAGGGCCTGGGAGAGGGTCTGGGAGTGGTGGGCCTGGACTATGTCGGACACCTGTGTCTGCATCTGGACCAGACAAGTCTCCATCGTCTGGGCCAGACGAGTCTCCATCATCTCGGCCAGACGAGTCTCCATCATCTAGGCTAGACGTGACTCCAAACCAGATATCGTATCTGTAATGAAGCCCATCATCTCACTGGGAGAAGTACCTGGAGCACTAGCTGGTGTGCTGAATGCACTAGTTTGTGAGGCTGAACTCGAGGCGGTAGATAACACCATGCTCGTGTCCATACTGTGCCCAAAACCATACACATGGCCTTTCTTTGGGGCACCAGATGCCGCAACCCATACCTCAGGATCTAACTGCAGCTACTTCTCCTCCCCCGCATACCTCTATGTCATTTGTTGGCTATACGACTTCTGCAAAAAAAAAATGGCAATGTAATATTAATCTGTAAAGAGAAAAATTAAATAGTGAATACCTTGTAAATACTTACCGCAACCTCTTGGGCTCTGTCGCTAATGTATTGATCCGTTCCCTTTTTCTTAAGTGTTTTATCAAACACCTCCTGAAATGTCGGAGGCCGTTTTAGCTCCTTTTCCTATTTCACAGAAAAACATGACATAAATTAGTACGTATATGATTAATAGATATTACAAACAGACAAATTACTTACCAATCTGGACTAATGGGTCGCAAAGGAGACGGACCCACTTGTATGCATGTTGGCCTCTGGATTGGCAGCCTGATTCACTTTCATTGTTGTGGATGTTTGTTGCCATCTCTCTGCAGCCCATATGTTGCACAGAGTTTCCCAACAGTCTCTCCTCATCCATATCGATGCCCGCTCCCTCCAAAGAGTCGGGTATGCACTCTGAGAAACTTTCTGTGCATTTTTCCTCGCACTATACAACAAATGCTTAAAATTTGATCGGGCGGTCATCGTCCATACTAATCGAGACCGCACATCATCCGAACGATGCGTGAATCGATGATTGCTCTATATAGATAAGAGTTAGTTAACTGAATGTAGGGATAAGAAAACAAATTAATTATAATAAGAAATTACATACCATGAACATCTAATACAACAACTCCTGGACCTCCATCGGGAAATCATTGAATCTATGAATAGTCCCCGGAAAGTGTGCCTGAATTGTTCTTGAGATAAATTGAGACGCTTAGGCGGGCTCTATTTTATCACTAAAATTATGTAACTTGTTAGTATGAATTTATGAACTAAATATACCTCCTTAATAAAAGATATGCATATAAGTTTATTACGTACCCATTGATCCACACCTCCTGTAGAGTGCTCCCCTCCTGGAGACTAACAGCATCCTCTGGCACCGACCTAGACAAAAATGCACAACGAGCAATGTAATGTACAAGAATATAAATAATGACTATACAGTACCCTGAAATTTAAATATACATACCTACTACTATATTAGGAGAAGGTGTAGATTGACCCCAGCCTGTAATATTTTAATGGCATAAGAATCAATGCACAATGAAAGTACAACTTTAAATATACATACCTGCTGCTACAGGAGGAGACACAGAGGCTGGACCAGCAGCTGTAACAAGAATATATGGCATAAATAATGAGGAGGTGTAAGCTCACCAGAACCTGTAAGAATTTTATGGCATAAAGATCAATGCACAATGAAATTACAACTTTTAATATACATACCTGCTGCTACAGTAGGAGACACAGAGGAAGGACCAGCAACTATAACAAATTTAATGGCATTAATAATATGTATAAATAATGACTATACAAATACTTGCAACTTGAAATATACATACCTGGTACTCTAGGATGAGGACGTGTAAACTCACCCGAACCTGTAAGAACTTTATGGCATAAGGATCAATGCACAATGAAAGTAGAACTTTAAACATATATGCTTGCTGCTACATGAGGAGGGATAGACGAAGAACCAGAAGCTGTAACAATTTTAATGGCTTTAATACTATGTATAAATAATACACAAAGAAAAATACACTAGAAAAATATGCATATCTGATGCCTGGAACAAAACCCTCCCACGTAGACTCCTCCTAGAACTGGAGCCCAATCGTGCTCCACGCACCATATCTTCATAGGGAACATAAAAAATTAATGTTCATTAGTCAATTGCTTATATTGAAAGTTAGCTACTTTAAATATACTCAACAGATGTGAAAAAATTGTACCCATTTTTAAATGATATCCATTTCCTCCTCAGATGATGACGATATATCTAATTCAGCCCCATCTTCATCATCATCTTCACATTCATCACTGGTATATTCCTCCTCCTCATCAGAACTTTCACATTCAATATATGTTCGCCTTCCACTACTCCCTTTTATCTCACGTGGATCGACTTCTTTGACCTCATTTCCTTGAGATAAGGAAAATGGTGCTTCAGATTCGTCTTCTTCAATATGAGCTGTCAACTCTACATTTTCAACCAAGTCTTCTTGAAAGAATTCTGTGTTGACCTCTTCAGGTGTCTAATCAGTCAGGTCCAATTCATAATCAAAGAATAGTCTTGACTTAACTCTGCAAACTACCCACCAATCATTTCGTTCTTTGTTTGTAGATGATGGATAGCATGTTTAGTACACATGCTGGGCTTGTGTGGATAAAATGAATGGCTCATAAGTATTCAATTTCGACTTATGTTTAAGCTCGGCAATCCCATGCGTTGTGTCATTTCGAATGGAATTCGGATCAAACCAATGACACTTGAACAAGAATATATGATTGTCTTGTCCTAGATATTGCAACTGTAAGATCTCCTCTACAATACCATAGTAGTCATACTCACTTTCATTGTATGTACTTCCTTTAACACATACGCCATTGTTCATGGTAGATTTACTCTGCCCATAGTCTTTTGTTTGTATGAAATCTATACCCATTCACAATAAATCCAGGATAGTTCTGTGCAATTTTCGATGGGCCATAGGCTATCTGACGAACTCTTTCATCATTAATTCAATCTTGTTCAACCTACGTATAAAGAAGACTAGTTAAAAAGTGAACATAACTTATGTTCAATACTCTTTGACCATGTACACTTACGCGTTTTCTTAGCCATAAGGCCAATGACTTCTCTCGTTATTTTTCAACCTCATAATCAGTGAGATGTGGATTTCTTTGAATTATTTCTGAATCAAATTGTCTGCAATATGAATAGAAGACCACCTTCAATAGCTAGAATAAGGGCAACGAAGTTATATACACAATAAATCCGTGAGTTTAGTACTTACTCAACATAACACTCTAGCTTAGCACAATTTAACAGAATATATATCTCTGCGGCGCATAACTCTCTGTCATCTAGCATGCGAGTTGAAGAACGTCGGAAGGCACATCCAGGATGATTAAATATGGAGAGTCGATCTGAACACACAGATTCCCCCCCCCATCATCATTATGTGGGGGTTGAGTATGACGAGTTTGTATGTCTGCTTCAAAGTACATCGAAAAAAAGTTTGAGATTTCCTCCATAATATATGCCTCAGCAATAGAACCCTCCACTTTTGCTTTACTTCGGACTTTCATTTTGAGATCATGCATGCACCTACATAAACAATGTACAAGACAATTAGGAAACGTATCATATATAAGGTGTAATTCTAAGAAGAAAAAGTTAATATTGCATATACCTCTCAAATGGATACATCCATCTATTTGTATGGCCCTCCGACTTTAGCTTTATATGGTAGATGTATGAGTAAATGTCTCCATCGAATCGAATGCAGGCAGAAATATCTTCTCCAACTTGCATACGATGGTGACCACATTCTGCTCGATAGTTTGCACATCCTCAAGCCTGAGTTCTGATGCACACAGAATCGTGAGAAATTGACTCAGCTCAGACAATGCTCCCTATAGAGGCTTCGGTAACATGTCACGAAATGCAATAGGTAGCAACCTTTGCATGAACACATGGCAGTCGTGACTCTTCATTCCATATATTTTTCTCTCACTGACGTTGACAGAACGAGCAATATTAGACACATAATCATCTAGAAATCTTAACTGTTTCAGCCACTAACACACTTCCTTTACTTGTCCTCCTCCAAGCACATAAATTACTTTTGGTTTAATTGATTTCCCATTTACTTCAACAAGTTCTAACTCTAAATGTTTACAAAGCATGGACAAGTCCAAACGTGCATTCCCGTTGTCCTTTGTTTTACCTTTTATGTCCATAACGGTGTTGAACACATTATCAAAGACATTTTTCTCAATATGCATCATGTCTAGATTGTGTCGCACAAGAAGAGTCGACCAATAAGGTAGCTCCCAGAAAATGCTTCTCTTCACCCAGTTGTGCTCCTTCCCAAAACCTGAAAGGTGTTGGGTACTGCCCATCAGTTGTGTGATATCTGGCAAATTTTCTACACGTGCTACCATATGATGACCGGACAACCTCTCAAATATAACTTCATCTCGTTCCATTATGTTCTTTAGGAATGCATCTTTTTATCTTCTGAAAGGGTGATCAGCTGCTAAAACTATCGATGGCAATCAAACCAGCAGGACTTCCCACCATGTTTAAGTACAAATGATTTGGTATTATCTATACAGTAAGGACATGCTAGCCTCCCATGTGTGCTCCAACCAGATAGCATTCCATATGTAGTAAAATCACATATCGTCCACATGGTGAAATTTTGCTTTCTAGATGCATCATAAGTATTGACCCCCTCAGTCCATAACAATTTCAATTCATCAATCAATGGTCTGAGATAGATGTCTATATTTTTTGTAGGACTTTTCGGACCAGGAATCAATAAGGACATGAACAAATTCTCTCGCTTCATGCACATGCTCGGAGGAAGGTTGTATATATGGTGTCACGAACACTGGCCAGTTGGAGTAGGAAGCCACTGAACCTCCAAATGGATTGAATCCGTCAGTGCACAAACCAAGTCTCACATTACGTGACTCCCTTGAGAAGATAGGATAAGCATGGTTGAAATGAGTCCAAGCTTCGCCATCTGCTGGATGAGTCATAATATCCTCGTCCCGACGTACTTTTTCTACGTGCCACCTCATATGTCGAGCTGTCTTTGAAGACATATAGATCCACTATAGTCTGGGTATAAGGGGGAAATATCGCAATGACGCATAAGGTATATCCTTTCCCCTAGGATTGGCCCCTCTTTTAGGTTTAAACCTATCATGATGGAAAACTGAACATGATCCCTTATCTGCATCCTCTTTGTCATACAACATACAATGATTAGGACATGAATCTATTTTCACATATCCAAGTCCTAAATCATTGACCATCTTCTTGGCACGATAAAAATTTGGAGGCAACTTCTCATCTGGAGGTAACATGCTCTTGATGATGAGGAGGAGACGATCAAAGCAATTCTCACTTATATGAAATTCAGATTTCATGTTCAGCAACTGTGACACCGCTGACAACCGAGTGTGTTTTTGACAACCATACCACAATGGCTCATCAGCATCCTTAAGTAACTGATAGAATCTTTCAACTCCCTTATTGGCACATCTTAGCGTATACAGGATCCTCATGTACACTGAATGTCGAACCAGCAGCATCTACAACCATATCCATGTACGTACTTGTGCCTTCCACATTACTAGGCTCGTACGACCAGAGCTCCTTACCATAACATGTCCAATGATATAACCTTCAACAAACCCTTTTCTATATAAATGGCGTTGAACCTTCATGGTGAATTCCACTTCAAATTTTTACAAATCATACAAGGACATCAGATGCCACTTCGCTGTCTACTGCTGCATTTGGATTCCCCAATGCAAATGAATGAATTCTCAACTCCGACCCTAAACTCCACAGACACCACATGATCAACTATTCTACGATACATCCATGAACGGTCTGAAGCCATTTTTTTTCCTACGCCCAACCAATATTAACAGACAAATAATTTTAAAATTCAAACTCACACATCCTTCGACGCAACTGAAATGAATAGGAAGGATATATTATTTAAATTATCACTTTTTACCCATTGTGAATATTTGATTGCACTCAGATGCCCATTTACTATGTGTTTGTATTATTTTCTGAAAATTTCGGCAGCATCTCCCCCCACCTCTCCGATATACCAAAAATATTTATGATTAAGATATTTTCTTAAGCACTTACTAATAAGTGGTTAAGAAAATATTCTAAATCAATAAAGGTATAACAGAGAGGAGTGAGTAGACGTAACCAAAATTTTCAACAAATAAGATAAACACATAGTAAATGACCACCTAACTGCATCAAACATTCACAGACTGTCCAAAACGGGACAATTCAAGTCTTTGAGTTAGATATACACATTCTCATCATTGAAAATAAGACTCGTGCATATCAATCCCAAAGTCTTGAACAAGAAGGTTCATTGACATGGGCTTAACACGCTCTCGTAAGGTGTGTGCAGTGATAAATTGCTATACATGCATACATCAAATTTAAAAATCACATAAATATGAAAGAAAAATGAAATCAAAATATTACACCTACTTACATGGCAACCAGTAGCTGACAAGAAAAAAAAAATGAAAAAAAATTGTGCACTGGCCCTATATCCTGAATTTCTCTACTTACACGGCAACCAGTAGCTGATAGGAAAAGATTTAGGGAGTCAGTTTGGAGAAATGGAGAGGGAATGCCTACTTGCCCATGGGCGCTGCAAACCTTCACGAACGCCTATTCACAGTCAGTGACTCTACACAAATACATGTTTGCCAAACATCTGTGAAGAGTCATTGAGTGTGAGTAGGCACTCGTGAAGGTTCATAGCGGCCCCATGAGGAAGTAGGCAATCCCTCCATTTCTCCGAACTTGACTCCCCCAAATATTTTCCTATCAGCTACTTAGTGTAAGTAGGTGAAATTCAGGAATACAGGGCCAGTGCATTTTATTTTTCCTTTGAAGTTGTTCAACAGCTTGCAAGAAATATTACAATTAAACAAGTGCATTATAAAACAATTACATTAAAATAAGAAGTGCAATACTAATCATTAAAAGAAAGTAAACAATTAAACATAAACTAAACTAATATCTAGAAGGAAAAGTTTGTACTAATTTTTTTTCCTAAATGGGATGTATACCTCAATGGTTCCAAGGGAGTTGGGAAGGGGAGAGGATTGTGACTTTCTGCACATAAACTAACACTATCCAATGGCTCCAAAGGAGTTGGGAAGAGGATCTAATTGGACTTCTGCACATTAAAAAGTCACAAGACCTTGAACCAATGTAGTTGGGGTTTTGTCCTCTTCCGACATTCCAATTCATTCATATTGGGGGTTGTGTCCTCTAACAAAAATCCATTTATACGAGATAAAACTTTTGTTTAGTTAGTTTGTTATTTCTAGGTGTAACTATTGAATCAAATAACAACTTCTCTATTATAGTAAAAAAAAAAATTATTTCTATAATCATACTCTAACCCTTGAAACAATGGCAATGAAGAAACTGAGCAGTGAGGGCATCAGGGACAGGGATTTGTTTGAAGGGAGAGAGGAGACAGCACCTCAATTATTCAAATTAGAGTGAAGAGAATTTTTTTATCAGACGGGGCATTATATCTTATTTCAGAGTGGGATGTCAAGTAATACTAAGTGTGAATCTGGGTGGATTGGTGTAATGGGGATGAGAAGAATTGTAAAGGTTTGGAAAAAATTTAAAGAATGAGCCTTAACATCTCTATTAATATCCACTCCCCATAAGGTAGCTGATTGAATTCCATAGATATAGTTGGCACTTCTCATATTAGTTGCACTGATGTGATAGAATTTTGTACTCATGTCACCCTCTTTAAACCAATGAACCTTAGCCTTTGCTTCCAAAAGAGATCTTCTTGATTGAGTAGATCCTCCAGTTCACTAAGTTTTATTTCTTCCCTAATCCAATCTTCTGAGATGGGTTGCTTACTAATCCATTCTAGTTGGTGTTTAATGTCTTGAATGTGCCACTTTGGATTAGGATAATCTTTTTTTCTTCCAATTCTTAATTGTCTCTGCAAATTAATAATGTATCCACATAATTTGTTAGCAAAGAAGTACCATGTTTCAACTAGATTTACTTACCCCCAACTACTGCACCGCCACCCCACTGTCCCTAAACCCCCCACCCCATTGCCCCCACACACTCCCCCCTAACCCCCCACCCCACTACCCCCTAAACCCCACCCCACTACCCCCTAACCCCCACCCACTATGCCCCCTAAACCCCTACCCACGGCCCCACCCCACTACCCCTGCCCCCCCACACACTCCCCCCTAAACCCCTACCCCATGCCCCCACCACCACTACCCCCTGGCCCCCCCCACACCTCCCCCTAAACACCCACCCCCCACTGCCCCCTAAACCACGCCCCCCTAAACCCCCACCCCACTATCCCTAAACCCCCACCCCACTGCCCCCTTAAACCCAAAACCCAATTGCCCCCACACCCACTGCCTGTAAAAACCCCCACCCCATTGCCCCCTTCCCCACTGCCCCCTAAACAAACACACTGCCCCCACCTCACCCCCTAACCCCCACCCTTATGCCCCCCACCACACTACCCCCCCTAAACTGCCACCCCACTACCCCCCACCACACTGCCCCCCACTAAACTGCCACCCCACTGCCCCACTGCTACCCCCCAGATACTGCCCCTAAAACCCCACCCCACTGCCCCCACCTCCCTCCCCCTCTCTAAGCCGGCCACCCTCATCCTACCCATACAAAGAGAGACTGGCCCCCGCCGCACACACACAAACACACTCACACACATACAGACACACATATAGACACAGACATAAAGAGAAAAGGGGGAGCACCCCCTCCGCTATCTCACGCATACACACACATACAAATAGAGAGAGAGAGGAGAGAGAGAGAAGAGAGAGAGAGAGAGAGAGAGAAAGACAACATATCGACGACGGCAATGGAGATGAGGTCCCTCGTCCGAACGGCTACTGGGCCGCAGTGGGGGTGACGGTGGGGACCGGGTGCAGTGGGGGCAACGACGGGGATCCTTGGCGCAGTCGGGGCGGCGGAGGGGACTGGGTGTGGCGGGGCGACGACGGGGATCCTTGCCGTAGCCAGGGCGACAGCGGGGATTGGGCGTAGTGGGGACGATGGCGGCATTGTCCGGTGGCGGGGGCGACGGCAGTGACCTCCGGTTGGGGCGAACAAGAGAGAGGGAGAAAAAGAGGAGAGGCGATGGAGTGCGCGGCGGCGACAGTGGCACGACGTCATCTACGGCGAGAGAGCGGGAGAGAGAAGATAGGAGAGGCACCGACGAGAGTGGAGGTAAAAGGATTTTAGAGACTAACTAGAGATCGAACTATTTCAGTCTCTATTCGGTCTCTAAACCCGCATAACATTTGTGACTAAATGACTTTCAGTCGCAATTCGGTCTCAAATTTGAGACCGAATTTGTGATCGAAAAATTCAGTCATAAAATTTCACTACCAAGCCCGCCAAGAGATAGTGTTAGTGACCGAAGTTTTTTCAGTCAGTATTCGGTCTCAGATCTGCGACCGAATAGTGACCTTATTTTTTCAGTAACTAAATCTAAAAGTTAGTGACCAATATCATTTAGTCACTATTCAGTCTCAGATCTGAGACCGAATAGTGACTGCAGAATTCTGTCTCAGGCTCGGTCTCTATTGGCGCAATTTCTTGTAGTGAGTGTGGGACCGTAGTCCAGCCAGACTACGACGGTTACTGTTGTGGCTACTTTGTGTTCCTGCCCCACTCTGACGAGATGTGGAGGTCTAGACCTAGGTCGAGGGTAAGATGTCAGTGGACGCTCCTGACCGGTTGACTAGTGGTAGTGGTTTCCATAGCTAGTGTCACTTGTCTAGGTAGGGTTCCCTCTGCCTGTGTTACCAGCCATGTGGTGGTCACAACGTGCAGGTCGTACGGAGTTTCTGATCGCGTTGTTCTTTCTGTACCATTATTAGTTAGTAGTTTTGCTTCCGAACTTTCCTGTGTAGGTTAGAATATATAACTGTTGTTATTTACTTTAATTATCTATACTCTTTCATGCTTGTTAGAGCCAGTAGGAGATTGGTAGTCCCTACTGAGCTTCTGTTGTGAAGCTCATCCCTCCTTTTTACAGGTGAGACTTCCCAGTAGCAGTAGGGTGCATGTAGGGCAGAGTAGATAGGGAAGTCATTATCATCCTCATAGCTAGCAGTGGGACTCCCCTTTTCTTCAGTTGTACTTCACCCTCACGGTATGCCCCTAAGAGCCTTGTTCTTCCCCTTTGCTTACTTGTACTCGTTGCGTGTTGGGACTGCACCTAGAGCGTTATATAGCAGTCTCGCTCTTCTCTTATCTAATTCTGCGTGTGTGCTCCTAGTTCAGTAGTTGACGTTTATTTCCTTTACATATTCTGTTAAACTTGTGTTATAGCCCTTCTAAATCCTCAGATCCATGGGCGGCAGCCGCGAAAATCGGGTCCTCGGGTTGGGCCGAGGGTCAGGTTCTCGGGGTCGTTACAATTGGTATTAGAGCGAGAGTCTAACAGAACTTGTAGTGGATTTAAACTGCAACCAGAAAGTCCCAACAGAAGTACAAGTATGCTGCTAGCCGCCCGAGTTAGTGTCATTAACCTTGTTGGTTGTGCGTAATGCAAGATATGGCTTCGCGTAGGTGCAGAAAGACCAGAGAGCTAATGGAGCTGCAGGCTGAGTCAAATATATCAGCGCCAGGCCAAGTTCAAGAGGACGTGTCGGTGGAGGAGTCTGTGGCATAGCCTTAGGAGGCAGCGGCAGCAGCGGCATAGGGTGAGCAATAGTAGCAGTGGCAGCATCACCCACCACAGTAGTATGGGGATTGGTTCCCCATGGCCGAGGAGTTTTTCAGGACCATGCTTCACTGGACATGGCAGATGGCAGTAGGAGGACAACCACTGGTACCTCCCCCAGTTGTGCATGCCAGAGTAGCAGACAGACCCATCGGTAGTGCAACCAATTGTGCAGCAGGTGTCGGGTACTAGGAGTACCCGAGTCAGTAGGGTGAGGACACAGTGACTGAGAATAGGACCGCCCTCTTGGAGAGGTTTTTGCGTCTCTGACCAATGACGTTCTTCGGCGACTACAACCCAGACCGGGATGAGAGTTGGACTCATGAGTTGGAGCGTACGTTCTAGACCATGGAGAGCGCCGAGGAGGATCAGATGAGATTAGCAGTGTATCTACTCAAAGGACCAGCCCATGAGTGGTGGAGAGTTCAGAGGCAGACACACTTCCCAAGGCAACAATTGGATCAAGTTTCTTGGCAGTGATTTTTGGAGGTCTTCCACGGTGAGTACTTTCCCGACTATGCTCGACGTGAGAGGCGAGATCAGTTTCATGAGCTGACACAGGGGGACATGACAGTTGCGTAGTTTCATCAGAAGTTTGTCCGGTTGTTGAGGCATGCTCCCCATGTGGCCAACAGTGAGCAGGCTTGTGCAAAGAGGTTCATTGTAGAACTAAGGCCATATTTGCGGTGGGCGTGACTGCTCACATGTGCGCCACTTTGGGAGTGGTAGTGGCCAAGGCCACCGCCTTGGAGAGAGAGGCCTGGAAGCCCCAGTAGTAGGGAGGAGCTTCCTCTAGAACCACCCCATACCAGCTATGGACACGCCATTTTGGCAACATATCGAGCAAATTTCATGTTATACCACGATGCCTTGAAGTGGCTCTCTTCAATTAACCTCTTGAGTGATTTTTCTATTTTTTCAATTTTTTCTAAGATTTTTAGGGAATTTTTCTAAGGGGTCCAAAGGGTCTGTTAAGCTTCAATAATTCCCGTTTAATACAGTGGATGCTTTTTAAGGAGGCTTGATCCGTGGCGGGTAACACCGACACATATCACACTTCCTTTTCTGGCGCTTACCCTGTTTAGAAACGCGTCCGGTAAAGCCGCCGCGATTAATAGTTTCCATTTTCGAATTATGGCAATTTCCAAAATAATTTTTGGAAAGATTTTGTTGCTAAATAGAATAGCATCCACAAAAGCCGACGCGTTTTAAATGTTCCATCAAATGAAGATCTATTGCCTCAGAAGATCGATTCTGTTCAAATATGTGGCGGCTTGTGCTGACGCGATTCATCATTTCCATTTTTATATATTTGGAAAGAATCGTTTGAAATTGGAAGTGTTTTAAACACGGCGGACATTGTCGACGCGATTCATAAAATGGATATAATCGATGTTTGGAAGGGCTTAATCGTAGCAAGTGAATCTTGAAAATCACGGCAGCCTTGTCGGACGTGATTCATAAGATAGGCATCCACTATATCTGACGCGATTTAAGGAATTTTTCCCTATAGATAGACCCTCGAGGCCACTGTTTTGAGCACCACCCAAGCACTACGGCGAAGCCTTGCCTCACCAGAGACTCACATTTCGAGCCAAGGAGATCCGCACTTCAAGCTTTCCAAGTCATTCCTTGGATTTCGGAGCCCATCGTCTCCTCATTCCATTGGCGCGAGGCGGGAGGAGCGTTTCTCCATCCACTTCGTCCACCTCCAAGCAGCGGGCTACATCGTCGTTCCACTCATCTCTCCCTCTACTTTATTTTATTTTATTTCACATAGTTCATACATCACCCCCTTTTCTCACACACAACACGTCATTTTCTTCACACCCACACTTTTTAGGGGTTTAACACCACCCCACGAGGTGTGTTAATGCCCATGTCATCTCTTTTTATTTCATTTCCTTTAAGTTTTATACTACACCTCGTAGTCTAATATCTCTTTCACTTGTTTCTTGTTTGCCCTTTTTGCAAGGTAACCGTCTGGAGCTAAATCTTCTTCGTCGGCCGGCCAGTGGAAGAAGTAAAAAAGAACCCGCACACCACTCTCTCGTGATCTTCAAGTGAAGGTAAGTACCCTCCGTGTCTTCCTCTTCGCCCATCTCCTTCGGTACCTACACGTACCTGGCGATCACACTCTATCCTCGTGCACACACGCATGCTTTTGTTCTTTTTCCTTTTTCCCATCTCATCACAACATATTTCTTTTCTTATATTCTTTCCTTTTTTTCTTTAATCATCTCTTTGTGGGAGGTGTTTTGAAAAAAAACACGTCTACAAATTGGCGATCACGGTGGGACGTCTTTCTTTTTAGAAATGGTTACCCCTTCTTCGGCACCCACATGTGCCTCTCCTTTGACACCCACGTGTGTCCCTCCCTTCGTACCCCACACGGTACACCCCCTCCTTTCGTACCCCACGTGGTACTTTTGAGATTTTCCATCGCCATTACCAATTCGTATTTGTGTCTTTTTCTTTACATTTTTCATAAATTTTGATTAAAAATAATAATAATAATAATATCATCTTACTCCCCTCCCCATCTATTTACTTTCACTTGAAGAGAGCATCTGGATTGGCATCTACTTCATTCCATTGATTGTTTGAGATCGTGTTGTTTTGATCTACTGCTTTGATATTTGTTCTCGGATTGCTTCTTTGATTCGCGTCGCATTCAGGCGACGCGATTTGTGGTGTTTTGCGGCGGACTATCCCCACGCGTTTCTGTGACAGACTCCAGAGGGAGTTGTCGCGGCTCTGACAGCTTCTGCGAGCTGTTAGATCTGCGGCTGACTGAACGGACATGATTCATTTGAACTTCGGCGACTAAACTCGACGTGATTTAGTCTATCACAGAGAGCGAGGATTTGATGCCACCTTGCATTTTTGCATTGCTTACAGGGCATACTTCGGCCGAGGGACCTCCTTCCCTCCATACACTAGGATCCAACACACTTCTTGGTAAAGGCGACCTCTCCATTGGGCATTCTGTCTCATTGGACTAGGGGACCTTTGCCAAGACTTTCGTAAGTCTCCGTACCCCGTGGATTCCCTTACGGTGGACCGAGCAGGTTGTACCACCTGGAGACCCGAGTTAGAGCACCTATTGCATGAGAGGGAGCGTGTTTAGTGGGCCCGAAGTTCTCATCCTACCCACTTTGGCCCATACCCACTTGGAGTGACACAACTCAATTAAAATCCACATTGAATCATATTGAACAACTAAGTGGACGTAAGCATCCCCAATTGTGTGATTTAAAAGCCATTAACCTCTTCTCTCAAACGTGTTTGAGTAGTTGTTTTCTAATTGCTTATTAAGTTACATTGTTTGTTTCAAATTTATGCAGCTTCGTTCAGGCCGATCTCTCAGAATGGCCGAATACGAGGATGTAGCTTATCATGGTGATACATATGAGGAGGTGTATGACTCCATAGAACCCTTTCCACGCCTCCCCAATGCACCTTATGCTGGTCCATCCACCTCGCATGTCAATCCGATGGATTCTCAGGCTCCCCATCTTTCTCCAAGGCATGACACTGGAAATGCCTCCACCTCTATTGATTTGTCCTAGCTCGTGGACATTCTCCAAAGCCTCCAAGCTTCCCAACTTCAGAAGGTTCAAGCCCCTCTCAAGGGCAAATCAATCTCCGAGCCCATTCAAACTCTCCTGTCCTCTCGCGGGCTAATTCCATCATTCACTCTCACCCCCATAGCCCTGTTGGGAGGCCTTCTCATGTCCGGCCGAGCTCCACCGCAGTAAGTCCCACTCATCTTCCTCGAACTCCGGCCTACATCCCCGCGCCCGCTAGCGCACTCCCTCACTACCTCTCTGCCTAGGTGAGTGCACCACAGCCTCATTCTTTCGGTATGCCTCATAAACCTGCTTCCGATCAGCTCACCCAAGCTCTTAGAGTAAAGGTGAGCCATCTCGAGCAAGACTTGAAAAGGGTGTCCGCACCCAAAGATTCATTTGAGCTGGCACTCCCTTTTGTGCCGGTCTTTCACCTACCTCCTTCTGAACTTCCGATCTACCGCCGCTACAATGGTAATGGAAATCCGTTCATCCACATTAAAGAGTTCATGTACGAGTCCTCCTTTTGGCAAAATGATAATCGTGCTCTCGCATTTCTTTTCCGCCGATCATTAGATGGTCCCACCCTCGAGTGGTTCTATTCTTTGGAGCCTACAGACGTTGAGGGCTTCGAGGCAATATAGAGGAAGTTCTTGCAGAGGTACAGGGATCGGGTCGGTCCAGCACTGTCGATCACTGACCTAATGGCTGAAAAGATGAAGGTAGATGAGGACTTTGTACACTATGCTGATAGATGGAGAGCATTGGCTGAGAGACTGAGGGACCCATTGTCTGAATCTAAACAGGTGAAAATGATCACCTTGAAATGCCACGCCATAGTTTAGGCATATTATGGCAATGAACAAGTTGACGACCATGGAAGAGTTGTATGAGAGAGCCTGTTACATCTAGACTCAACTAAAGGACTCGCCTATTATGGCTATGTTTGAGCCGAAGGCCCAGACAATTAAGAAGAACAATGGTGCCCCCCCCTACTGGCGGTCCTACGACCGAGGGGGTCATGCAGAATGAGCAGGTGAGTGCTATGGGCAACCCTAGTCCCTCCACCTACCATCCCAACAACAACACCAAAACTCAACAACCACAATAGTCGGCCTTCAAGCCAAATAACCCTTCAATGTTTAGGGCACCACCTCAACAACCTCAGCCACCCCAGCAGCCCCAGCAACCTCAGCATCCCCAATACCAACAGCCTCCCGGCAATCAATACTACCAAGCCCCACCACCACCTCCACAATATCGCCAGCCTCAGTAGCCCTAGTACCGGCAACCTTCCCCTCCTCAATACCAGCAACAGCAAGCTCCTCCTCCTCCTCCACAATACAACCAAGTACCCCCTCCTGGCACCTACAAGCCCCAACAGTCTAGACGCCCCCCTAGCCCAAAAAGAGCCCATTATCCTGCCCTACTGGAGACTCTTATAGATATCTTCAATGCTCTGATGGCCGCCAGTGCGCTCACCTTGCCGAGGGAAAGGCTACAATGGCCTCCCAATGTTGACACATTCCGCTACAACCACTACCCATCGTCCCCCGCTCATCCGCCAACCCCCCATCACTACCACAATGCTACCACCCCCTAACCCATAAGCCCCATTTCTGCGCAACCCCTCCACCGTACCGCCCCAACTAAACCATCAATCTCCTACCACCACTTCCCCACAACTACCATCACCAAACCCACCTCTCCTCCGTACACCACCAACCACACCCCTTAGTACCCCCAATCCACAAGCCCCCTTCCTCCCTACCTCCACTCCACCCACGAGTGTGGCCAGTACCCAGCTACCATACCAAATATTCACCCCCCAGCCTTCCACCTCCTCTTCACCTTCTGTTCCTCTAGCCGTGACAATAATATCGGGACAAGAATCAGAATAAACAATGGTGCTCTGGAGTGGGCACGTATTCAATCGAATCTTCCCCTAGCAGCAAGAACAGGCACTCCCACAGCATGATGAAGAGGCCCCGCAAGAGGAGTCCATCCTAGGGACTCAATACGATATGTTGAAGCATTTAGACAAGACTCTGGCCCGGATATCCATTCGAGAATTGATTAAGAGGTCGGCGGTGCACCAAGAGGCTCTTATGCACTACCTACAGAAAGTCATGGTGAACGAAGATCTGCCAGTGAACCAGATCAGTGCAGTACTGATTCCCACAAGCTCTCATCCGGCCATTGAATTCCATGAGTCTGAATTAGCACTGACAGAGTTTCAGAAGTATGCACTATGTCTGACAGTTGATAACCACTCAATTTTTCGTGTTAAATTTCATACATTTATGAATTTTAGACATCTTTTGTCTGTAAATAGTGTGTAGTTTGATTTTAATTTTCATTTCACCCATGAATAAGTTTTTGAACATATTAGGTTAGAATACACATGGTTAGATTTTTCATTCAATGACTAATTAGATTCACTTTGAAAAATAAAAGTCATTTTGTAAATAGATACCATTACAATAGTATTTCTTTGGTAAATATTTTTTAGTTTAAATTTGTAAATAAATAAATAAGATTTTTAATAAACTTTTTTTAACCTACCTAATCCTATTAAATCAATAAAAGTGTTTACCTCTCATCTAACCTAAATGGGCCACACACATTTGTTTAAATGGTCTTTCTTCCTAACAGGTGGAGGCGGTGTAGAACCTGCTGGAAGCAAGGCTGGGGCATGCGGATTTGGGGCTTCTGGAAATTTGCTGCTGTGGAGCTCTGATGCGAGCAGGATAGCAGATGTGAGCTGCTCAGATAGTGCTGGTGCAAAAGCCGGACCCAGATCTGCTGGGCCGTGTGAAGGCGCGGCAGAGGAGCTCTGCTGGGCGGCCAGCGATGGTGCTGAAGCTGGGGCTCCCGAGCGAAGCAGACTGGGCTGGCACCCAGGCGCGATGGAGCCTGGGCATGGTGTGGGCTGGGTCTACTGGAAGCAGTTGAAGGTGGCATCCTGCTGGGCATGGCGGTTTGGGTGTGAAGCCTGGTGTGTGATGCTGAAGCGGCAGGGTGTGCTGAGGTGGCGGATGGCACTGCGCGGCTTGGTGCGATGGCGGTTGGGCGATGTGAAGCTGCCGGATCCCGTGCGATGCAGGGATGGTGCTGCTAGGCGCGCAGATGGCGCCCAGGCGCGATGGAGCCTGGGCATGGTGCGGAGCAGTGATGGCGGGAAGAAGGGATTCGAGGAGATGCAGATGTGCCTGGAAGGTTCCACTGTCCCTATTTAAGGACCCCAAGGTCCTCTTCTCTTGGCGCTCTGGTTAGAATTTGGTAGGAATTTTTTTTAGTTTTCTTTCCTGTATTTTTCCTTTTGAGCATAGCAATGTGGGAGACGAGTTGAGATGTTTGGGGGTTCTCTTGTTCATATTTTAGTTTAATTCCTTGCCATTTTCTTCTGTAATTTTTCTTTGAGCAGTTCTGCAGAGCATCTGGGAGGGAGAGCTATTTGTATTCTTTTCTTGGTTTGATATGAGAGTTGGAAGAGATGGATATGTTCTTGGCTTGTGTTGTTCTTCCGGAGGAGACCGTATTTTTCTTTATATTTATGTTAAGCATTAGTTCGATTTATGTGGAGTTTTAGATTTCTTTCTGTAAGCAAGCATTGGTTCGGATTATTTTTTGGGGTTTTCCTAGTTAATTTTCCTATTTCTGTTCTTCCAGTTCAAGATCTTGGTCAGTAGAAATTTTTAGAATTTGATGTCTTCAGGGCATCCGAGTTGAAGTTGTTGGAATTTTTTCATTTTTGTCATTTTATTTCTGTACCTTTCTTTCTGTAAGCAGGGGAGGGAGATAGGTTTGCTGGTTTGATTTCTTTGAGATGTTGTTTCTTTCTGTTTCTCCTGGATTCAGATATTTGAGCAGTGTAGTGCATGTTTCTTTCAAATCTGGGAGAGGTAGACAATTCGGAATTCCAGTAAATTTTTAGTTCAATATTTTTGTTCTTCCATCTGTTCTGTGCTGCTATGAGGAGAGTTCAGATCGGAGAGTTCAGATTTCCATAGGGGTTTTAAGTTCTGAAATTTTTAGGTTTTTCCTTTCTCTTGGTTCTGCAGTTCAGAGGGTATCTTGGTTTGATAATTTCATTTGAGATTTGTGTTCTGTCGCCATTCTATCTCTTTGAATTCCATATCAATTCAAATTTAGAACTTGCAATTGTGTGTAATTTTCTATTTTGGTTCGATCGGTCGCAGAGGTGAGATTGTTCTTTGACTAGCTTTAATTGAATCTGTTCATCCAGTGATTTGAGAATTGTTAGTTTAGATTTCTGTTCATCTGTTTGATCCCTCAATTGAGAGGGTACAGTGATACCAAGTTTCTTTAATTTCATTCCACTTGTTCTTTCATTAAGTTTGATCTGCCAAGATTGTGTGGGATTAGATCGGCGTCATTTACATATTCACTTTAAACGCATTGTCGATAGAGATTTCAAGTTAAAGTAGTTTAAATCAAGTTCTATTCGGCCTCTCCGTAGATATGACATGTGCTCACCATTTTACTAGTTCATATTTGCTATTTTAAATTTGTGAGTCAGTTTAGAGGAAGTGCGCATCTTGACTTGTGTGAGGAACTCTGGACAACGAAAATGCACAGTCAACAATGTCGCGCGTTCATCTTAGCGCCGTTGCCGGGGAGGCATTAGAGTTTGATGTAATCTGCTTTCATTTGATTTCAGTTGCATTGGGCTTCTATTGACTTGTTGTTGGCTTTTATTTCAGATTTGCACATACGGAGGAACTTGGAGATTGGGCTTGGCATTTGAAGCCCATTGGAGGAGGTTGCTGATTTCTTTTCCCATTTGTTTTTAATTCAGTCTTTTAGATAGGGGAGTGTGAGAGAAATTTGTAGTGAGGTTTTGATGTACTCTCTGTGCATGTACAGAGATTTCTTTTTAGTTGGTATGTAATAATTGGACTTTTGTGGTTTGTGTGGTTTGAGAATTAGTTTATAGTAGCACCTTATATTTTCTTAGTTTCATTTCATTTAGTTCAAAAACCAAATAAAAATTAAAAAAATCTAAAATCTAAAATCTAAAAAATTTTCAAATCGCTCTTTCATGTTAGCCGTTTGATTTGCAAATAAAAATTTCATCTTCTTAAGATTAGAATCCCATGTTTTAGGACATTCATCATCTTAATTGTAATTTGAATTTCATTTTCTTGCATTGAAGAGTGCGGGGGAAAGGTAAGACTTCCATCGCTCGTTTCATGCATTAGACTTAGCATTAGACAACCCAATGTTTGAATCTGATATGTGCACTTCATGTTTTTAAATGGGACTGCTTAAGGGCTTCACCCATTAGAATAAAAAGATAAGGTGAGGGATTTCATCACCCTTTCCTTTGCCCAAAAATCACAAAACATTTCCACATTCTTTCATTTGCCTCAGCTTTTAATAAAAATCAGTAGACTTGGCCCTAGGGTTCATAATTAGATTTGTTCTTTCTTAATTCTAAGACTTCTCTTTGAGTCTGGTCTCTAGGATTAGAGGTTAAAAAGCTTACGCTTAAGTGAGTTAGAGGTTATTTAATTGGGTCCTTGCGAAAGCAAGGGGGGCCTCCCTCTACTCCACCTCTTACCTGGCCAGTACAAGAAGAGTTAGGATTGGACTTAAGCAAGAGTAAATCTGATTTTGAGAAAAATAACATAGGTCCAAGGAACACTTAGTGTTTAGGATAATTTTGTTTGAAAGTGTTTGCTTGTTTGTGTTTGTTCATAAAAATTCAAAAATCTAAAAAAATCTAAAAAAATTCAAAAATCATAAATAGAGGGCTTTTCATCTTTGCATGCTTGGTAGACGTTCTCTAGACTTAGATTTGGCTCAACCTATAGACGAGATAGAAAGATTCTTTCATAGGATGGCCAACCAAGATCAAAATCAAGTTGCTAGAAATATGGAAGAGGTTGCACCCAGACAGATGAAGGAATACTTTATTCCTTCTAATTATCAACCTGCCACTTGCATTAGGCCGGAAATTCCAGCAAATCACTTTGAAATCAAGCCAGGAACCATTCAGATGTTGCCTTCTTTTTATGGCAATCCCAATGAAGATCCTTATAGGCATATCGATGAGTTCCTAGAAATTTGTTCCACTGTAAGGATCCAGAACTTCACTGAAAATGCCTTGAGATTGACCCTATTTCCATTCTCTTTGAAAGACAAGGACAAATATTGGTTGGGAACCATAGAGAGAACCATTACAACTTGGCCAGAAATGCAGCAGGAATTTTTAAAGAAATTTTACCCTATTGGCCGTACTAACACAATGAGAAGAGCAATCACTGGATTCTCCCAACACCGGGGAGAATTAATGCATGGATCATGGGAAAGATTGAAGGAGTTGCTTAGAAAATGCCCCCATCATGGTCTGTCGAGGTGGCAAATAGTCCAGCTTTTTATGAAGGACTAACAGAATCAAATAGGCAGATGGTTGATGCCTCATGTGGAGGAGCATTCATGACGAAGAGCGAGGATGAGGCATATAATCTGTTTGAGACATTGAGTGAGAACTCTATCAATCATGCCTCACTCCACTCTTATGAGAGAGCACTAGGATCTATAAAGAAGGCAGGGATGTATGAATTAAGAGAGAGGGGAGAATCAGATTCTAGGGTAGAAGACATGTTAGCTAGACTTGATCATAGATTGGAGCAGGAATTGGAACAAAAATTCGATCAATTACTGTCTTTAACTGGGCAAGCCACACCCAAATTTTCCCAAACACCTGAAACTTGTGCTATGTGTGCTAGCCCAACTCATCCCACCAGTGCTTGTCCCACTACTTCCCAATTACCCCCTTTTATTCAGGAACAAGTCCAAGCTACTCAAGGCTTCTACAAACCCTCCTATGATCCATACTCTAACACATACAACCCTGGTTGGAGGAATCATCCGAACTTTTCTTGGAAAAATCAATCTGAACAAGTTTCTTAACCTGCCTTTAAGCAATCCATGTACGGTCAAGACTATCCCAATCAGAATCTAGGATTTGGCCAATCTTCTTACTCTAAACCTCCACAAGTCCAAGAAAATCAAAATTCAAATCAATTTGCTCACACAAATTTCCACCAACCTTCATATCAACTACCACCTCCTCAGCCCAATTGGGACGATAAAATGAATCAACTCCAAAACATGATGGCGACTCTATGCCAAACTGTGCAAGAACAACAAAATCAATATCAAAATCAAAACCAAAATTTTCAACAAAATTTGGCAAGGATAGAGTCTCAGATTGCTGATGTATGTCAAAGGAGGGAATTGGGTCAGTTGCCGAGTCAAGCTATAGCAAACCCAAGGAACAACCCTCCCGGATTTTATCAGAACCAGCAATACCATCAAGCTCAGGGGTATAGACCACTTGTTAGACCAAATGCCCCCCTACCACAAAACCAACAACAAGCTTTTGTCCAGAACATTCCTGCACCACAAAATCAAAATCAACCGATACAACAGGACCATCCTCCTGCCCAAGCTAGGGGCCCCCAAGTGGAAGATGTCAAAACTGTGTCAACTTTAAGAAGTGGAAAAATCTTGATAAATCCTCACCCACACATGTCAACATTGAATGAGGATAAAGAAAATGAAATTGAAGAGAATGTTGAAAAAGAAAAACCCAAGGGAAAAGAGAAAATGATAGAAGAATCCCTAGACAAAGTCAAAATGAATGAAGATCCAAACTGCTACATTCCAAGAGTCCCTTTTCCTGAAGCTTTAAAACCAAAATCCAAAAGCAAACCAATTGGTAATGAAGAACTTTTGGAACTCTTTAAGCAAGTTCATGTCAACATTCCTCTCCTTGATGCCATTAAGCATGTGCCTGCTTATGCCAAATTCTTAAAAGAAATGTGCACTCCAAAACGTGAAATAAGGAATAAAATTGAAACAATCATTCTTCCAGAAACTGTGAGTGTCGTTATCTTGAACCAACTCCCTAAGAAGCTTAAAGATCCAGGCACTCCACTAATTCCTTGCACCATCGGTGAAGTCACTTTTGAAAGCAGTCTTTTGGATTTGGGAGCCAGTGTCAATCTCCTACCTTATGCTATTTTTGAGAAATTCAAGTTAGGAGAATTGAAACCCACTTATGTCGTCCTTCAACTAGATGATCGTTCTGTTACCACTCCTAAAAGCTTAGTTGAGGACGTTATTATAAAAATCAATGATTGTTACTTTCCTGCCGATTTCATCATTTTGGACATGAACACTCCTCAGGATTTAACTCAGTCCACCATCATTCTTGGAAGACCTTTTTTGGCCACAGTTAGGGCTAACATTAATTGTGCTACCGGGATGATGGATATATCATTTGGGGATGAGCGGGTTAGTATCAATATTTTTAAGGCATCTGGGCACCATGATCAAGGAGAGAGCTGTCTAGTGGTAGACTTCTTGGAAGAATCTGGTGTAAAAAAAATAGTAGACCAACCTTGTGCTCTAGGGTTTAAGGGAGAGAATAATCCAAATCCAAAACAAAAAATCTATAAAGCCAAAGACAAAGCATCCAATGACAAGCACATTCATAGAATTTTTTTTCAAGTGCATGATAAGGTCTGGCTATTCAATTCTAGGCTCCGTGGAAAATTGAGGTCCCGATGGGATGGTCCTTACACTGTTGTCAAAGTTTTTGACAATGGTGTTGTCATTATTCTTGATCCTAAAACTGGACAATCATTCACTGTCAATGGGCAAAGGTTAAAGCATTTCTTTGAAAGCCCACTTTTCTTAAAAACGGATTCTACCATGCTAGCTGAGCCAAATGAAGCCTAATGGCGTCCGGCTGAAGACGGTAAACTTAGCGCTTCTTGGGAGGCAACCCAAGTGTACAGATTTCCTTCATCAGGTAATTCTCTGTCTTACTTTCTTTTCCTGTGAATAAGTAGGGGGGAGTGATAACCACTCAATTTTTCGTGTTAAATTTCATACATTTATGAATTTTAGACATCTTTTGACTGTAAATAGTGTGCAGTTTGATTTTAATTTTCATTTCACCCGTGAATAAGTTTTTGAACATATTAGGTTAGAATACACATGGTTAGATTTTTCATTCAATGACTAATTAGATTCACATTTGAAAAATAAAAGTCATTTTGTAAATAGATACCATTATAATAGTATTTCTTTTGTAAATATTTTTTAGTTTAAATTTGTAAATAAATAAATAAGATTTTTAATAAACTTTTCTTAACCCACCTAATCCTATTAAATCAATAAAAATGTTTACCTCTCATCTAACCTAAATGGGCCACACACATTTGTTTAAATGGTCTTTCTTCCTAACAGGTGGAGGCGGTGTAGAACCTGCTGGAAGCAAGGCTGGGGCATGCGGATTTGGGGCTTCTGGCAATTTGCTGCTGTGGAGCTCTGATGCGAGCAGGATAGCAGATGTGAGCTGCTCAGATAGTGCTGGTGCAAAGGCCGGACCTAGATCTGCTGGGCCGTGTGAAGGTGCGGCAGAGGAGCTCTACTAGGCGGCCAGCGATGGTGCTGAAGCTGAGGCTCCCAAGCGAAGCAGACTGGGCTGGCGCCCAGGCGCGATGGAGCCTGGGCATGGTGTGGGCTGGGTCTACTGGAAGCAGTTGAAGGCGGCATCCTGCTGGGTATGGTGGTTTGGGTGTGAAGCCTGGTGTGTGATGCTGAAGCGGCAGGGTGTGCTGAGGTGGCGGATGGCACTGCGCGGCTTGGTGCGATGGCGGTTGGGCGATGTGAAGCTGCCGGATCCCATGCGATGCAGGGATGGTGCTGCTAGGCGCACAGATGGCGCCCAGGCGCGATGGAGCCTGGGCATGGTGCGGAGCAGTGATGGCGGGAAGAAGGGATTCGGGGAGATGCAGATGTGCCTGGAAGGTTCCACTGTCCCTATTTAAGGACCCCAAGGTCCTCTTGTCCGGGCGCTCTGGTTAGAATTTGGTAGGAATTTTTTTTAGTTTTCTTTCCTGTATTTTTCCTTTTGAGCAGAGCAGTGAGGGAGACGAGTTGAGATGTTTGGGGGTTCTCTTGTTCAGATTTTAGTTTAATTCCTTGCCATTTTATTGTGTAATTTTTCTTTGAGCAGTTCTGCAGAGCATCTGGGAGGGAGAGCTATTTGTTTTCTTTTCTTTGTTTCATATGAGAGTTGGAAGAGATGGATATGTTCTTGGCTTGTGTTGTTCTTCCGGAGGAGACCGTATTTTTCTTTATATTTATGTTAAGCATTAGTTCGATTTATGTGGAGTTTTAGTTTCTTTCTGTAAGCAAGCATTGGTTCGGATTATTTTTTGGGGTTTTCCTAGTTAATTTTCCTATTTATGTTCTTCCAGTTCAAGAGCTTGGTCAGTAGAAATTTTTAGAATTTGATGTCTTCAGGGCATCCGAGTTGAAGTTGTTGGAATTTTTTCATTGTTGTCATTTTATTTCTGTACCTTTCTTTATGTAGGCAGGGGAGGGAGATAGGTTTGCTGGTTTGATTTCTTTGAGATGTTGTTTCTTTCTGTTTCTCCTGGATTCAGATATTTGAGCAGTGTAGTGCATGTTTCTTTCAGATCTGGGAGAGGCAGATAGCTCGGAATTCCAGTAAATTTTTAGTTCAATATTTTTGTTCTTCCATCTGTTCTGTGCTGCTGTAAGGAGAGTTCAGATCAGAGAGTTGAGATTTCCATAGGGGTTTTAAGTTCTGCAATTTTTAGGTTTTTCCTTTCTCTTGGTTCTGCAGTTCAGAGGGGTACATTGGTTTGATAATTTCATTTGCATTGGGCTGTGAGGGTACATTGGTTTGATAATTTCATTTGAGATTTGTGTTCTGTCGCCATTCTATCTCTTTGAATTCCAGATCAATTCAAATTTAGAACTTGCAATTGTGTGTAATTTTCTATTTTGGTTCGATCGGTCGGAGAGGTGAGATTGTTCTTTGACTAGCTTTAATTGAATCTGTTCATCCAGTGATTTGAGAATTGTTAGTTTAGATTTATGTTCATCTGTTTGATCCCTCAATTGAGAGGGTACAGTGATACCAAGTTTCTTTAATTTCATTCCACTTGTTCTTTCATTAAGTTTGATCTATCAAGATTGTGTGGGATTAGATCGGCGTCATTTACATATTCACTTTAAACGCATTGTCGATAGAGATTTCAAGTTAAATTAGTTTAAATCAAGTTCTATTCGGCCTCTCCGTGGATATGACATGTGCTCACCATTTTACTAGTTCATATTTGCTATTTTAAATTTGTGAGTCAGTTTAGAGGAAGTGTGCATCTTGACTTGTGTGAGGAACTCTGGACAACGAAAATGCACAGTCAACAATGTCGCGCGTTCAACAGTCACCATAAATAGGATCTGCGTCTCCCAATATTTAGTGGACACCGAAGCATCAATCAACATCGTGTCCATGGACACGCTGAATTTTTGTGGGGATACACTACAGACGCTACGGCCCTCACCCATCACTGTCACGGCCTACAACAATACCAGTAGGCCGCCCAAGGGGGTCGTCACTTTGAAGATAGTGTAGACACGCGAATTTGGCTCCTCCGCGGGCAAATTTCATATTGCGCCATAATGGCACAAATGACCCTCTTTTTGCCTTGCAAGAGTATTTTCCCAATATTTTTGGATCTCACCCCATTCTTCTCCGGTGCTTCCCCATTAAGGCCCATTCGCAACTTCATTGATTCACGTCCACTATAGTGGATGCTTTTATGGAAAGAACTGAAACGTGTCGGTTATGGTGGACGCGATTAGGTTCTTAATGCGGCAGTTAAGGCCACCGCGTTAAGGTGCCTTTTCCGTCACATGCTCTAATTGTAAACACGTCCGCAAAGGACAATGAGATTCAAAAGTCAAAAAGCCTACAGCCGCACACGTCTTGAAATCATGATGAAATCTTTGAATCGCGTCCACGAAGGACGCCGCAATTTCAAAGTCAAACCCTACGGCTGATAGCGCATTTATGAAACACCATACTTCAAATAAGGCCAAAAGTGTAATCGCGTCGGCCATGGCTGCTGCGTTTAAAATCGCGGCAGCCCTGCCCGACGCGATTCAAAGTATGGCTGCAGGCATGATCGACATGTCGCTGTCCCATCAATTTGACTTCTGTATCACGGTAGCCGGACCAGATGTGATTCAAGCCTATAAAGGCGTCCACTGTAGTGGACATGATTTTAATGAAGTTTGTCTATAAATAGACCCCTGATGGTCATTTGTTTGGGGGGGGGGGGGGGGGGGGGGGGGGGGGTTCCATGATTGCAGCGAAGCCCTGCCAGATTTCCATCTCAACTCCGGCCCAAGGGGACCTTCTACTTCAAGCCATTCATCCGATCCCCGGGAGCTCAGAGCCAGCATCCTCTCCGCCGTCCACGTGTACCAGAGCGAAGCAAGAGCGCCTTCCTCCTTCGTCCATTCCGGCAACACCGCCACACTGTCCGGCATTTTGGGAAGCACCCCCCCCCCCTTTTTTTCTCTTTCTCTATTGTTTATCCATCTCCTCCGAGCCCCACGTGGCTCTTCTGTTTTCTTTTTCTTTTTTTATACACACACACATGCATGCATAAACACACACACCTACCTCCCCAGGAGATTAAAAGCCACAACGCGGTGAGTTCGTCTCCATTTTTTATTTCATTCATTTTATTTAGAATTTGATACTATACATTGTTTGGCTAATCCCCTTCTTTCTTTTTTTATGTCTATCTTTGTCAGGGTAATCGACGCCGAAAACACCCTCTACCATGGCCGGCCGTGTTCGTAGAGGAAGAGGAACCCACATCCCCCGCGCAATCTCCCCCGCTAAAAAGGTACGCTCGCGATCACTCCTTCCATCCCGCACCCCTCGCCGTGCACCTCCATTCGGTACCCTCGCGTACCTGGCGATCACGAACGATTTTCTTCCTTTCTTTTTTGCTTCTCACCACATCACACACACATCACTTTTTCTTTTATTCACCCCCTCTTTGTAGGAAACGCGAAAACGCCATCTACAAATTTGGCGAACACGGTGGGACGTCCTTTTGCGTTTTCCCCTTTGATTACCCTCCTCCTTCGTGCCTCACGTGGCACTTTATTTGGCACCCTCGCGTGCCCCTCCCCTTTTCCTTTTACTATACAAAGCATGTTGTGTGTTTAGTTTTTTTCTTTTCTCTTTTATTGTGCATATCTTCTATTTGTTCATGTTTATTGCCTTCTTGTTTAGTTCTCAGGTGGCCTTTTGAATCGCGTCTAGCACAGAGGACGCGATTCAGTTTGCCATAACATGGCCGGAAGATTGGACGCATTTCTATTTTTATCGCGCGGCCGAGGACGACAAGTTTCTGTCTACAGACCGTCCACATAGACCAGGCGTGGCGCTGACAGCCTTCTGCGGCTCTTAGTTCCGCGTCCAGGTGACTGGATGCGATTCTGAATCCACGGCCGCTGTATCGGACGTGATTCAGAGTGCTGACAGAACGTGCCTTCTTCTGCCATTTTTGCTATAACTGTGCATACAGGGCATTTTTACATCGATCGGGGGACCTCCTTCCCTCATATCCTAGGCTCCACACACCCTTCCGCTGAAGGCTAGCTCTCTATCGGGCATTCTATCTCTTTGGACTAGCAAACCTTCTCTCGGAACCCCGTAAGACTCCGTACCCCGTGGATTCCCTCACAGCGGACCGAGCAGGCGGTACCCTTCCGTTGACCCGGGTTTAGATATCCATTGCGTGGTGAGGGTGAGCTTAATTGTACCCCGAAGTATTCATACTCTACCCAACTAGGATCTCATCTGGAGTGACACAACATTTTTCAATCCATTTAATTTATTGAGAAACTTCTAAAACAAGCGTTAAGCATCATAACTTGTTTGAACCATCTTTCTTGATTAATATTTGTTCAACTTGTTTGTTTGCTTTCCTTCTTAATAAAATGGACCCATATTATCATGCCGATTTTTATTATGATGACTATGAGGATAATGTCGCATCCCCGTGTTTCCAGTCCCATATCGGTCCATCTCACCACCGTGAGGGACAACCTTCTACTTCCTATGGTTATGTGCGCACACCGCGCACTAACCAATTTGATGTCCCCTCACATTTACCTCCCATGAGAACCCGGTGAGAGCCTTCCCCCCACCAGGATCCCACTGTACAAACTTTCCTGGATGCACTCGATCAGCTCACCCCTCAAAAATTAAATCTCATACAATCTTTGGTTGAGGGTGTGACTCCTTCTACCTCTCCTTCTCCCAGGCACCCACCTTTGTACATTCCGGCGACTTCGCCACCTCCACCTGTACATTCTTCTTCACCTCGGCCCCTTGGCCATTTGCACTCCCATGCTCTGGTCCGTACAGACCATCCCTTGGGAAGGCCCACTAATTCACGGCCACCCCCAGGTACTCCCTCACATGCCCAGCGGCAATCCACTCCACTCCAAGATGCTCTTCTCCATAAATTGAACGACCTGGAGAATCAAATCAATATGCTTTCCAATCCCATGGGTGACTATGCAATGGCACGGGCAACCCCTACCTTCATGTCAAGGAATTCCTCTATGAGTCTTCTCATTGGCAGCGAGACCCTATCACCTTGGCATACTTATTCAGAAAGTCTCCTGATGGCCCTACATTGAATGGTTCTACTCTCTAAAGCCAAGTGAGGTAGGAGACTTCTACTCTCTACACAAGAAATTCCTTCAAAGGTACAAACACTGTGTTAGTCCTTATCTCTCTATCACAGATCTGGCATCTGAGAAGATGAGGGCTAATGAGGAGTTCGTACAATTTGCTGACCGTTGGAGGTCCATGGCCAATCAATTACAGTATGAGCTCTTGGAGTCAGAGCAAATCAAGATCATTATTTCAAACTCCACTCTGAGGTTCAAACACATCCTGGCCATGAACCAAATCGAGACGATGGAAGAGCTTTACGAGCGGGGACATTACATCCAGACACATTTAATGGACTCCCCGATCGTAGATCTTTTTGATCAAATTAAATCGAGAAAGAACGGATCAGTGGACGCCATCCACCATCCACCTCACCACTATACAACAACTACCTCATACACACCTCCACAAACTCCCATCTACCACAACATGCCCCCACCCAGGCGTCCACTAATTCGTCCTCCTCGGACTCAAAGACCTCCAACTGGGCCCTACGATGCCCCTATCCATGAAGAGGCTCCTGCGCCTTACGTTGTACCTACTCTGGCACCCATGCCAGCTCCCACACCTCCGCCACAACAACCTCCACCTCCATCATAGCCTGTTGCTCGGGCTGAGGTTGCCCACAACCAACCCATCTGCGAAACCACCTGGTGTTACGATGATGAGCCGTCCGAGGTCATTTTCGTATGCCACTCACCTACACCTCCCACACTACCATCCATTATCCCCAAACTCTCCACCATTAAAACCCCACCACCATTACACCCACCATTACGCCAATCATTACGCCCCCCATTACGCCAACATCATTGACAACTGAACCCGAGCAAATCCTCCCCTTCATACCCATCACACCTCCACCAGCCATGCAGCCATCCACTCCATCCACATCCACTCTCGTCCAATGGAGCAGGTGCAAACAAATAAAGAGCCGCGAATGTCAGCAAAATAAGGAAGCCCTGGGACCGGGCATTTTATTCAAACTCCAAGATTACATCCCCCGCATTCCGGTCATTGTTTCCATATCGGGCACATTTACTGAGCGGAAGTCTTCCCCTCCATTCGTGGCCGTCAAGAGGCCTTCTAATGATATGTCAATCATTCCAGTTGCCAGCCAGCTCTAGTTAAAGATACTCATAGGGAATCAAACCCTCCAAGCTCTCCTGACCCCTCACACCATTGTTGTGAACCTTCCCACTCCAGTGAAGGGGTCAACCATGTAGATTGTGCTCACACATTCCAAAGCCATATCCTTGTCACAATCCATCACTCAAGGGGTCGTGCCCCCTTCTCTATCAAACGCTATACAATCTTTAGGCACGGCCCCCTCTTTGTTGCTTCCAACTCCTCCAACGAAACTCCCCACCTTGTCATTGAACTACATTCCAAGGGAGTTGCCACTATCGCTCAAAACTCCAACGGAAGTCAAAAAAAATCCAATCATTGAGAGCCATTCAATTCCCATGAGAAGAGCTAGACCATCTGCTCGCTGGGCCAAATATGTGAGGAGGTATCTGAGGGTCAAAACGCCAATTCCCAAGCGGAACATCAAACGTCAGGCGAGGCAAAAGACCACGGGGCCTCCATCCTTTCCATTTCCTTTTCAATCCTCTTTTGTGCTGCTCAGCACCTTCCCATGGGTTCTCCACACTCCCTCCCCATGGGAGGTATTTTATTTTCATCTTTTCTTTGATCCATTCTCTTGCACCGAGCATCGCGCCTCTTTTTGTACATCCTATTCTCCTTTTCGTTCCCCACGAGGCACATCTCCATTCCATGCCCCACGTGGCACATTTTCTTATTGTGCCCCACGAGGCACACCTCCACTTCGTGCCCCATGTAGCACATCTCCTTCCAGTGCCCCACATGGCACGTCTCCCTCCTGTGCCCCTCGTGGCACCTCTCCACCTCGCAACCTACGCTGCACACTCTCCTTTTCGGCCCCTCACAGCCCACTTATCCTCTTCTCCCCTCCGGCCCATATAGACTCCCTTCCTCTCACAAGGCACCGCACCCTCCTTGTTCTCCTACTCCCTTCGGCCCCGCTGGAGTCTCCAAAGTCTTTCCACAATTCTCTTCTTGCCATCTTCAATCGGGTCCTTCAACCCTTCTCGCACTGTTTTCGGGTTTTAGCCCCCATGTATCTTTCTTAATTTTTGAATAAAAATGTACATTCTTCTAGACCTCTGAGTCTCGCCCCAGCGCAGGGCATTCGTCCTCCTTTTGCCCTCCAAATTCTTATTTTAAAAAGTTAGTATACTTTATTAGTGTCACAAAAATCCATAAAAAGATGAATATTTCAATATTCCCATGCTATCGCAGCATTTTGTTATGAGGATTCTGAGCCAGGAGTCCAAAGCATGGGCACCTGCACACACTTCACGACGCCCAAAGCCGATTTCTCTCGGTAGACACCGTCACCGTCATAGCAACGCCTTAAAGGCACAAAAGTCTGATTCTCCTCTTACTCGGCCAAAATATGGGTGATAGAGGTAGTCTGGGCAAGACAACTGACCCGAAGCACTCCGTCATAAGAGGACGTCTTTAAAAAATGGGCAAATCAAAATGACCAAGAAAAATCAAAGTCAAATGCATGACAAGAGTGGCAAAGTCCCCGCAGGGATCCAAATGGACCTAGTCGTGAGCATGCAAAATTCAAAATCAAATCAATCAGGATAATAGGGCATGGCAAAGAGTGGCAAAGTCCCCGCGGAGATCCAAATGGACCCGGTCGTACGCATGTCCCTAACAACTAAATGGTCATCACTCAAGATTCCAAAATATTCCAAAAGCCCCAATAATCAAAAGAGACTGAATCTTCTAACGATTGTGCCAAGGAAGGGAGTCAAACCCGAACTCTTCAAAACCCATATCAAGCTTACCCCCAAATTTTTCCTCTCTTCACCCTACCAGACTTAGTCACCTCTTTAGGCATGGCTTTGGTAGTGACACCGTTAGCCGCCAGCAATCAGCCATAGGACACCACCTTAAATGCACGCCCTACCCTTGGGCACACTTTAATGAAACGGGAGGTAACAAGGACCCCTCACCAGTCAGTTCCCCTAAACTTAATGCCGCCATGGCATGGCAATGTTTTTAAAATCCACAAAAAAAAGATGAATATAAACCAAAACCCAAAAAAGATGAATATTCTCAAAATCAACAAAAAAAGATGAATATTTCCAAAACCAAAAACTCAAATATCTTCAAAATCCCATAAAAATTTGAATATATCCAAAAATCCCACAAAAATTTGAATATTTCAAAAACCCAAAAAGTTCATGATGGTCTTGCACAAAGCATGTTGTGCCTCCTGTTTGCGTCGAGACGATGCAAATCTTCCCCTTCATGGGGCCCCCTTATCTTGAACTCCTATCTCTTTGGCCAAAGATCACTTATCCTCATGGTCTAAAACAAACAATTGAGTGAGCTACATCCGTTGTTGACTACTTTATACATACTCCATGCTATAAATGATGTTATTCCATGATGTCTGTTATCTTGGCTAATGAGTTTTGAGTGCAGGATTCGAGTTACCTCATCTGGCGCTACGTCAGATTGCTGCTGTCTCCACCATCAAGTTATCTATATGATATACTCTTAGATCACACCAAGGACCTTGTGGCTCTGAGGAATCTAGGAATTGAGTTTCCCTTTACTAAAAACAAGGATTATCTCAGAGGATCCTTAGCCTCACGGATAGGCCATTACGATTGGCATGAGAGGACGACAGACCTATACATAAACCCCGGTCCTGACTCACCGGCGTAACAATATTATCCTTGGTTATTTTCTACTTCCTTTTAACCTATTTTCCTTTTAGCTCAGCATACATGCATCTTTAAAATCACAGTGGAAAACCACTCTTCCAATGCAATTTGAGGGCCATCTACACCTCAAATCTCAAAGCAATTTTGAAATATTCCATTCCGGGTCAAGTACCCAACTCTCTTTGTTGTTGCCTCCGGGATGATTTCCTTGAGAACTTCTGTTTGGATTTGTCCCTCTAACTTTCGTCTTTGCTCCTAGAGATCCACCTGAGGCAGTGGCAGATGCCCCCGATGTTGCGACCTAACAGATTGTGTCCTTAGGTACTTCCCTTCGCCGAAAGTTGATCTCTCCTCTAACTTTCGTCTTTGCTCCCAGAGATCCACCTGCGACAGTGGCAGATGAAAGGTTGCGGAATTCCCTATATGGCAATCTAGAAGGGGGGGTTGAGTAGATTACTGTCTATTAAAATTTAATACAACCCTTTTAATCACAACATAGACTTTCTGAATTTGCAATAGAATCAAAGTAAGACTTAGATGTGTGTTGGTGATGTGTAGATGAAAGAGTAATCTATCTACCATGTGTAGAGATAATGTGCATATCAACCATCTAACGTAGAAACGTTCAAACCACAAGACACGAAGATTTACGTGGTTCGGAGTACACAACTTGTGTATCCTACGTCCACGGTCCACACACACACACGTACAGCAAACTGCTTTCGAGCTAGTTCGGTGACTACAACTCACACACACGTGTTATCTGATGTGCACCCACGATCAGAACAACACACACACGTGAATCAAGCACAAGGGCTGCTTGAGACACACCCACACACACACATATGATAGAAGAAAGAAAGTAGAAAGAGTTCTGAGTGGAAGGGATGAATCCTGATTGAGAACTCTTCTTGGGAATGTCTGGATGGAGTTCAAACTTCGTCTTGATGGCTTCAGATCGATGGAGAAGCTTGAATCCACGACGTTCTATCTTCAATACGGCTGGGTCAATGGATCTTTCTATCTCTGAGCAGCAGGTTGAAGCAGAGCAGCAATGACACCTCTTGTTCTTGGACTTCCTTTAGGGTTTTGGTGGTGGTTGCTTCTGTACGAGATTTGCTTCAAATAGTTGCTTATATAGTGGTGTTTACATATGGAGAGACATGGGAGTTGGAAACACCATCTTTGGTAACTTGGAAAGTTTCCGTATCTGAAGATTCTCTACGTCTGTCGACAGGCCTTGTTCATCTGTCGACAGGTAGCAACAGTTTTGCAAAACACAGAAGTCTGGGATTTCGGTTGACAGTTTCTGAGTGCATCTGTCGACAGCCGACTGGGCATCTGTCGACAGATGGTTGTTTCCTAAACTTGGTGTTTTCTGCCTGTTCACATCTGTCGATAGGCACCTTGGAGTCTGTCGACAGGTGACAGATTTCAGTGCTTTTGTGATCTGTTTCTCTTGTTTTGTAATAGCTTGGCTGTATGCCTTCATACCTACATGATCAAACATGTATAGTGAGATATTATGAATACATGAAAGACCAAATATTGCATCAAGTTATTTGTCATGTATCAAACCTCAATTAAGATTGTTCATCATCAAAAACATGTTATTATAAACATTAGAATGAAAACTCAACATTCTCCCCCTTTTTGATGATGACAAAAAATATTCAATTAGTGCACAATTGAGGTTCTCCCCCTTTTGACAACATCGAAAAGTACGCACAACAGTCACACATGTAGACAGCAGAGAACTGTGAATTCATTATATGATAGAGTGGACTGAAGAGACATGAAGGGAAGGAAATGACATGATCATCGAATAAAAGCAACATGACACAAGACAAGACAAGACTCAGACGGAAATAAGATAACAGGACTTGACCCACTCCTAGACACATAAACTAACTAAGCAGCATCATCGGCAGGCGGTGCAGGAGCCCGACGGTTGTCATGAAGCTCAGTAGAGATGTTATCCAGGTGAGTGTCAAGTGCTGCAATGCTCGTATCCATCGTGTCCATACGTGCATTGAGCGTGTTGAATCCAGTTGTCATATGAAGCTGGAGCTGAGCAATCAGATCACGTAGCGAGGGCTCAGCAGCATCATCACTAGCAACATCTCACGGCACATCAAGAGGTGCAGACTGGGAGTCTTCATCAGCATCGTCTTCATCACCAGGAGCTTCATCTTCTTCAGTGTCTTCATCCATGGCAGCAGCTGGTGCCTTACCCTTTAGTTCCCTGGTGACCACTCCATCAACCATCTTATACCCCATGCGATGTGCAGCAGTGAGATCGAAGCTATTGCGGGAGTTAAGCGAGACACACTCACTGTCTGGAATAGGGATGCCAATGAACTGCATGAGAGAAGTGAGTGGGCAAGCAAATGGCATGGATCTCCTGGGATTATAGTAGCATTGCTTGATGAGGCCAAGCATCAAGGAAGGTAAATTTATGGGTTCACAGTTTAGGAAAAAGGTGAACAGTGATTTGTGAACATCAGTGACTAGTTCACGACTGCCGTGCTTAGGTGCAATGAGGGTGGTGAAAATATGATGGATCATGTGGTTCAGAGGAGGGAATGAATTGGCATTGAGTTTAGCAATCTTCTTTGTGCCATCATAGGGTTGGAGGGTGATGAGAGGATAGTAGATAGAAGCATCTGGTTGATGTGCTAGAATGTCAGCCCCAGTGTTAGGAATTTGAAGGGCAGTGCTAAACAGATTGGCGGTGAGTTTGAAGGTAGTGCCCTTTACAGAGGTGTAGAAGTCCCTCTTGTCGGAGAGGCTGAGATTGTTGAAAAACTCAGTGACGGCAGTGGGAGAGTAGGCCGTATGAGCATATAGAAGAACCGTCCAGCCCAAGATGTCGAACAGGGGTTGGAGATTCGGGAAGAGGTCGGCCAGAGAAGGGAAATCCACATACCGAGGTGGGACGAACGTTGTGAAAGTGCCCTTCACCCTTGTGAGTTTCAGACGGGGTGGGATGACGAGCTCGGGGAGACGATTATCCCGATGCTTCGTCCGGCGCTCATCAGGAGCCCGGGAGTCTTCACCAGCGTGAGAGGAGGCGGGACGATGACGAGACATCATCTTCTTAGCCCTGGAAGCCATGAAGATGACAGGAGCAAGGTGTATGAAGGGGATGATGGATGTAGATAGTAGAACAGGAGTGAAAGAGCAAGAGAGGAAGGGGGTAGGGTTTCTCGTCCAGAGAAGGAAGGGAGGTTGGTTGGGGAGGAAAGGAGGGTGATTTGGTGGTGGTAGAGGAGGAGGGGTTTTAGAAACTAAACTCCAGACGTTGTTTCTCTAAAATTGCCCAAGCTCCTCATGCATAGCATCAATCCATGAATTTTCTTTTAACGCTTCTTCAACATTTTTTGGTTCCACTTGAGAGACAAAAGCTAAATGGTCCTGTTCAACTATTTGATTAACCTGAGATCTAGTTTGAACTGAATCATTTATATCTCCTATCACATTCTCAAGTGGGTGATCTTTGGAGTACCTCACATTAGTTACTGTTGAAGGCCCGGGTTGATCTTGCAATTGAGGAGGTTGTTCTGGAGGAGGGAGTGCTTGAGGAGATTCAAGTTGAGGTTCTTCCTCTTGTGGATCTTGGTCAGGTACATCTTCTTGATCTTTGATTAGTATTCCATCATCCTCATCATCATACCTGCGAAGAAATCCACTTTTGGTTTTAGAAACAACTTTAGAGCTTTCTTTTGTTTTTCTTTGTAGTTCCCCAAGTGTTGTTCCTTCAGTTTCATCTTCAAACCTGTAATCATTAGAAATGTTAGGCTTGGTTTGAGATTCATCAAAAACAACATGTGGAGTTTCTTCCACTTTGCGAGTTTTAAGATTAAACACCCTATAAGCTCTAGAGTGTTCTGAATATCTAAGAAGAATACCTTTATCACTTTTGGCTTCGAACTTATCCAAATCAACTTTATCATTGTTATGTATGAATACTTTTGAGCCAAAAACTCTGAAATACCCAATACTGGGTTTCTTACCTTTCAGGAGTTCGTAGGGGGTTTTCTTTATGACAGGTCTTACCATGGCTCTATTGAGTATGTAGCAGGATGTGTTCACCGCTTCTGCCCAAAACGTCCTTGCAAGTTGACTTTCAACCAGAAGGGTGTGAGCCATCTCCACCAAAGTTCTATTCTTTCTCTCCACAACCCCATTTTGCTCTGGAGTTCTTGGGGAGGAGAACACGTGTTCTATCCCTTGGTTCCTGCAGAAATCAGAAAAGGAGTTGTTGTCAAACTCTCCCCCATGATCAGTGCGGATGGAGCATATTTTGTTGACATTTCCATGCTCAATCTTATTGAAAAATTCTTCAAATACTTTCATTGCTTCATTCTTGTGAGCCAGAAATTTCACCAAGTGAACCTAGAAAAATCATCTACAATGACAAAATCATATCGTTTGCCATTGAGACTCAATGTTCTCGTAGGTCCAAATAGGTCCATGTGCAACAGTTCATAGGATTTAGAAGTACTCACCGGTGCTTTTGATTTGAAGGATTTCCGGGTTTGTTTTCCCTATGCACATGCATCACAGAAATTTTCATTCTTGTTAAAAGGAATTTTAGGAAGTCCACTTACCAATTTGAGCCTCATGATCTTGTGCAACACATTATAACTTGCATGACCAAGCCTACGATGCCACAATGTAAGCTCATCCTGTTTGTTTGCTACAAGACACAAATTATCATTTTCTGGATCATCTAAATCAACCATATAGATGTTGTTTATTCTTTTTCCAGAAAATTTCAGACTTCCCGTTTCCTTATCAAGAATTTGACATGAATTAGATTCAAAGACAATTTTCTGACCCTTATCACACAATTGACTTATGCTAAGCAAATTATGATGAAGGCCATCAACAAGCAATATAGTGTCTATTAAGTTAGAGGCAAACTCACCAACCTTACCTGAGCCGATGATCTGGCCTTTATTGTTACCTCCGAAAATGACTTGACCTCCATCTTTTTCCATGAGCATACAGAATTTTCCTTTGTCGCCCGTTATGTGCCTCAAGCAGCCACTATCCAAGTACCATTTGTTTTGATTGTGGGCTGCTAGGCATTCCTGCACATGTGGATTAGACAAGAGGTTTTGGTACCCAAATTACTTTGGGTGCCAATGTATCATTCATGCCAAACAGTAAATGCTTCGGAATCCAAACTTGTTTGAATTTTTGTTTATTTGGATTGTTCCAGCATTGTTCTTCATTGTGCCCAACTTTCTTACAGATTTTGCATGATGATGGTTTGTTGACAATAGTGGGCTTGATGTTCTTTGGAGCATGCATAGGCATTTTTCCTTTTGGTTGCCTTGTTAGTCTAGCTTTGGGAGCTTGAAGTTTGTCCTGTCGACAGCCCTGTTTGGGGCCTGTGGCAAATTCTTTACTTTGACTTGCAACAAACTTAGTGACTTTAGGTTCCTGTTTCTTACCCTTGGTTTGATTTTTCTTGTTCTTTGAAGGGTTTTGTTTGCTTGAACATGGGCTAGGATCAATGAAAGAGGTTAACAAATTTTTGCCAATTTCTTTTTGTTTTACTGGTTGATACCCTATCCCATGCCTTGCAACAAAAACATTGGATCCTAAAATTGCATCTAGATTCTGTTTTCCCTTTACCATGGTAGTAAGAGCTTCAGATTTTCCTTTTATCTCTTTTTCAGCTCTTTTCAATTTTTTCTTTAGCTCTTCATGCTCACTTTGAAGAGACTCAAGGGAGTTCATTAGATCATCTTTTTCCTTTTGAACTTCTTGGAGTTTAAGTTTCATGCTATCCATTTCCTCACTGTGTGTTTGTTCATCAATTTTCATCATTTCAATTTCCTTATTCAAAGATTGAATCTGTTCATTATTGTTAGTTTCATGAACAAGGGAATTGATTTTCTTCTTGAGTTTATATTTTTAGACTTAAATTTACATAAATTTTCAAATAAGACAGTGTAAGCTTCTTCCCATTCATTAACAAAATAAGTTTCAAAGGAAGGGTTTACCTCGTTGGAGTCATCACTTCGTGCCATGAGACACTGAACTTCATCATCTCCCGAGGTAGCTTGACTATTTTCATCTTCGTCTTCATCGCTCCAAGTGGCCATCATTGCCTTGGCTTTCTTGAAGGTGAATTTGTCTTTCTTCAGTTTTTTCTTGAGCTCGGGGCACTCTCCTCTCATGTGCCCTTGCTTCTTGCACTCATAACAAACAACATCAGATTTTTTGTTAGTGGAATCAAATCTATTTGAGAAATCTTTCTTTTGGAAAGTTTTAGAGTTACCTGAACCTCTCCTTTTAAATTTCAGAAATTTTTTGAACTGTCTAGTGAGCATGGCCATCTCATCATTCTCACTATCACTAGAGGTTTCAGACTCATTGCTTTCCTGTTTAGCATCCTTTTTGGAACCTGAAGAATTTTTCTTGGATGCTGTTAAGGCAATAGATTTCTTTGGGTTCTCTTCAGTTTCCTTTCTCATAGGTCATTAGAGAACCAATCAATTCATCCACTTTCATTATAGAGAGATCTTTAGAATCCTCAATGACAGTGGCTTTGGTGTTCCATGAGGATGGAAGAGACCGAAGTATCTTCCTCACCAAATCACTCTCTGAGTATTCTTTCTTAAGACCCTTTAGACCATTTATAATAAGCATGAATCTTGCAAACATGTCAGAGATGGTCTCATCATTATTCATTTTAAACATTTCATATTCTGAAACCAACATGCTTACCTTGGATTCCCTTACCTGAGACGTACCTTCGTAGATCAACTCAAGTTTGTCCCACATCTCTTTTGCTGAGGTGCACGTGGAGACTCTTGAGTATTCCTTGGGGTGGACCGCGCACTGCATCATGTTGAGGGCGCTCCAATTGAGTGTCCCCTTTGCGATCTGGTCCTTGGTCCAAGTATCTTCGTCCTGAGGTAGGGAGTATGCTCCTTTGCTGACTATTTTCCACAATTCGTAGTTTTGTGCTCTCAGAAACACCTGCATACGATTTTTCCAATATGGATAGTCAGTGCCATCAAAGAAGGGTGGCCTGGTCACTGAGTGTCCCTCGGCCATGTACCCCTTGTTAGATTCCATTAGACCGTGAATCTCCTGATCGTAAGATCAAACAAGTAAAACAGTAAATCGGAGAAACTCGGCTCTGATACCAATTGAAAGGTTGCGGAATTCCCTATATGGTAATCTAGAAGGGGGGGTTGAATAGATTACTGTCTATTAAAATTTAATACAACCCTTTTAATCACAACACAGACTTTCTGAATTTGCAATAGAATCAAAGTAAGACTTAGATGTGTGTTGGTGATGTGTAGATGAAAGAGTAATCTATCTACCGTGTGTAGAGACAACGTGCCTATCAACCATCTAACGTAGAAACGTTCAAACCACAAGACACGAAGATTTACGTGGTTCGGAGTACACAACTTGTGTATCCTACGTCCACGGTCCACACACAACGCAGAGCAAACTGCTTACGAGCTAGTTCGGTGACTACAACTCACACACACGTGTTATCTGATGTGCACCCACGATCAGAACAACACACACACGTGAATCAAGCACAAGGGCTGCTTGAGACACACCCACACACACACATATGATAGAAGAAAGAAAGTAGAAAGAGTTCTGAGTGGAAGGGATGAATCCTGATTGAGAACTTTTTGGGAACGTCGATGGAGTTCAAACTTCGTCTTGATGGCTTCAGATCGATGGAGAAGCTTGAATCCACGAAGTTCTATCTTCTGTACTGTGGGTCAATGGATCTTTCTATCTCTGAGCAGCAGGTTGAAGCAGAGCAGCAATGACACCTCTTGTTCTTGGACTTGCTTTAGGGTTTTGGTGGGCTGCTTCTGTATGAGATTTGCTTCAAATAGTTGCTTATGTAGTGGTGTTTATATATGGAGAGACGTGGGAGTTGGAAACACCATCTTTGGTAACTTGGAAAGTTTCTGTATCTGAAGATTCTCTACGTTTGTCGACAGGCCTTGATCATCTGTCGACAGGTAGCAACAGTTTTGCAAAACACAGAAGTCTGGAATTTCGGTTGACAGTTTCCTGAGTGCATCTGTCGACAGCATACTGGGCATCTGTCGACAGATGGCTGTTTCCTGAACTTGGTGTTTTCTGCCTATTCACATCTGTCGACAGGTGACAGATTTCAGTGCTTTTGTGATCTGTTTCTCTTGTTTTGTGATAGCTTGGTTGTATGCCTTCATACCTACATGATCAAACATGTATAGTGAGATATTATGAATACATGAAAGACCAAATATTGCATCAAGTTATTTGTCATGTATCAAACCTCAATTAAGATTGTTCATCATCAAAAACATGTTATTATAAACATTAGAATGAAAACTCAACATTCTCCCCCTTTTTGATGATGACAAAAAATATTCAATTAGTGCACAATTGAGGTTCTCCCCCTTTTGACAACATCGAAAAGTACGCACAACAGTCACACATGTAGACAGCAGAGAACTGTGAATTCATTAATATGATAGAGTGGACTGAAGAGACATGAAAGGGAAGGAAATGACATGATCATCGAATAAAAGTAACATGACACAAGACAAGACAAGACTCAGACGGAAATAAGATAACAGGACTTGACCCACTCCTAGACACATAAACTAACTAAGCAGCATCATCGGCAGGCGGTGCAAGAGCCCGACGGTTGTCATGAAGCTCAGTAGAGATGTTATCCAGGCGACTGTCAAGTGCTGCAATGCTCATATCCATCGTGTCAATATGTGCATTGAGCGTGTTGAATCCAGTTGTCATCTGAAGCTGGAGCTGAGCAATCAGATCACGTAGCGAGGGATCAGCAGCATCATCACTAGCAACATCTCACGGCACATCAAGAGGTGCAGACTGGGAGTCTTCATCAGCATCATCTTCATCACCAGGAGCTTCATCTTCTTCAGTGTCTTCATCCATGGCAGCAGCTGGTGCCTTACCCTTTAGTTCCCTGGTGACCACTCCATCAACCATCTTATACCCCATGCGATGTGCAGCAGTGAGATCGAAGCTATTGCGGGAGTTAAGCGAGACACACTCACTGTCTGGAATAGGGATGCCAATGAACTGCATGAGAGAAGTGAGTGGGCAAGCAAATGGCATGGATCTCCTGGGATTATAGTAGCATTGCCTGATGAGGCCAAGCATCAAGGCAGGTAAGTTTATGGGTTCACAGTTTAGGAAAAAGGTGAACAGTGATTTGTGAACATCAGTGACTAGTTCACGACTGCCGTGCTTAGGTGCAATGAGGGTGGTGAAAATATGATGGATCATGCGGTTCAGAGGAGGGAATGAATTGGCATTGAGTTTAGCAATCTTCTTTGTGCCATCATAGGGTTGGAGGGTGATGAGAGGATAGTAGATAGAAGCATCTGGTTGATGTGCTAGAATGTCAGCCCCAGTGTTAGGAATTTGAAGGGCAGTGCTAAACAGATTGGCGGTGAGTTTGAAGGTAGTGCCCTTTACAGAGGTGTAGAAGTCCCTCTTGTCGGAGAGGCTGAGATTGTTGAAAAACTCAATGACGGCAGTGGGAGAGTAGGCCGTATGAGCATATAGAAGAACCGTCCAGCCCAAGATGTCGAACAGGGGTTGGAGATTCAGGAAGTGGTCGGCCAGAGAAGGGAAATCCACATACGAGGTGGGACGAACGTTGTGAAAGTGCCCTTCACCCTTGTGAGTTTCAGACGGGGTGGGATGACGAGCTCGGGGAGACGATCATCCCGATGCTTCGTCCGGCGCTCACCAGGAGCCCGGGAGTCTTCACCAGCGTGAGAGGAGGCGGGACGACGACGAGACATCATCTTCTTAGCCCTGGAAGCCATGAAGATGACAGGAGCAAGGTGTATGAAGGGGATGATGTATGTAGATAGTAGAACAGGAGAGAAAGAGAAAGAGAGGAAGGGGGTAGGGTTTCTCGTCCAGAGAAGGGAGGGAGGTTGGTTGGGGAGGAAAGGAGGGTGATTTGGTGGTGGTGGAGGAGGAGGGGTTTTAGGAACTAAACTCCAGACGTTGTTTCTCTAAAATTGCCCAAGCTCCTCATGCATAGCATCAATCCATGAATTTTATTTTAAGGCTTCTTCAACATTTTTTGGTTCCACTTGAGAGACAAAAGCTAAATGGTCCTATTCAACTATTTGATTAACTTGAGATCTAGTTTGAACTGAATCATTTATATCTCCTATCACATTCTCAAGTGGGTGATCTTTGGAGTACCTCACATTAGTTACTGTTGAAGGCCCGGGTTGATCTTGCAATTGAGGAGGTTGTTCTGGAGGAGGGAGTGCTTGAGGAGATTCAAGTTGAGGTTCTCCTCTTGTGGATCTGGTCAGGTACATCTTCTTGATCTTTGATTAGTATTCCATCATCCACATCATCATACCTGCGAAGAAATCCACTTTTGGTTTTAGAAACAACTTTAGAGCTTTCTTTGTTTTTCTTGTAGTTCCCCAAGTGTTGTTCCTTCAGTTTCATCTTCAAACCTGTAATCATTAGAAATGTTAGGCTTGGTTTGAGATTCATCAAAAACAACATGTGGAGTTTCTTCCACTTTGCGAGTTTTAAGATTAAACACCCTATAAGCTCTAGAGTGTTCTGAATATCCAAGAAGAATACCTTTATCACTTTTGGCTTCGAACTTATCCAAATCAACTTTATCATTGTTATGTATGAATACTTTTGAGCCAAAAACTCTGAAATACCCATTACTGGGTTTCTTACCTTTCAGGAGTTCGTAGGGGGTTTTCTTTATGACAGGTCTTACCATGGCTCTATTGAGTATGTAGCAGGATGTGTTCACCGCTTCTGCCCAAAACGTCCTTGTTAGTTGACTTTCAACCAGAAGGGTGCGAGCCATCTCCACCAAAGTTCTGTTCTTTCTCTCCAAAACCCCATTTTGCTCTGGAGTTCTTGGGGAGGAGAACACGTGTTCTATCCCTTGGTTCCTGCAGAAATCAGAAAAGGAGTTGTTGTCAAACTTTCCCCCATGATCAGTGCGGATGGAGCATATTTTGTTGACATTTCCATGCTCAATCTTATTGAAAAATTCTTCAAATACTTTCATTGCTTCATTCTTGTGAGCCAGAAATTTCACCCAAGTGAACCTAGAAAAATCATCTACAATGACAAAACCATATCGTTTGCCATTGAGACTCAATGTTCTCGTAGGTCCAAATAGGTCCATGTGCAACAGTTCATAGGATTTAGAAGTACTCACCGGTGCTTTTGTATTGAAGGATTTCCGGGTTTGTTTTCCCTGTGCACATACATTACAGAAATTTTCATTCTTGTTAAAAGGAATTTCAGGAAGTTCACTTACCAATTTAAGCCTCATGATCTTGTGCAACACATTATAACTTGCATGACCAAGCCTACGATGCCACAATGTAAGCTCATCCTGTTTGTTTGCTACAAGACACAAATTATCATTTTCTGGATCATTAAATCAACCATATAGATGTTGTTTATTCTTTTTCCAGAAAATTTCAGACTTCCCGTTTCCTTATCAAGAATTGACATGAATTAGATTAAAAGACAATTTATGACCCTTATCACACAATTGACTTATGCTAAGCAAATTATGATGAAGGCCATCAACAAGCAATATATGTCTATTGAGTTAGAGGCAAACTCACCAACCTTACCTGAACGATGATCTGGCTTTATTGTTACCTCCGAAAATGACTTGACCTCCGTCTTTTTCCACGAGCATACAGAATTTTCCTTTGTCGGCCGTCATGTGCCTCGAGCAGCCGCTATCCAAGTACCATTTGTTTTGATTGTGGGCTGCTAGGCATTCCTGCACATGTGGATTAGACAAAAGGTTTTGGTACCCAAATCACTTTGGGTGCCAATGTATCATTCATGCCAAACAGTAAATGCTTCGGAATCCAAACTTGTTTGAATTTTTGTTTATTTGGATTGTTCCAGCATTGTTCTTCATTGTGCCAATCTTCTTACAGATTTGCATGATGATGGTTGTTGACAACAGTGGGCTTGATGTTCTTTGGAGCATGCATAGGCATTTTTCCTTTTTGTTGCCTTGTTAGTCTAGCTTTGGGAGCTTGAAGTTTGTCCTGTCGACAGCCCTGTTTGGGGCCTGTGGCAAATTCTTTACTTTGACTTGCAATAAACTTAGTGACTTTAGGTTCCTATTTCTTACCCTTGGTTTGATTTTTCTTGTTCTTTGAAGGGTTTTGTTTGCTTGAATGGGCTAGGATCAATGAAAGAGGTTAACAGATTTTGCCAATTTCTTTTTGTTTGCTGGTTGATACCCTATCCCATGCCTTGCAACAAAAACATTGGATCCTAAAATTGCATCTAGATTCTGTTTTCCCTTTACCATGGTAGTAAGGGCTTCAGATTTCCTTTTATCTCTTTTTCAGCTCTTTTCAATTTTTCCTTTAGCTTCTTCATGCTCACTTTGAAGAGACTCAAGGGAGTTCATTAGATCATCTTTTCCTTTTGAACTTCTTGGAGTTTAAGTTTCATGCTATCCATTCCTCACTGTGTGTTTGTTCATCAATTTTCATCATTTCAATTTCCTTATTCAAGGATTGAATATGTTCATTATTGTTAGTTTCATGAACAAGGGAATTGATTTTCTTCTTGAGTGCTTTATTTTCAGACTTAAATTTACATAATTTTTCAAATAAGACAGTGTAAGCTTCTTCCCATTCATTAACAGAATAAGTTTCAAAGGAAGAGTTTACCTCGTTGGAGTCATCACTTCGTGCCATGAGACACTGAACTTCATCATCTCCCGAGGTAGCTTGACTGTTTTCATCTTCGTCTTCATCGCTCCAAGTGGCCATCATTGCCTTGGCTTTCTTGAAGGTGAATTTATCTTTTTTCAGTTTTTTCTTGAGCTCAGGGCACTCTCCTCTCATGTGCCCTTGCTTCTTGCACTCATAACAAACAACATCATATTTTTTGTTAGTGGAATCAAATCTATTTGAGAAATCTTTCTTTTGGAAAGTTTTAGAGTTACCTGAACCTCTCCTTTTAAATTTCAGAAATTTTTTGAACTGTCTAGTGAGCATGGCCATCTCATCATTCTCACTATCACTAGAGGTTTCAGACTCATTGCTTTCCTGTTGAGCATCCTTTTTGGAACCTGAAAAATTTTTCTTGGATGTTGTTAAGGCAATAGACTTCCTTGGGTTCTCTTCAGTTTCCTTTCTTTTAAGATTTAGTTCATAGGTCATTAGAGAACCAATCAATTCATCCACTTTCATTATAGAGAGATCTTTAGAATCCTCAATGACAGTGGCTTTGGTGTTCCATGAGGATGGAAGAGACCGAAGTATCTTCCTCACCAATCACTCTCTGAGTATTCTTTCTTAAGACCCTTTAGACCATTTATAATAAGCATGAATCTTGCAAACATGTCAGAGATGATCTCATCATTATTCATTTTAAACATTTCATATTCTGAAACCAACATGCTTACCTTGGATTCCCTTACCTGAGACGTACCTTCGTAGATCAACTCAAGTTTGTCCCACATCTCTTTTGCTGAGGTGCACATGGAGACTCTTGAGTATTCCTTGGGGTGGACCGCGCACTGCATCATGTTGAGGGCACTCCAATTGAGTGTCCCCTTTGCGATCTGGTCCTTGGTCCAAGTATCTTCGTCCTAAGGTAGGGAGTATGCTCCTTTGCTGACTATTTTCCACAATTCGTAGTTTTGTGCTCTCAGAAACACCTGCATACAATTTTTCCAATATGGATAGTCAGTGCCATCAAAGAATGGTGGCCTGGTCATTGAGTGTCCCTCGGCCATGTACCCCTTGTTAGATTCCATTAGACCGTGAATCTCCTGATCGTAAGATCAAACAAGCAAAACAGTAAATCGGAGAAACTCGGCTCTGATACCAATTGAAAGGTTGCAGAATTCCCTATATGGCAATCTAGAAGGGGGGGTTGAATAGATTACTGTCTATTAAAATTTAATACAACCCTTTTAATCACAACACAGACTTTCTGAATTTGCAATAGAATCAAAGTAAGACTTAGATGTGTGTTGGTGATGTGTAGATGAAAGAGTAATCTATCTACCGTGTGTAGAGATAACGTGCCTATCAACCATCTAACGTAGAAACGTTCAAACCACAAGACACGAAGATTTACGTGGTTCGGAGTACACAACTTGTGTATCCTATGTCCATGGTCCACACACACACGCAGAGCAAACTGCTTACGAGCTAGTTCGGTGACTACAACTCACACACACGTGTTATCTGATGTGCACCCACGATCAGAACAACACACACACGTGAATCAAGCACAAGGGCTGCTTGAGACACACCCACACACACACATATGATAGAAGAAAGAAAGCAGAAAGAGTTCTGAGTGGAAGGGATGAATCCTGATTGAGAACTCTTCTTGGGAACGTCTGGATGGAGTTCAAACTTCGTCTTGATGGCTTCAGATCGATGGAGAAGCTTGAATCCACGACGTTCTATCTTCAGTACTGCTGGGTCAATGGATCTTTCTATCTCTGAGCAGCAGGTTGAAGCAGAGCAGCAATGACACCTCTTGTTCTTGGACTTGCTTTAGGGTTTTGGTGGTGGTTGCTTCTGTACGAGATTTGCTTCAAATAGTTGCTTATATAGTGGTGTTTACATATGGATAGACGTGGGAGTTGGAAACACCATCTTTGGTAACTTAGAAAGTTTCCGTATCTAAAGACTCTCTACGTCTGTTGACAGGCCTTGATCATCTGTCGACAAGTAGCAAAAGTTTTGCAAAACACAGAAGTCTCGGATTTCGGTTGACAGTTTCCTGAGTGCATCTGTCGACAGCCGACTGGGCATCTGTCGACAGATGGTTGTTTCCTGAACTTGGTGTTTTCTGCCTGTTCACATCTGTTTACAGGCACCTTGGAGTCTGTCGACAGGTGACAGATTTCAGTGCTTTTGTGATCTGTTTCTCTTGTTTTGTGATAGCTTGGTTGTATGCCTTCATACCTACATGATCAAACATGTATAGTGAGATATTATGAATACATGAAAGACCAAATATGCATCAAGTATTTGTCATGTATCAAACCTCAATTAAGATTGTTCATCATCAAAAACATGTTATTATAAACATTAGAATGAAAACCCAACAGCAGACCCCCCCAATGGTACAACCTAACGGATTGTGTCCTTAGGTACTTCCCCTTCACTAGAAGTTGATCTCTCATTTGTTTCCTTCGTGCACCCTCCTTTCTTTCCAAATCCAAACATTTGTTTCTTTAGGTCTTCTTCCTGGTGGTGACATCCTTGGGTGTTGGTGAAAGACTCTTATCAGGTGGTAGTCACCCCATTGTCGCACGTGTCTATTTTTCACCTTGGCGTCAACTTTTCAGTCTGCTCCTGATAAACTCCACTTCGCTACACTTCATTTCTTTACATTCCATTACATTCCACTTCTCTACGCTTCACTCCATACATTCCATTACACTCCACTTCGTGTCCCTCTGCTTCGCTCCCCTACAAAGCAGACGCCAAGGCGTGGCAGCTGTAGACATGCGAATTTGGCTCCTCCGCGGGCAAATTTCATATTGCGCCATAATGCCACAAATGGCCCTCTTTTTGCCTTGCAAGAGTATTTTCCAATATTTTTGGATCTCACCCCTTTCTTCTCTGGTGCTTCCCCATGTGGTTCGGTCATGGATTCAAGCCTATAAAGGCATCCACTGTAGTGGACGCGATTTTAATGAAGTTTGTCTATAAATAGACCCCCGAGGGTCATTTGTTTGGGGGGGTTCCACGATTGTGGCGAAGCCCTTCCAGATTTCCATCTCAACTCCAGCCCGAGGGGACCTTCTACTTCAAGCCATTCATCTGATCCCCGGGAGCTCAGAGCTGGCGTCCTCTCCGCCGTCCACATGTACCAGAGCGAAGTGGGAGCGCCTTCCTCCTCTTCCTCCTTTGTCCATTCTGGCAACACCGCCACGCCGTCCGGCATTTGGGGAAGCACCCCCTCCCCCCTTTTTTCTCTTTCTCTATTGTTTATCCATCTCCTTCGAGCCCCACGTGGCTCTTCTGTTATCTTCTTTTTTTTTATACACACACACATGCATGCATACACACACCTACCTCCCCAGAGGTTTAAAAGCCACAATGCGGTGAGTCTGTCTCCATTTTTGATTTCATTCATTTTATTTAGAATTTAATACTACACATTGTTTGGCTAATCCCCTTCTTTCTTTCTTTTATGTCTATCTTTGTCAGGGTAATCGACGCGGAAAATGCCCTCTACCACGGCTGGCCCTATTCGTAGAGGAAGAGGAACCCACATCCCCCGCGCAATCTCCCCCTACTAAAAAGGTACGCTCGCGATCACTCCTTCCATCCTGCACCCCTCGCCGTGCACCTCCATTCGGTACCCTCGCGTACCTGGCGATCACGATCGATTTTCTTTCTTTCTTTTTTGATTTTCACCACATCACACACACATCACTTTTTCTTTTATTCACCCCCTCTTTATGGCGACGCGAAAACGCCGTCTACAGATAGGGCTGGGTCCGTCTGTTACTGAGATGGACTTTCATATTCTGGACATGGACCCAAGCTTCCGTATGATTCTGGGCAGGCCTTTTATCCAGGCACTCGGCGCTGTCATCTCGACTGTTCATCAATACTTGAAGTTTCCATAAAAGGGGCGGGTCGTTAAAGTTGGCAGCAGACCGACGGTGTTGGAAGTGGACGCCATGACTGACAATTCAGTCCCCTCTATCTGGCCAAGCAACCAACCATTAATGTCTGTGTTAGATACACTAAGCATGAATCTGGGTCCGGTTAGTTCATCGTTTGTTAGTGCTGCCAAGAGGTGCAAGATCATCACGGAGAAAGGGTGGCACATTATGATGCACATAGGGTACCAGCCAGGCAAGGGGCTGGGTGCACATTTACAGGGCAGGACAGAGGCTGTGAAAGATAGTTGGATGAGACCCAAGGCAGGATTGGGGTACAGGCCAGGCAAGGCAGATCACCAGCAGGGGCAGCCGCTCACATGGACCTTATATGAACATTTCAAGAGAGGACCGCTGCAAGGAGTGAACAGATGTCCACCATTACTGTTGAACCTATTCATCATTCACCCCTAGGCACATACAAAGTTGTAGACAACCACAGGGCCCCCAAGCAAGTAAGAGGGGCGTACGTCCGAGGCTGAATGGAGCCGGTGGTGGACATGAGCGACAGCGCCGAACCTTGGACCAACTCTTTGGCACTGGCGGAAGCTGAACAGCTGGCAGTGGGGGAACAGTAAAAGGCAGCTCGCAGACAAGTAGAGCAAAGTACATAGCCAAAAGGAGCCCCCACAACAATCGTACTTGGGGCAGGCCGACCTTCTCTGGGCAACACACTCGCTCTCCCTCTCTCTCTTGGCAACGCGCCTACTCCCCTCCCTTCTCCGGGCAATGTGCCCACTCTCCCTCTCCCTCCAGGAAACGTGCCTACTCCCCTCTCCTCTTCGGGCAACGCACCCGTTCTTCCTCTCTCTTCGGACAACGCACCCACTACCCTCTCCTCTTTGGGCACCGCGCCCACCTTCCTTGCCTATCCAGGCATCGCGCCTTCGCTCTTGCAGGCCACCACGTGGCCCTCCTTCATTTCCCTAAGCGTTCCTCGGGCACCGACGCCCCACTTGGCAATCTCCCTCCACTCTCCCAAGCAGACGCTCACCCTCCAACTCCCTCACTCTGATCTCTCTTCTCTCGAGCCTATGCTCGTCTCTTACTTGTCCAAATTGGCGATCTCACCTCGCCCTCTTCCTTTGTGCATGCTGGACACTGAGGGGGCACAAAAAATGCCAATTCTCAATGGCGGACTCCATCGTCTCCATCGAGGAGACTTCCTTCATTGCCTCCGAGTGCGCCCCGACTTACGGGCCACTCCTCCCCGGCCCTATGATCGACATCCCACCTCCCTCCACGCAAGGACCTCCACTCCCCTCCACGCAGGGGATTTTTATTACTTTCCCTCCTTCCTCTCCTTCCCCCATGCAGGGAAGTTCTTTTACTGCTTTAAATCTTTCTCCATCTTCTCCCACGCGGGATTCTTTTACTACTTTTCCTTCTTCTCCGCCCCCTACTGTAGATTCTAGTAGTTGTAGTAAGAGTCCAGGGCAGGATAGTGCTAAGCTAGGGGTAATCTCCAAGAAGAAGTCCAAGGATAGGAGGGTTTCACACCATTTCCTCTCTGATCTAGCCCATAGATGCAAGGCATGCCTAGCAATTCAAGAATTCATAGAGGAGCCTTTGCAGTTGCCGGATATAGAATATGAGCAGTCGTTGTTTTAATTGATGATGGGTTCAGAGTCTATGAGATCATGGATGACGACAACCCAATTGAGGAAGGTGATGAAGAGTTCGAGGACGAGGCTGACGCATTCGCAAGTGGAGTGAAGAGATTTGATGAACCGTCAGCTGCCGTAGGGAAGTCACCAAGGAAATCAATTTGAGAACCGAGGAAAACCCTAGGACCGTCCTCATAAGCAGTAACTTGTCACCGGCTGAAGAGGAGACAATCATTGAGGTTCTCAAGGAATATAAGGACAAGTTTGCATGGAGCTACGAAGATATGCCGGGCTTGGACACCACGCTCGTTGAACATCATCTTACCCTTAAGCCGGGATCCATTGCCATTAAGCAATGGTTGAGACGTTTCCACCCACAGATGGATTGAAAATGAAAGATGAGGTCGACAAGCTCCACAAAGCCAGATTCATTAGAGTCGTGCTATATCCAAATTGGGTGGCGAACATTGTCCCAATTATGAAAGAAGGATGGAAGAGTTAGAATCTGCATCAATTTCTGGGACCTCAACCAAGCGTGTCCTACAGATATTTTCCATTGTCTCATCTCGAGTTCTCATTGATAATGCGGCTGGGTATGAAACCCTCTCCTTCATGGATGGCTTCTCATGGTACAATCAAATCAAATTGGTTGAGGAAGACCAGAAGAAGACCTCATTTACTACACCATGGGGAACCTATTGCTATGTGGTCATGCCTTTTGGACTTAAGAATGCTGGAGCTACTTACCAAAGAGCTATGATGGCTATCTTTAATGACATGATCCATATCTTTATTGAGGTGTATGTGGATGACCTGGTGGTGAAATCGAAGACAATGGTTGAGTATCCTGAAGTTCTAACAAAGGTCATGCAAAGGTCCAGGGAGTATCAGTTGAAGATGAACCACAAAAACTGTGTATTAGGTGTTCCATCGGGTAAATTATTAGGTTTCATTTTGAGCAAGAGGGGTATAGAGATTGATCCCAATAAGGCGAAGGCGATAAGAGAGATGCCCCCTCCCAAGAATTTGAAGGAAGTTCAAGGACTCATAGGGAGGCTGCAGTTTATTTGTCGGTCCGTCTCCCAACATTCACAGAAGTGTAGACCCTTCTACGACCTCACCAAGCTGAGAGTCAAATTCCATTGGGATAAGAAGTGCCATGCAGCTTTTGATGGACTTAAGGAATACTTGGATAATCCTCCTGTCCTGAGGCCGCCAACTCCAGGCAAACCTCTCATTCTCTATGTATCTGCCCTGGAAGACTTGGTAGGAGCTGTCCTTGTGCATGTGGATGAAGAAGGCAAGGAGAGGGCAGCGTACTACTTGTCGAAGCTTCTCAACCCCTACGAGCAAAGGTACACAGAAATAGAGAAGACGTGTGCCGCACTCGTATGGGTAGTGCAGAAATTGAAGCACTACTTTCTTGCTCACGAGGTCCATCTAATCGCCCACATGAATCCTATCAAATTCCTCCTAGAGAAATCTGTTCTAACTGATAGGCTAGCACATTGGCAAAGCTTCCTCTCTTAGTTCAAAATCACATACATTCAGCAGAAATCCATCGAAGGCTATGCCATAGCATAACATCCTGCTCATCACCCTATTCCACAGTTCGACCTTGTTCATTCAGAGTTTCCAGATGAGGAATTGATGTCCTTTAGCCAATCTGATCCTATGTGGACGTTTTATTTCGACGGAGCTTTGAATTCTCATCAAAAGGGTATCGGGATTGCTCGCCTATCACCTGAAGGTGTCACCATTCCCCGGGCTTACAAACTGGATTTTCCTGCCACCAACAACATTGCCGAATATGAGGCTTTGTTGCCTGGCCTTGAATATGCCCACTTCTACGGTGTCACCCATCTGCGAATTGTAGGTGATAGTCAACTGGTCTTGCGCCAAGTGCTCACCAAATTTTACACTCAGGATCTATGACACCCTCGAATTTTGGCCTATCTAGCTAGGATTTTATCTTGTGATGCGTAGGTGATTGTGCATGTAATTGAGTACATGTGGATGTACATATGTATAAGTAATTATAGTGGTATGTATATATATATATATATCATACATGATGTTGAATTTATATTATACATGAGATATATTGTGTATAATGTATATTGTACTTTGTGTTGCATGTAAATAGGTGTATAATATATATGTATGAGCAGTTTTAAGATCTGTCTTGACGACGGTGGCGTCAACATGAGTTGATGTTGATTGGTAGTCAGCGACCACATCGATGGACGCCAACTCATAATGGCGGCCTGTGATGTTGACGTTTACTGCTCAGATTTGCTGCGTTTTCAGATTCGGAAACGTCTCCAGATTTATCGCCCTCTGTTTAGGAAACCGTTCCCCAACGGTAACCTAGCCTACCCTCTTTGTGTCTCCGACCCTTAACCTATAAAGTACCAAGTTTCCGGCCAGAGATGACCCTTATGACTCTTTTGTCAAAACCTTAAATTCTCTGTGCGAAACCCTAACTTTGTGCTCTGAGATCCGGCGACTGGTGGTTTCTTTCGGCGTTCTTCATCGACAAGGTGGGAGTCGGAACTTTGGGGAAGGCTTCTCCGACATCGGGTTGTGCTCTATATCGACAAAGAACCCAGATTTGAAGGAGTTTGAAGGCTCTTTAGCCCAGGTCGAGGATGGCTTCATCGACCTTATTTGTCATTTGAGGAATTTTCTGAAGGCAAGTAACCCATACCCATGGTCCATACATGTGTCTCGTAGGTCCCAGGCATTTTTACGGATTTTAATCGTGTCCTGGAACCCCCCCTATCTCCGGTGTTTTTGTGAGTTCTGTCTATTTTCTGCAGACAAGAACTTAACGGCAAGACTTGATGCTGTTAAGATCTGAAGTTGGCGGCGGCCTTTGTTGCCGTTAACCTTATAGGCGGCCACCCCATTACCGTTTAGTTCTTCAGGCAAGAACAGTGTGTTGTTTGCCCTTTGTGATTTATTTTTCGGATTTCTGCGTACGAGGAAATATTGTAAATTTTATATGTTATGTAATATATGTAGTGGATCATGTTGTGTGATTTCTGTGAAATCTCGTTAAATATATTGTTTATTAAAATTTCTAAAATGCATGTTAGACAAGTTCTGAATATTGTAAATTACTGTTTATGTGATCCATGTGGAATTTAAGTGCTATAAAATTTCTGTATGATGTTGATGAATATCAATTCATATCATGAAATTTTGGGAAATTTCTGATATTTGTGTAATTAGTTATAATTTATGAACTGTAAAATAGTAAGCATTGACTCGTTGTCTTAAATTTCCAATAAATTATATGATGGATATTAAATTCCGAGAAAACTTCTGTAATACTATGACTATTCAACGTGGGGGTGTAAACCATTGAACATGACTATAACACCATGAATCATGACTAATTGAGTTATGAATGAACATGTAGAATGACTATTGTATTTTCTGTAAATTGTGTACCACTCAGAAAAATATGAAAATTTGAAGGCATGATGCATGATCTGTAAGTAATCAGTGGGTAAAATCTCATGTGAATTGGACAACAATAGTTACTGATTCAGGTTTTCATGAAGAATGACCAATTTAATGTGTGTTTATTGTAATTATTGATAATTTAGTTAATTAATGCATGATTAGGGTCAATTGCAACTGATGTAAGTCTGTTAACAGTAGTACCATGTTAGGGAAACTTGAACCATGTGCATGAATGTGAATATGAAAATAATGTGTTAAAATGGAGTGAAATTATGTATGATTTAAAAATGGAAATTATGTAAATGTGCCACTTGATGACACTGCTACCTTAGAGGGCTGAGGAACTGTACTGTGGTAAAGTCCCCACGGGAAAGTTCATAGTGTTTGATATCTCACAGGCATTGGGATTAAATCCTGGAGGCGAACAAGTATCGCTGGTTAGGGTGGAGAGTGCTTCTCCCGGTTCTACGCAGTAACTAAAGTCTATCATTGTATTGCCTAGATGATAGATACATGTGTGATGTGATTAGTGTGTGTCCTTCTAAATGTGGTTGGACTATGTGTCATGGCATAAAGTTAGATAATGTGATTATATATATATATATATATATTATATATGGTGTGTGTGTGTGGTGTGTGTGTGTGTGTGTGTGTGTGTGTGTGTGTGTGTGTGTGTGTGTGTGGTGTGTGTGTGTGTGTGTGTGTGTGTGTGTGTGTGGTGTGTGTGTGTGTGTGTGTGTGTGTGTGTGTGCGCGTGTAAAATGTGTAAATGAACATGTGGAAATATGAACCAATGTGATAGTATGTGAAATCATGAATCAGATTTATAAATGTGTGATGTCCATATCAAAACAGCAAGCTATTTATGATTACAAATGTGTTATAAAGAGGAAAATGTACATAGAATCCATGCTAGGATTATCTCCTTTACTATGTGTACATTCCATGCTTAAATTGTTATTGCCTTATATCATGAACGTGATGAATTGTGGAATGAGTTAGCATGTTAAAGTAGGTGCTGAAAGCATGTGATAGGTTTAAATTATTGCGAAAGAAACATTAAGAATGTACCATGTATTATAAGTTATAGAAACATCATGTTTAGATGTTCTTTTAAAGATTTCCTATTCCATGCTAGATGTGTTAGTTATTTTGTAAAAAGGTAAAAGAGTAAATGTGATATGTGTATGTATTATGTGTGTGGTTTTGCTTGCTGAGTCTTTGGACTCACTCTTGCTTCGGCGTACAGGTACAGATATCTCTACTTCTTTGGAGGAGACAGTTAGGAGCGACTCCGAGCGTGAGGAGTAGCACCTTTGTGGAGATTAGCGATATTGTACTTTTCTTCCTTAGTATGTAATAAAGAGCTTTATGTTGTTACAAGTTGTGGACAATGTAATTCATTTTAAATTTTCAGTTATGAAGTGTTTATTTCATTCTTGTACTATATAGACTGTGGATAAATGATGATGATGGAATAAGATCTTTACATTCAGTTATTTAAATTCCGTTGTTATGTGTTATATTTGTGTACAATTCAGTCTATTACATATGTGTTGGGTAAATGTCCCACTGTAGCGGTACTCATTATATCGATGTGGGTTGGTATAACCGTACCGGTATAAGGAGGGTCGTTACAAAATCCTAAGCTCAAGCCATTCCAAGAACTTGACTTAGCTTATGCCAAGCTATTCTCCAAGCTAATTTTTGTCCACATCCCTCGTCATCAAAATCTTCTAGCAGACACCCTTGCCACAATTGGCGCAACCATGAACATGAATTATCTCGGGGATTTTGACAGCATTCAAATTGAACGCCGCCATAGTCCTGTCATTCTAGATCCTACCTTTCTCTGGGATAAGGATGAGATATTAAAGAGGGCAGAAAGGAAGATCAAGACTGAGATCATGTTAGTGGAGCTAGAAGAGGAATTGGAGGATGAGGAGAAGCCGTGCTACTATAAGATAGCTAAGTATTGCAGAACTTAGACGTACCATGAGGAAGCTACAGCTGAAGAAAAGAAAGTAATAAGGAGACTGTCACAGAAGTAGACCCTGGTTGGAATCACTCTTTACAGACGGGGACTCACTGGAGTTTTGCTTAGGTGCCTGGATGATGATGAAGTATCGAAGGTTGTTGAGGAGGCGCATTCAGGTGTGTGTGGTGGCCATGTGAATAGCCAAATGCTTGCCAAGAAGATCCTTAGGCAATGCTTTTACTAGCCCACTCTAGAGGAGGATTATTCTATCTTTGTCCGTCGGTGTGTCAAGTGCCAACCACACGCCGACAAAATTCATTCTCGATCCTCTACACTCCACCCAATATCCTCCCCATGGCCTTTCGCTATGTGGGCTTTCAACATTATTGGTCCCCTTGGTGATCCCAACTCCCAAAACAAAACTAAGTCATACATCCTCAATGCAATGGAGTACTTCACCAAGTGGGCAGAAGCCGAAGTATATGCGGAAATCAAGGCAACAACTGGTTGCAAGTTCATCTTGAGAAACATCATCACCAGGTTCGGCATCCCAAGTGCCATCATTACTGACAATGGGTCACAGTTTATTTCTCAAGAATTGTGTGACCTCTGCAATAGGTATAAGATTGCATTGCATCTCTCCTCTCCATATTATCCGCAAGGCAACGGCGAAGCAGAAGCCACAAACAAAACTTCGATTAAAATTGTTAAGAAGACCTGTGAGGTCTAACAAGTTCTCGGATTGGCCAGAAAAGCTTGTAGAAACTCTATGGGTCTACCGCACTTCAATCTGTACTCCCACGGGGCAGACACCATTCGCCCTCACTTATGGAATGGAGGCAGTAGTACCATACGAGATTCTCATCCCCTCATTAAGGGTCTAGCTTGACAAGGACTTGTTAATCGATGAGCAGCATGAATCGCTCCTAGCACAACTGGAATTCTTGGATGAGAAGCGTCTGGTCGCCGCAGAACACACCAGATCATATCAAAATAGACTCACTCGTTTTCACCAAAAGAAAGTAATTGAGAGGAAATTCAAAGTTGGTGAAATGGTGGTAAAAGGGATTTTTGTAAAACCTGGTGGTCCCCGTTCTAAACTCTAACCAAACTGGGAAGGGTCGTATGTAGTCACAGAAGTGTATCCACGCAACGCGTACAGGCTAGTAAACGCGGAGGGTGAGGAGCTCCCTCATCCTTGGAACGGGCTTTACCTAAAAAAGTACTACCCCTAGTTAGATGTTTGGATTTACATGGTGTGCGGACCCCTAAATGAAAAGCTATCATTTGTAATTCATTTATATTCTTGGTGAGTTAGCCTGAGATGTCGACACTCACACACTGACACGCCCACCTTGGGAGCTAGAGGCACGGAATCTAAGGAATATCAATACCTAACCAAGAGTCCAGGACGGTACCCATTCTTTAGCACTCCGTATACTAATAGATAGGGAAACCTGAGGGATCGACCTTTGAATCCATCCAAAGCTCAAACGGGTGTAGGTCAAGGCATAATAAGGGGAAAAGAAAGAAAAAAACAACATAAATTCAAATCAAAGAGCCAAAACCTGGCAAACCAAATGAAAAAAGCACGTCAAGAGCGGCAAAGTCCCCGCAGAGATCCAAGTAAACCTGGTCGTAAGCATGCCAAAAATCCCACAAGCCGAAAAGACTGAACCCCACTGAGTGTAGGGTAGAGAGATAAGTGTCTCCCCTGTTGCCCAAATTGTTGGCAGACTTCCTAAAACTTCTTCTAATCTTCTTTCCTACGGGTATGTCTTAGGGTCGAGCGAAGGTAACGATCAACCATGGAGGACATCACCAAAAGCCACCCTGGGTGAAGACACCACTTAAGCACGTCAAACCTCTGTCTGACACACTCAAGAATTATTAATGAATACTTAATGATAACTGAATAGTAAGGGGTCCAAGTACAACGTTTTTCCAATTAGAGCAGATCCCCTTTATTATGCGCGTCTTCTTAAAAGGGACTATGCCGGGTTACGACCCTTTTATTTTCAAAACCAAAAAAACTGAATATTTTCAAAACCCAAACAAATTGAATATTTTTGAAACCCAAAAAAAATTAAATATTTTTCAAAAACCCCAAAAAAATCACATATTTCAAAACCCAAAAAAGTTACATATTTTCAAAACTCCAAAAAAATCACATATTTTTCAAAAACTAAAATAATCAAATAATTAAAAAAAAATCATACTCCATTTGTTTGAATGCATCAGACGCATGCCCATTTTAATTTCCTATTGGCATATACCTGCTTGTGTGCTGCATTTTAATTATGGAGTTCTTTTATCTTCGCCTTATTTAATAAAGTATCAACCCCTTGACAAGACCATGAAGCCTAATCCGCCTAATGTATAGGGGGCTGAGCCAGGATAGACATTTAACTTGTTTGTCAAAGTGATTTGCAAGCACAGCGAGGAGAAAGCAAACATATATGTCATATATCATGGCCGAAACTGGGGCCAACCCCAGAAGAACATCATAGGTACCCCACTGGGTACACACATCATGAAACAAGCAAAAAAAAAAAAAAAAGGTACATGACAGGTGGCCTAGCTCTTGCCACCACTCTCTGTTGGACGTGAGTGGGGGCTGCTCTCGGCCTCGCCGGGATCTGCTGTCGGACGCGGGGCTGGCGGCCTCATGGAGGCATGAGAACCAGTAGACCCCTGGGCAACGTGCTCCTTCTGGACGTTCCTCTGGTACTGAGAGGAAGTCACCAAATATCTCCCGGAGTAGGCACTGGCTCGCCCCTCCCTCACGGCAAGCTCACGCCTACGCCAGTACCGGTCCTCCGCCTCCCTCAGTAGGCATTCGAAGATGCCCAGACACGTACGAGCTTCCACGGCCTTCTGAGTCAGTCGCTCTCGCTCATGGTCCCAGAGACTCCACTCCTCAGCCCACCGGCTGCGCTCATGGCCGCTCTCCTCCACCCATCGACTGCGCTCCCGCTCCCGCTCCCGTCGCACCACGACAAGCGTCACCAGCAACTCTTTCGCCTCGCGGGGCAGGTCTGCATCCTGCTGGGAGACCTGAGTCCGTAGCTCAGCTAGCTGCTACGAGAGCTCGGTCATCTTGGCACTAGCAAGCGTCTCCCGAGTAAGGGCGCTCTGAAGTTCGTCCGACTGCAAACAAGCAGGCACAAGTATAAAGCGGTTCACTTGATATATGTATCTAATCAAGTTACTTACTCGTGCAGTGAGGTCGTGTTCCGCCACCTCCGCCCTGGCCACTGCTACCGCTAGCTGCTCCTGGAGTGAGGTCACCTCTGGGTCTAGTACAACCCTGCTTGTGGAGGCACCTATTGTATCGGTGCACTCCACTGCCGTCTACGCTGCGCACTGCACACATTGAAGATCCAGTTAGCGCATGGTAAGGTAAATAAAGCAAAGGTATGTTTTTTTTTAACTTCCCAGCACATCCAATGCCTCCCGTGCCTCTGCCAGCTGGGCCTCCGTGCTCGCCAGCTGGGTTTGCAGTGTGTCGATGAGGCCATCACGAGCATCTTGTACATGCACATTTATGAGAAACATCATTCAAAGCATATCACATTGAATAAGTTTAAGGAGTTGATACCCTCACTGGCCTCATGAAGTCCCAGCTCCCGTACTCCTCCTGGAAACGCTGGAGGTACGCAAGGCTGTCAGGGGCATCTGACTCCACCAACTGACCGCTGCGCTGCCAATCGGAGAACTGGTTGGGGAAGCGTAGATGCCAGTCCACTCTCTTTGCTTTCCCCTGTGTCCTCCGCCCAATCCCCTTGGGCTCTGTTTCATCGTTCCACTCCTGGTGTAGTCCCAGGGTACGAGCAGCAAGTCGAAGGCAAAGCGACTCAATCTCGTTCAGGCAATGGACCCAAAGGTCCCACCCGAACCAAGGTCGGCCGCTCTCTACCCATGGCTGGCCGTCGTTGCCCATGCCACGTAGGGCTGACACACAACCTACACTGTGACGACCCTCCTTATACCGGTATGGTTATACCAACCCCATCGATATAGAGAACGTTGCCACAGTGGGACATTTACCCAACACATTCAATAGGCTGAGATGTACAAAAATATGAACACATAATCGGAATAGAAAGAACTGAATGTAAATTAATTCCACATCCACATTTATCCACAGTCTATATAGTACAAGAAGAACTAAGTTCACGTAACTGAAATTTAAATCAAATACATTGTCCACAACTGAATTACATAGTACTCTCAATTACATACAATGAAAAAGAAGTACAATAAGGTAATCTCCACGAAGGTGCTACTCCTCACACTCGGAGTCACTCCTAACTGTCTCCTCCAAGGAAGTAGAAACACCTGCACCAGTACGCCGAAGCAAAAGTGAGTCTAAAAGACTCTACAAATAATTCCATTCACATTAAGCGTACATACATCACATGAACATTTTTCTTTTAGAACAAACAAACTAACTATATATATATAATATATATATATATATTATATATATATATTGGATTTAATAATTTCTAAAAACCTACAATGATATCTCTACAACCTATAATACATGGTACATGCTTTATACTTCTTTTTGTGATAAAATAAACATATCACATCTTTCTATCATTCTTTAACATGCTAACTCAAGTTAAAACCCATTCATTCATGCCATAAAAATAAATGCAAAATTAGCATGAAATGCACATAATGAAAGAAACATTCCTAGCATGGATTCTAAGTATTTTCTCACATACATAACACAATTATTTACACATATAGCTTGTTGTGTTGACATGGATATAACTCATTTATGTAATAATTCACAATTTCACATATTGTCACATTAGATCACATATTCACATGCTCATTTATACAATTTACACATTCACATTTCACATGTACACAAATTCACATTATTCTCGTTACATGCCGTGACACATAGTCCAAACCACCTCTAGAAGGACACACACTTGTCTCATTCAAACACATACCTATCACCTAGGCAAAACAGTGATAGATCTTAGTTACTGGGCAGAACCAGGAGAAGCACTCTTCACCCTAACCAGTGGTACTTGTCCACCTCCAGGATTTTATCCCAATGCCCATGGGATCTCACACATATATGAACCTTCCCATAGGGACTTTACTATGGTACAGTTCCTCAGCCCTCTAAGGTAGTAGTGTCACCCATGGCACATTTACACATTTTCCATTTTTAAACACACACTATTTGCATACTTTTAAACAAATTAGTTCCATATTCAGATACATGTACATGGTTCAGGTTACCTAACATGGTACTACTGCTTACAGAGTTAAACCATTTACAACTAATCCTAATCATGCTGTAATTATCTAATTTATCACTAATTACACTAAACATGCTTTAATTGCTTATTTCATCATGTAATAATGAAATTAGTACCTATTGTTGTCCAATTCACATGAAATGTTTACCACAGACTTTTTGTAGTTCAATCATCATACCCACAAATTTTCATATTTTTTAGAGTCATACACAATTTATGATAAATAAAACATGCATTCTGCATAATTTATCAAGTATTCAATTAAGTATAGTAACAGTGCCATATACATGTTTATCTATTCCAAAACTTGTGTCCAACCGTCATGATATCACATACAATTTCTGGGAATTAAGTCTGCATCATACAATTTATTGGAGATTTTAAACCAGACAAAACATGCTTATTATTTTATTTTCCAGAATTCCTAAAATTCACACAGTCATCAAAAAATTTCATAATTTGTATAACATGATCTGATATCTATATACAAGCCACACAAAACTTCTTACATCATTAGTCCTCACAGAACCACACAAACAGTAATTAACAAGATTAAAACCTGTCTAACAGATAATTCAAGGAATTTTAATAAATAAGGCATTCAACAAAAATTTCATAAAAATTCACAAAATGATCCACTATAGGTATTACATAACATATAATTTTTACAGTATATCCTCATGCGCAGAAATCTAGAAAATAATTTATAAAGGACAAACCAACACACTGTCCCTGCTTAAAGAACTCAGCGGCAAGGGGGTGGCTGCTTACCTTGTCAACGACAACATAGGTGGCCGTTAACCTCGGATCTTAACGGCACTAAATCTTGCCATTAAGTTCTTGTCTGTGCAAAACACAAACTGCACATCAAATCCGATAGAAAAGGGGGTTCTAGGACACGATTAAAAATCCAAAAAAATTGCCTAGGACCTACTAGACATATGTATGGGTAACGAGTATGGTTTACTTGCCTTGGTAAAAATCCACAAACAAAGATTTAACTTGAAGAAGCCCTCTTCGGCCAGAGCCAAAGAGCCACCAAATCTCCCTCAATCCAGCTTCTGTGTTGATCTTTGAAGTACATCGGGGCTGAGAAGGCGATCCTCCAAGTATAGACTTCCTCCCAGTCGCGGTAGAATGCCGGAAGAAGCCTCCAATCGTCGGATCCACGAGTCCAAAGTTCAGTTTTCGCACAGGAGTGTAGGGTTTTTGACTCAAGAGCCAAAAGGGTCAAATATGGCCGAACTGGGTATTTTATAGGGCTAGGGGTCGGAGCCGCCTTTGGGTAAGCCATAAGGCCGTTGGAGAACGGTTTCCTAAACAAGGTGCGACATAATCGCGGGTGTTTCTGGATCTGAAGATGCAACAGATCTGGGAGGTTAACGTCAACATCACTAGCTGCCAGTCCTTGGTTGGCGTCCATCGATGTGGCCGCTTACTTGGGGTTAACGTCCACACATGTTGACGCCAATAGGTCGTTTGGCCAGAACTTAAAAACTGCAGAAAACTACACTTACTCAATGCATGTACATGAACTATACAATGTATACTTTAGAAAATTTAATACTACTCATGCAATGTAAATAAATAATATATACAATAGATATACATACATATATTTACAACAATTCATCAAATAATGTATATCTGTATATATCCACACACACAAACATCCATTCCTCACACAACCAAACACATATATAAAATGGTAAAATTCAAGGGCCTTACACCCTCTCCCCTTAAAGAAAACTTTGTCCCCGAAGTTAGACCGCACTATTCAAACAATGAGGATACTTTTCTTCATCGCATCCTCAAGCTCCCAAGTAGCTCCTCTCGCGAGAAGTTACACCATAACACTTCACGACGCAATGCTCTTGTTCCAGAGATGCTGAACCTTCCAGTCAAGAATAGTTATGGTGGCTCCACATAAGAAAGATCTGGCTGGATCTCCACTGGCTCGTGGCTAATAACATGAGATGGATCTCTAACATATCCCCTGAGCATAGATACATAGAAAATAGGATGAGCACTAGCTAACGTTGGGGGTAAAGCTAGCTCATATGCCACGTTGCCCAATCGTCTGAGAATCTTATACGGGCCAATGAATCTAGGGCTTAACTTACTATGCCTGCCAAATCTAACAACACCACGAGTACGTGAAATCTTCAAAAAGACATGCTCACCTACCTCGAACTCCAAATCCTTCCTCCTGTTGTCAGCATAACTCTTCTACCTATCCTGTGCCGCAACAAGTCTCTTCCTAATCAACTGGACCTAATCTAAAGTCTCCTGAACTAACTCCGGACCGATCAACTGCCTATCACCAGTCTCCTCCCAACACAAAGGAGATCTACAAGGCCTACCATACAACGCCTCAAATGGAGCCATACCAATACTCGCATGGAAACTGTTGTTGTATGCGAACTCCACAAGAGGTAAATGGCGCTCCCAATCATCCTTCCAATCCAGCACACACGCCCTCAACATATCCTCGAGCGTCTGGATAGTCCTCTCGGACTGTCCATCTGTCTGGGCATAAAACGCCGAACTGAGCTTCAGCTCCGAATCTAACGCATCTGAAGACCCTTCCAAAGCCTCGAAGTAAATCTCGAATCTCGATCTGAAATGATCGACTTCGGCACATCATGCAATCTAATAATACTACTAACATACAATCTAGATAAACTCTCAACTGACTGCTTCTTCTTCATAGGCAAGAAATGTGCAGTCTTCGAGAATCTATCTAATACTACCCAAATCGAGTCATTACCCCATCTAGATTGAGGCAACCCGTAACAAAATCCATAGTGACAGCTTCCCACTTCCATACTAGGATCTCTATCTTCTGCATAAGACCACATGGTCGCTGCCACTCGGCCTTCACTTGCTGGCATACTAGACATCTAGACACATACTCTGCTACATCCTTCTTCATGCCAAACCACCAGAAAGATCTCTTCAAATCCTGGTACATCTTAGTGTTACCCAGATGAATAAAGAATCTCGATCTATGAGCCTCTGCTAAAACATGCTCACGGACATCAACAACGTCGGGAACACAAACACGGTGATGGAATCTAATCACACCATCCTTATCATGAGCAATGTCTACTTGCCCACCAACTCCTGGAGTTTAGGGTCGACTTTTGTTGCTCGATCACCTCATCCAACACTGAAGACCTAATGGACAACTGAGTTACAAAAGCTTGACATAAGGGCTCTAACTCAATCATCGCACATGCCACATCCTCCAACATCTTCCAATCCTGCTGGAGTGATGACCTCTTCCTACAAGGGCATCCGCTACAACATTCACCTTTCCAGGATGATAATGAAGGTCGAAGTCATAGTCCTTCAGGAACTCAATCCATCTTCTCTGCCTCAGGTTTAATTCCTTTTGGGAGAAAAGATACTTCAGACATTGTGGTCAGTGAACACCTCCAATCTACACCATAAAAGATAGTGTCTCCAGATCTTCAGTGCATGCACCACTGCCGCAAGCTAAATCATGAGTTGGGATAGTTACGCTCATGCTCCTTTAATGGCGAGAAGTATACGCTACTCCCCTCCTTGCTAACAATACACAGCCAAGGCCAATCGAGATGCATCCGTATAAATGGAAAAACCCCTCATCACCACTGGGTAAAACCAATACGGAGCGGAGTAAGTTTAGCCTTCAATAATTGAAAGCTACTCTCACATTCCTCGAACCACACAAACTTCTCACCCTTCCTAGTTAGCTTAGTTAACGGGGCAGCGAGAGATGTAATCCCTCTATAAATCGCCGATAATAACCCACCAAACCAAGGAAACTATGAATCTCCGAAGGGGTCCTAGGGATCTCCAATCCAATACAGTCTGGCCCTTCGCTGGATCAACTGCTACACCAGCACCGGAGATAACATGCCCAAGGAAATGAACCATGTGCATCCAAAAATCACACTTGCTGAACTTTGCATACAGCTTGTGCTTGCGGAGAAACTCTAACACTACCTCAAATGCTGACGGTGTGTGGTCTCGTCGGAGAATAGACCAACACATCATCGATAAAAAACCAGACCAAAACTATCTAGATACGGTAAACACCCTATTCATGAGATCCATGAACGCTACAGGGGGCTTGGTCAGACCCAACGGAAGGACAAAAACTCAATGTCCATAACGGTACTAAAGCCGTCTTGGACACATCCTCACTCCTAATCCTCAACTGATGATAACCAGACCTCAAATTAATCTTAGAAAAGAACGATGCTTTTACAGCTGGTAAACAAGTCATCAATCGAGGGTAAGGGATACATGTTCTTCACAGTCACTTGGTTAGCTTCCTGTAATCGATGCATAACCTAAGTGACCCATCCTTCTTCTTTATGAACAATATAGGTGCGCCCCAAGGACAAACGCTAGGGCGTATAAATCCCTTATCTAACAAATCTTGCAACTACTTCCTCAGCTCCGCTAACTCCGCAGGTGCCATCCGATAAGGGGCCTTTGAGATAGGATAGGTGCCTGGAAGCAACTCTAATGTAAACTCTATCTCTCTAGCCAGTGGCAATCAAATAAGTCATCAGGAAAGACATCTGGAAACTTCTGCACAACTTCAATCTCCGCAAGAGTCGGACTCATCAGCCTTGGGTACTAATACCACGCTGGCAAGAAAAGCGTCACAACCCTTGTTCACCATTCTCATTGCCTTCATGGCGGAGACAACAACTTTCTGCTAGATTCCTTGGCAAGGGATGTGAAAATTCATCCTCACCCAGAATGCGGAAAAAAATCTTCTTCCCATGACAATCCACTAACGCATAGTGCTCCTCTAGCCAATCTAGACCAAGAATAGCATCATAGTCCTTCATCTTTAGCAAGAAGAAAAACACCTTCTAGGACTCTATCCTCAATGCACACTGGTAAAGACGGAATACACTTCCTAGTCGATACCGTACCCACAGGTGTGTACACAGACAAAGGGACTCTAACTCCTCAGACTTCAATCCTGACCTAAAGCTAACTGCCTAGCAAAACGCTCGGAAATGAACGGGTGGTGGCACCCGTATCAATAAACTTGAGCGTGCATACCCATGAAAGATCGTACCTTCGGTGACATGCTCTGCCTACTCTGCCTCCTCACGAGCTAGCGCAAACACTTGAGCTGGGGCTCGACGTCTCCCTGGTCATCCTGTAGCTGGCGTTTGCTGCTGCTGTTGCTGTTGGGGCTGGGGCTGGTGCTCCTCCGCGCTGGACTCCCTACTGAAGTCTAGGGAAATCCTTGATCTTATGCTCACTGCTCCCACACTTCAAGCACCTCCCCGGCATCTTCCAACACTCCGTACCACCATGTGCCCTCCCGCAATGAGGACACTCCTTCTGGCCACTAGGGGAACACTGAGAAGGTACCTAACGACTTCCTGATGCCACGGGACGCTGCGGTGACTGGTACGTCGCCTTCTTCCTCTCCTGCCTCTGAAAAGGAGCTACAGGCCTCTTCTACGAAGCCTTCTTCTCTTCCAAAAATTGCTCCATCTCACCCTCCTGCTGACAAGCTGCACTAAGAGCCTCATCGAGGGTACGATGGTCGAACACCACCAACCTCGTCCTCAGTGATGGCCTCAGACCCATCACGAACTTCTTCGCCTTCCTGCGCTCATCATCTACAATGTGAGGGGCATACTTCGATAGCTCGGAAAACCTGGCCTCGTACTCGAGTACGGTCATGGAGCCCTGAGTTAAGGAGAGAAACCTCTGCTCCATCTTATCATGGATGTGCTCCAGAACGAACTTGGCCCGGAAGAGCCGCACGAATCATCCCAAAACACCTCTACAGCACCATCCTCAAACCGGGTACGAAGCAACAAGGACCACCACACGTCGGCTCGCTCCTGCCAAAACATTCCATCAGGACCAAACCAACAATCTTGACTTAAAGAAATAAATACATAACAATTTACACATACCTATAGCATATAGGTGGCTAGAGTGACCCTATCATCATCAGCACACCTAATAGCTTGGAAGATCTTCTCGATCTCTCTCAGCCAGCTCTCTGCCAAAAGTGGATCACTCTCCCCCTTAAAAGAGGGTGGCGTCATCCTCTTGAACCTTTCCATGGTGGAGGGTCCACCATGATCATGAGCCTGGGGAACTGGCGCCTGAGCCTGCTACAACAAGCAACATAAGCCACACATATACAACATAACAACATATAGAACATGCAATTAAATAAAACAGACTACTCTATCTTATCATTCTAACCTGAACCTACTGAGCCTCCAGCTGAGCCTAGAGTGCGATCTGAGTGTGGGCCTGCATCTGCATGGCCTGCACTAGACCCTGCATGAACACTCCATAGTCCACTGGTGGCGGTGGAGGAAGCACAGGACCCTGGGGTGCTGAGGCCTACTGCTCACCCCTCTCCTCTCCCCTCTGCTCGCCCTCACGAGCAGGAACACCACTACGCCTACCTCGCGAAGCCATACCCTGCAAGATGATTTAATCATAATTAAGAACTACGCTATCAAATTTCTAAATACTTACTTAACTATGTGGACAATCTATAGAGACTTAGCATATAATGAAGATGATGCTATATGCATATTCATGTACTATCTCAACATGTCGGCTCTGATACCAATCTCTGTGACGACCCTCCTTATACCGGTACGGTTATACCAACCTACATCGATATAGAGAGCGTTGCCACCGTAGGACATTTACCCAACACATTCAATAGGCTGAGATGTACACAAATATGAACACATAACAGAGGAATAGAAAGAACTGAATGTAAATATATTATTCCATCATCCACATTTATCCATAGTCTATAGAGTACAAGAAAGAACTAAAGTTCACGTAATTGAAATTTAAATCAAATACATTATCCACAACTGAATTACATAGTGCTCTCAATTACATACTATGAAAAAGAAAGTACAATAAGGTAATCTCCACGAAGGTGCTACTCCTCACACTCGGAGTCACTCCTAACTGTCTCCTCCAAGGAAGTTGAAACACCTGCACCTGTACGCCAAAGCAAAAGTGAGTCTAAAAGACTCAGCAAATAATTCCATTCACATTAAGCACACATACATCACATGACCATTTTTCTTTTAGACCAAACAACTAATTATATATATATATATATATATATATATATATATTATATATATATATATATATATAATATCATGGATTTAATATTTCTAAAAACAACACATGATATCTCTACAACCTGATAATACATTGTACATGCTTTATACTTCTTTTGTAAAAAATAAACCTATCACATGCTTTCTACTCATTCTTAAAATGCTAACTCAAGTTAAAACCCATCCATCATTATGCCATAAAATAAATGCAAAATTTAGCATGAAATTGCACATAATGAAAGAAACATTCCTAGCATGGATTCTAAGTATTTTCTCACATACATAACACAATTATTTACACATATAGCTTGTTGTTTTGACATGGATATAACACATTTATGTAATAATTCACAATTTCACATATTGTCACATTAGATCACATATTCACATGCTCATTTACACAATTTACACATTCACATTTCACATGTACACAAATTCACATTATTCTCGTTACATGCCGTGACAAATAGTCCAAACCACCTCTAGAAGGACACACACTTGTCTTATTCACACACATACCTATCACCTAGGTAAAATAGTGATAGATCTTAATTACTGCGCAGAACTGGGAGAAGCACTCTCCACCCTAACTAGTGGTACTTGTCCACCTCTAGGATTTTATCCCAATGCCCATGGGATCTCACACACATATGAACCTTCCCATAGGGACTTTACTACGGTACAGCTCCTCATCCCTCTAAGGTACCAGTGTCACCCATGGCACATTTACACATTTTTCATTTTTAAACACACACTAATTGCATACTTTTAAACACATTGGTTCCATATTCACATACATGTACATGGTTCAAGTTACCTAACATGGTACTACTGTTTACAAAGTTAAACCATCTACAACAAATCCTAATCATGCTGTAATTATCTAATTTATCACTAATACACTAAACATGCTTTAATTGGTCATTTCATCATGTAATAATCAAATCAGTACCTATGTTGTCCAATTCACATGAAATGTTTACCACAGACTGTTTATAGTTCATCATCATACCCACAAACTTTCATATTTTTCAGAGTCATATACAATTTATGATAAATAAAACATTCATTCTGCATAATTTATCAAGTACTCAATTAAGTATAGTAGACAGTGCCATATACGTGTTTATCTATTCCAAAACCTATGTCTAATAGTCATGATATCACATACAATTTCTGGGAATTAAGTCTGCATCATACAATTTATTGGAGATTTTAAACCACACAAAACATGCTCATTATTTTATTTTCCAGAATTCCTAAAATTCACACAGTCATCAAAAAATTTCATAATTTGTATAACATGATCTGATATCTATATACATGCCACAGAAAACTTCTTACATCACGAGTCCTCACAGAACCACACAAACAGTAATTAACAAGATTAAAACATGTCTAACAAATAATTCAAGGAATTTTAATAAATAAGGCATTCAACAAAAATTTCATAAAAATTCACAACATGATCCACTATAGGTATTACATAACATATAATTTTTACAGTATATCCTCATGCGCAGAAATCCAGAAAATAATTTATAAAGGACAAACCTTGCCGTTAAGTTCCTGTCTGTGCAAAATACAGACTGCACATCAAATCCGATAGAAAAGGGGGTTCCAGGACACGATTAAAAATCCAAAAAAATTGCCTAGGACCTACTAGACATATGTATGGGTAACGAGTATGGTTTACTTGCCTTGGTAAAAATCCACAAACAAAGATTTAACTTGAAGAAGCCCTCTTCGGACAGAGCCAAAGAGCCACCAAATCTCCCTCAATCCAGCTTTTGTGTTGATCTTTGAAGTACACCGGGGATGAGAAGGCGATCCTCCAAGTATAGACTTCCTCCCAGTCATGGTAGAATGCCGGAAGAAGCCTCCAAACGTCGGATCCACGAGTCCAAAGTTCAGTTTTCACACAGGAGTTTAGGGTTTTTGACTCAAGAGCCAAAAGGGTCAGATCTGGCCGGAAATTGGGTATTTTATAGGGCTAGGGGTCGGAGACGCCTTTGGGTAATCCATAAGACCGTTGGAGAACAGTTTCCTAAACAAGGTGTGACATAATCGCGGGCGTTTCCGGATCTGAAGATGCAACAGATCTGGGAGGTTAACGCCAACATCACTGGCCGCCAGTCTTGGGTTGGCGTCCATCGATGTGGCCGCTTACTTGGGGTTGGCGTCCACACATGTTGACGCCAATAGGTCGTTTGGCTAGAACTTAAAAACTGTAGAAAACTACACTTACTCAATGCATGTACATGAACTATACAATGTATACTTTAGAAAATTTAATACTACTCATGCAATGTAAATAAATAATATATGCAATAGATATACATACATATATTTACAACAATTCATCAAATAGTTTATATCTGTATATATCACACACACAAACATCCATTCCTCATGCAACCAAACACCTATATAAAAGGGTAAAATTCAAGGGCCTCACATACACACATGCATGAATCAGTCAATCACATATCATTTTAAATGCATGGAAAGGAAATTAGGTAGACACATACCAGGAGTGCCGAGAAGTCTCAGATGTCTCGACACAGGGTGTCGAGGTGTAGGCTGAAGGATGCTGCCGTCACAGCTGGCAGCCACCTCCGTGCGAGTGGCAACGCGTCAGGGTGCACCTTAGTCGCCCTCCCCAATGGGATGTAATAATAACTCCACACCTGCATACATGAACATGTTGATTAGATCACTAACAATTTAAATGCAGGAAATGAAAGGAGTTCAAAAGCAAGGATGTGTACCTGAAGAAAGGGCGCAAACCCGCCCATAGTGGTCTCCCGTCTGATGTCGCTAGAGAGGTCAGCAAACGTGTGCACCAGGAAGGCCGCACCCCATGCGTACTGGCCAACCCTCTCCAGATCCTCCAGGATCTCCAGAAACTGACAGTGGATGCCATCTCCCTTCGTTCCCAGCAGCATCTTCCCTAGGAAGAATACTAGGAACCTCCTCAGGTCCCAGTCTGCTCTCTCTCGATCCTCGGGGTCCTGGCAGTAAACCTCCCTAGCTAGACCTGCCGCCCGCTGCACAAACTCCTGCAGTGTCTCCACCTCGGTCTGCCTCACTCCCCACAGACCTAAGCTACCCAGCAGCACTACTCGATCGACCATCCTCCGGTCGCCAAGCTCATCCTCCCCCATGGGCTCCAGGCCCAGCAAGTCATGGGCGTGCTCCGTATAATCTATGTAAGTAACCCCTGTCACCGCCTCTCCGTCCACTCTAAGCCTCGTGATCTGTGTCACATCCTCCAGGCTCGACACCATGTGTCCCCAGGGAAACAGGAACGCCCTGCCTGTCCTATCACACCTCTCCTTGATCGCCTGTACCAGAGGGTTGTCTAAGTAAAAGGGCTCAATCTCCAAGATCGGCTCGAATCCCATCTCTCAGACTCTCTCCCTCTGGAAGTTCGGGAGCCCCTAGTACGCTGCCAGCACCAATGGCCACTGCTGTCTCAGCCTCATCACTCCTGCACATCAAAAAATACGCACATGTTAGCACACAATTCAAATCATGCATAAACCACTTAACTGGCAGAAAAACAAGCCCATTTCTCCCTTTCTTGAGCAGTCATTTAAATCGCGGCCGATACAGTGGTCGTGTTTCAACTTGAATCGCGACTGTTGTACCAGCCGTGTTTTACTCTGAAATGCAACGGCTTATGTCGTCGTGATTCAGCATTGCGAACCGCGACGACTGTAGTCGACGCGATTCATTCTCTCACCCTCTCTGACGCTGATGGCACCTCCCCTCCTCCTTCCTCTCAAACCAAGGGTTAAGAGTTCAGGGACTTACCGAGTCCGGCCGTGGGGGAGCTTCTCATCCAAGGCGGCTTCGCCACCACCTCCTTGCATCTTCCCCTTCATCTTCTTCCTCCATCGCCGTCGCGCCCTCTGCCGTCGTCGGCGTCGGACCTTCCTCTGCCACCGCCATCTCAAGGTCACCTCTAGCTTCTAGGAGTTCCGCCACCATCGCCAGGGCGGCCGTCCCTGGCGTCTCCACTACCACTTCCTCCACTGTCGTCGGCGCTGACAATTCTGCCTTCGCCGATGTGCCTTCACCTCCATTTCCCCGCTGACGCTTCATCACAGTCCTCTTCGTCATCAAGTGGGAGAGAACGAGAGAGAGAAAGAAAGCTTGAGAGGGAGTTGAGAAGAGAAGGGGCGAGAGATGAGCTTGAGAGTGTGAGAGTTGAGAGAGGCGAAAGGGGGAGAAGGAGGCGCCCTCGGGTGTTTTGTAGCCTCTGACAGGGTTAGAAATCGCATCCACTACAGACGACGCGAATTTGGAGAGTCCATATTAATTGCGTCGGAGGCCTTCAACACGATTCAGAGAGTCATCATTACCCCGGCGCTGACTTTGAGGCACGCGAATTTCAAATTTTGAGGTATAATTGAAGCACGTTGGGAATGTTGGACGCAATTAAGGTTAACCACGGCAGCCTTAGTGGACGCAGATCAAGGGGTAAAACGGGTCTGTATCAGACGTGATTCAAAGTTCTCACCCAAGGGCAATTTTTGAAGAGAAAATTCAAGTTGTTTGGATGATACAATCACATATAAGGGTGCAATTTGGCCGTGTTAAGGATGCAATTTATTTCTTATTGAGGAATCAATTTTGGCGTTTACAAACGGCCACCTTGGGCCAGATTTTCCCGAGCTCCCTTACATAAGTCATCTAGTCATCTTCCACCTCCTCCACATGTGGGATCGGCCTCCTGTAAGAGCAGACCTTCCACAGTGCTTTGATAGTGTCCGCTTCCTCGCCATCGTTGTTCGTTCCAATTTCCCGTTTTTTGATTGGTGAGAGGTGAGATGGCCCTTCGAAATTGCGCCGTGGGAGCCCGAGTTGAGAGAGGCAACGGTGTGGATTGTAAAGCACGAACTCGGACGCCCCGATCAGTCACAAGTCCACACCGGGTGCTAGTTGAATCTGCAGGTCCCTAGTAAGAAGAGGCGTCGGAATACAAGTAAACACATTCCTGGGCATGCTTTGGAGATGATCATGCCAATCAGCCCGTGTCTTGAGTTGTGGCACTCGGTTAGCCACGCACCCTTCTAAGCCAACTAAAATGTCCAAATGATGCAGCGGACTTTTAGAGAATATTCGGGATGAGCTAGGGACCTCATTGCTCAAATCAAACTTAAAATGTAGGTCAGTCCAACAAGTGAAAAGCAACATGGAACCGTAAGGAGGCCTACCCAAGCTCACCGCTGTCAGTTCACTATAGAGGAAGGCTAACACCGCCGGCCCTAGTCTCTCGCCCTCCCAAATGCCGCACACCACGCTCAGTTGGTCCTCCTCCAAGACATTGTTAATTAAGGGGAAGAGGAGTACACCCGCCATGTAGATGGTGAACCCTCTCATTACCTTTTCCAGTTTTGCGTCATCCTCTACTCTTGGTATCTCCCTCGTTGTCCAAGCTGCCAATTTTTGCAAGTTTATACCTTTGTCAGTCCGGAGGTCTTGGGCCGCCTTTGCTTCCATGAAGCTTTCAAGCATTACTTTGCTCATATAGCTTCTCGGCATGATTGCCATCTCATCTTCCTTGCCTTGCTTCATCTACTTCAAACCTAGCAAGATTTCAACCTCTTCCAATATGATAGTGGCCTCGAAGGTTTTCAAGAGGAAGGTATGGGTTTGAGGGTGCCAAAGTTCTACCAACGCCTCTAGAGCCGCCCAATCTAGGTGGATTTTGTGGTATCTTTTGTCATGGATGGCAAGGTTGTTAATGCCCCACCTTTTGAGGATGGTAGTCATGTCAAAGGTGATGGAGGCAGTAAGCTTTTGGAACCATGGGAGATGCATGTAGCGCTAGTTGCTCGGGAAGAGAGGATAATCCTGTGGGATTTGTGCATGAATGGGTTGGATTGGCACATGGGTCATTTGGATATGGTTGCATGAAGAGGGGGGGGCGCATGGATATTTGGATATGGTTGCATAGGGATGGCACATGGTCATGGGGAGTTGAGGAGGTCGGCCATGATATTGGGGAGAGGAAGAGAGAAACAAAAAAGGAAATAGAATAAGAGAGAGAGGAAGAGCACCAAGAACGCATTAAGAACGTCAAGAACATGAGCAAGAACAAGTCAAATCAATATATAAATCAATTCGCTCACCAGTTTGGCTTGAATTAGCTTGCAGATATGTCCCTCCATTTGGCTCAATCTTTGAAATCCTTCAACTCTTGGCCTCTTGGATGGGGGGACATCACCATGCTCCATTGCTTCAAAACTTCAAACTCTCCTTCTTCTCCTTGATTCAATGGTTGATTCTTGCACTTTGGGGAGGGAGAGAGCATGAAAAGAGCTTGGGGAGAGGTGCTTTTAAGCCTCCCAAGTCGCATTAGCCCGAAGGAATGCACCAAGAGAGAGAAAGGATGCAAAACAAGCAAGAAAATCAAGCCTCGGGTGGAAAGTTTAAATCACGTCCGACGAAGCCACCGTGATTCAAAGCGCTATGTCCGACTTTCATTGTGATAGGTGAAGTTAAATCGCGGTTGACTAAGTCGACGTGATTCAGGTAAGTGAAAGGCATCCGGTATGTTGGGTTTTCATGTGCTTAAATGTTTTTGATGATGAGGACTCAATGAATGTTGCAATTGATGTATGTACAATGCCATATTTGCTAAAGACATGAATGACATAACAAAGTGCAAAATGATAACATATGTATTCATTATATCTTACTAAGAATGTTTTCTTATATAGGTGTGAATGCATACAAGTCAAGTACCCAAAGTCAACTTCAAAAGATCTTGAAAAAGACTCCAAGACAGCACCTGTCGACAGCCAGGCAAGCTCCTGTCGACAGATGGACTTTCCAGAAACATCAAAGGCACTGGAACAGAAAGTGGGATTGTACCTGTCGACAGCCCCAGGCTGCCTGTCGATAGACACTATCTTCCAGCAACTTTAAAACTTCTGGAAAACAGATTTCTACAGTAGCTGTCGACAACAGCAAATCGACTGTCGACAGATACAGTCTTCCAGCAACTTGAAGAGTTCTGGAAACCAGAAGTTAGCAGTAGCTGTCGACAGCTATCAAAGTCCTGTCGACAGACGTACTTTTGGAAAGATCTAATGGCCATGATATGATCTATTTGGGTGGTCTCTTTAAGCACGACTCTCCATGTTTGGACACCCAATATATAAGGATCATATGAGGCTATTCTCGCAGCAAGAAGCCACAATACCAAAAAACCCTAAGCAAATCTCAAGAGAGAAAGCTTCTTCCTGCTGCTCTGCTTCAAGCTTCCGTTCAGAGCGAAGAAGAACCATCTTCCGAGTGGAGTTGAAGCCGGTCTGTCCATGACTCAAGCTTCTCCATCAATTGATCTACATCTAAACGAAGTTTGGAGTTCTTTTGGACGACCAATGACAAGAGTTCTTCATCTGGATTTGTTCTTTCAACTCAGAACTCCTATCTGTTTCTTTTTTCTCATTCTTCTGTGTGTGTGGTTGTGATTCAAGCATTCCTTGTGCTTGATTCACGTAGGTTATGTTGTTTTGATTGTGTGTTCACATCAGACAACGTGTGTGTGTGAGTTGTAGTGTGGAACTCGCTCATAAGCAGTTGTTTCTGCGTGTGTGTGTGGACGGTGGACGTAGGATACACAAGTTGTGTACTCCGAACCACCTTAAATCTTCGTGTATGTGGTTTGAACGTTTTACATTAGATGATTGGTAGGCACGTTAGTCTTTCACACGCTAGATAAATTGTGTTTCTTTTTACTTACAATTAACACACATCTTGGTCCGATTCTAACTATGTTTGAGATATTGAAAAGTCTGTGTCTCCATCGAAAAGAAGGTCTTAGTGTTTTAATTGGTAGTAATCTATTCAACCCCCCCTTCTAGATTACCATAATAGGCAATTCCGCACACCTTTCAATTGGTATCAGAGCGAGGTTTCTCCGATTCATTGCTTTTAAAGCTTGATCTTACGATCAGGAGATTCCCGATCTCATGGAATCTAACAAGGGGTATTTGGCTGAGGGACATTCAGTGTCCAGGCCACCCTTCTTTGATGGCACTAATTATCCATATTGGAAAAATCGCATGCAGGTTTTTCTGAGAGCTCAAAACTTTGAGCTATGGAAGATCGTCAACAAAGGAGCATATGTACTACCTGAGGATGAAGACACTTGGACAAAGGATCAAATTGCTAAAGGTACTCTCAACTGGAGCGCATTGAACATGATGCAGTGCGTTGTACATCCCAAGGAGTATTCAAGAGTCTCCACATGCACCTCAACAAAAGAGATGTGGGACAAGCTTGAACTCATCTATGAAGGTACGTCTGAGGTAAGGGAAACCAAAGCAAGCATGCTAGTTTCTGAATATGAGATGTTTAAAATGAAAAATTATGAAATCATATCAGACATGTTTGCAAGATTCATGCTAATAATCAATGGATTGAAAGGTCTTAAGAAAGAATACTTAGAAAGTGACTTAGTAAGGAAGATACTTCGGTCTCTTCCATCCTCTTGGAATACTAAAGCCACTGTCATTGAGGATTCTAAGATCTTTCAAAAATGAAGTTAGATGAGCTAATGGGTTCCTTGATGACCTATGAAATAAATGTAAAGAGGAAAGAAACTGAAGAAAATCCAAGGAAATCTATTGCTTTAAAAGATTCAAATAAAAGTTCCTCTTACTCCAAAAAGGATGTCCAATAGGAAAGTGATGAACATGAAACGTCTAGTGATAGTGAGAACGATGAAATGGCCATGCTCACTAGACAGTTCAAGAAATTCCTTAAACTCAAAATGAGAAGTTCAGGTAACTCCAAACCTTTTCAAAAGAAAGATTTTTCAAACAAATTTGATTCTAACAAAAAATCTGACATTATATGCTATGAGTGCAAGAAACAAGGGCACATGAGAGGAGAGTGCCCAGAGCTCAAAAAGAAACTGAAGAAGGAGAAACTCACCTTCAAGAAAGCCAAGACAATGTTGGCAACTTGGAGTGATGAAGACGAAGATAAGGACGCACAAGCAACCTCTGGAGATGAAGAGATTCAATACTTGATGGCAAAAAGTGAGGACTCCACTGAGGTAAATTCTTCCTTTGAAAACTACACTATTGATGAGTGGGAAGAACCATACACTGTCTTGTTTGAAAACTTTTGTGAGTTCAAGTCTGAAAATAAAGAACTCAAGAAAAAGATCAACTCTCTTGTTCATAATAAATCCAATGATGAAAAAATTGCTATGTTAAATAAAGAAATTGAAATGATGAAAATTGATGAGGAAGCTCACAGTGAGGAAATGGAATGCATAAAAGAAAAACTGCAAGAAAGTGAAAAAGAAAAACAGAGTTTAATTTATTCTCTTGAGAGTCTTCAAAATGAACATCAAGAAATTAAGGAAAAGTTGGAACAAACTGAAAGAGAGTTAAAAGAAAAGACTGAAGATCTAGCAAGATTTGTAAAGGGAAAACAAAATCTTGATGTTGTTTTGGGTGCAAAAGTTCATGTAACAAAACATGGGCTTGGATACCAACCAGTAAAACAAAAGAAAATTGGTGAAACTTTGATAACATCTTTTGTTGATTCTAGACCAAGCACAAGTAAACAGGTTTCTTCCAAGAACAAGAAAACTCAAGTAAATGGTAAACAACAGCAACTCAAACAAAAGACTTCAGCTCTTCAAACAATAAAGAAGTCTGTCGACAGACCCAAAAACACTTGTCGATAGGCCTGGAAGTATGTCGCCAAGGGATAGCCATCCAGGCAACAAAAAGGGAAAATTCAAATGAATGTTCATAAAAATAATAAAACAACTGTTCTGGAAAAATCTTCATCATGCAATTTCTGTAAGAAACTTGGGCACGATGAAAAACAATGCTGGAATAAATCAAACAAATTGAAATGCAAACAAGTTTGGATTCCAAAGCATTTACTTTTTGGCATGAATGAAAAATTGGGACCCAAAGTGATTTGGATACCAAAACCTCTTATCTGATCTATCTATGCAGGAATGCCTAGCAGCCCAAAATCAAAACAAATGGTACTTGGACAGTGGCTGCTCGAGGCACATGACGAGCGACAAAGACAAATTCTGTTTGTTGGTGGAAAAAGATGGAGGTCAAGTTGTCTTTGGAGGTAATAACAAGGGCCAAATAATTGGCACAAGTAAGGTAGGTAAGTATGTCTCTAACTCAATAGACAACATGTTATTAGTTGATGGTCTAAATCACAATCTACTCAGCATAAGCCAATTGTGCGATAAAGGCATAAAGTCATCTTTGAAACTAATGCATGTCAAATTGTTGATAAAGAAACAGGAAGCCTTAAGTTTTCTGGAAAGAGAGTGAACAACATTTATCTAGTTGATTTAAATGAACCAGAAAACAAAAATTTGTGTCTTGTTGCAAATAAACAGGATGAGTTGACTTGTAGCATTGTAGGCTTAGCCATGCGAGCTACAATGTATTGCACAAGATCATGAAGCTGAAGTTGGTAAGTGGACTTCCTGACATTTCTTTTAATAAAAATGAAAGTTTTTGTGATGCATGTGCACAGGAAAAACAAACCCGAATGTCTTTCAAATCAAAAGCACCGGTAATCACCTCAAAACTGTATGAATTGTTGCACATGGACCTGTTTGGACCTACAAGAACACTTAAGGTCTGTTTGGTTGGGTGTAAAACCCCACTAAAAAAAACATTTTCAGGAAAACAATATATTTTAAGTCATTTGGTATCCCTGAAAATATAAATATGTAAAAAAATTTCCCCAAAACTTTGGATTTAGGCATCCCCTGTAAAACCCCGGAGATCATTTTCCCCCGAAACCCTCGACACTTCTTTTCCCCTCCCCATTCGCGAAACCCCGAAACCCTCGACCCCATCGCCTCTCGCCGCGATCCCTCGTCTCGGCGCCATGCTTCCTGGTCCTCTGCCTCCTCCGGCTTCGCCGTCGCCGCCAGGTCGTCCCTACTCCTTGGTATGGAGTCACGAACGGTGTTCCCCTGCCTGCTGCTGCTTATTCTGCTGATGTGATCTGTTTCTGCAGCGAGGGCGTCTGCAGCCGCCGGCGCGGCAGCGTCGCAGCGTCGGAGAAGGAGGAGGAAGAAGAAGTGTCGTCGCCTGCTTGCACTTCGACATCGTGTTCTTCCTCATGCTTCCGCGACCCTCCTCGCTCATTCGCCCCCATCACCAAGGTCCAGGCGGATCCACTGCTGCTTCTCACGTTGGTTGTCCGCTGCGTTGAGCTAAAGCACAAGGTGCCGGGCGTCCCTTTTGACTCTTTGATCGATACATTATTGATCTCTGCCTTGAGCTAAAGCGCAAGGTACTCGGCTCTCACCCAATTTTTTTAATCTTTTTCTACATACGGGGTTGATGAAATTTCTCCCATGTTACTTGCCTTATTAGTATTACCCTTCTACCTTTTTTTTTTGAGCTAAAGCGCAAGGTGCACAACCAAATCACCATACGCTGATAGACCTTCATTTCTATCTCTAATTTGCAGTCTGCTTTCGAGTGTGTGAGCTTCTATGTTTTTGTTTTGTTGATGTGGGAAAGATGGAAATTATTTAGGTGTTCTCTCAGATAATTATTTAGGTGTTCTCTCAGATATGAAGGCAAAATAATGTCCATGGAACTCATAAAAAGGACCATCATGATGAGGACCGTCTTCGCTTTGGACAAAATGTGCTTTCAGAGGCCACTATCAGGAGCATGCAATGATCTTGGGGACATAACCTGCAGCCAAGGGTGAGACTTAAATTGCCATTGTTGGTGAGATGGAGCTCGGTAAAAGATAATTATAGTTTTCATGTTGATGGAGCTTCTAAGGGGAATCCCAGCCTCTATGGTGGAGGAGGTTGTATTAGGGATGCGGCTGGTAACTTTATTTTAGGCTTCGCTTTCCATTGTGGTAAAGGAAGTAGTTTATTTGCAGAAACCAGGGCCCTCCACGATGGTCTGGAAATTGTAGCGGAGAGTAGCTTTGTTGTAGCAGTTGTGTACTCTGACAATTTACTTCTAGTGGAAATGAGAGGAATAGTAGAATTTTTAGGAGAGAATCAAGATATGAGGAAAACATTGTTCAATTTATAAGAAACAGAGTTTGTATGTGGGCCCAGCATCTGGGAAAAGTTGACTCATCTATTTCTCAACTCTTTTTGTCTTTGGGGAGCTGAAATGTCAGGTTGTTTTGGGTTGGGTCTTTTGGTTGTATAGAGATCTTTGTCTCTTTATACCTCTACACTTGTACATTCCTTTCTTCTATCAATATATGCCGTGATATTATCCACATGTCGGGAAAAAAAGAGCCTTTGAGGCTCTATGCTCTGTTTGGCAGATCATGAAGGCATAGTTACTGTTTACATTCACATCCTTTTGTAACGTGTCTGCTTTGTTAAATGCAGATCTCAGATGAAGGTGGTGGCATACCGAGGAGTGGACTTCCTAAAATTTTTACATATCTTTACAGCACAGCAGAAAATCCACTCAGTGAGGATTTTAGTAGTGGAAATGATGGAGTGACTATGCAGTATTTATACCCTTCTAACATTATATAAATAATTACTATTATTAATCCAGAAGTTCCTCATATCTGTATTTTTTAGTGTTACCATGTTACAGATTCTCTCTTACGATTAGAGAACTTACTGCAAAGACCCAGTGGTCTAGAACAAAAATCTTTATGGGTTAAAAAATTTTAGGAAGTCCACTCCGTGGTCCATGTTTCTGAATTCCCTTCAGGTCTCCTGTTCATTTTTCCTAAGGTAAAAATTTTCTGAAATTCAGTTCTGAAAATACTATGCAAATTTATAATTCTAAAATCCAGTTCTGAAAATGCTATACAAATTTATACTGCTGGTTATTTGTTTATCATGGTAGAATATGTCACGTCCCGTCATTTAATATATCTATGAATGTCGGAACGTGAGCGAACGAGAAATCAAGAGTAATACTTAAACTAATTGTGCATAAATTTGCTCAGAGACCTCACTGAATAAAATTATTATTTGTCATTCAATAGGTGTTACATGATTCCTGATTTACAATCTCAAGAGTAAAATGCCGCCAAGGTTGGTCTCTCCACACACAAATCCCAAAGTCCCACCTTGTAGAGCTGTAGATTACCTAAAAATTGGAAATTTGATGAGCTAACTAGCCCAGTAGAATTCATCCATTTAAATAAAAAGGGCTCAGATGTATAGTCTCAAGATAAGAACTTGGATATTGCTAACATTGAGTATCGAAAAGAATGAACGAACGAGTCCACTAAATAACCCATGTATAACAAGAGTAATGTAGAAGCATGATCAAGAATTCAAGATGACACGCAAGTTCTGATTCATATATATATATATATATATATATATATATATATTATATATATATATATATATATATATATTCACACACACATGTATGATATGATGACTAATCAAGAACGTAATGATGTATGCCAACATCCACGTGTCATCATTGTTCTTGTGTGGCCACAAACGAATTCGGGTGCTCCTCCCAGGACTCGACCAGCCCTATTTGCACAGGCATATTTCTCAAATGAGTCCAAAGACCCACAACTTGTCATCATAACACACTCACTCCTGTAATGGCTCAATTGCATACACAAGTACTCATAGAACAAAGGTTTAGGGATTTATAACTAACTAGTATTTAGTAATCCACTTTTAAAAAAAAATATAGTCCTGATAGAAAAAACACAAGTCTGGAAGTTGGACTATAGGAGTTGAAGTCCGTCTACATAAGTTGGATGTATAAGTCGAATTATGTCTAAACTGGAAGTCTAATGCATAAGTTGAATTATATATAAACTGGAAGTCGAATGTATAAGTCGAATTATATATAATCTGGAAGTCGATTGTATAAGTCGAATCACATGTAAACTGGAAGTCGAATACAATGTATGGCAGTCGAATACAATGTAGGCAATCGAATACAATGTAGGCAGTTGGATATAGGAAATGGAATGCATCAGCCGAATGCATCAGTCGAATGCATCAGTCAAATGCATCAGTCGAATTATGTATAAACTGTAAGTCGAATTGTGTATATACTATAAATCGAATCATGTGTAAACTGTAAGTCGAATTACATGTAAACTCACAGTCTGATACTTAAATTGTTTAACAGGGGGTTGGATAATCTCACAGTAACTGGTATGATCATGTATGTATACAGGGATGTGTACTCTAGGATTGAAAAGATGATTCTAACCATGTTAAGTTAGAAACCTAATAATATGACACTGGGAATACTTATATTTCTACAGCAGTGATCTCCAATCGTGGTATAAAGCACAAAGATTGCCATGAACAGTCCAACAGCAACTCGATAGTTTACACAAGGATCAGGTAAAAGAAGGAAAAGAAGTTGAATCCTACCTGTCTTGATGAAGATGGAGTCAAAACACAAGTTTGTAGACTAGAACATCTACACAGGAGATAGAGTTATAGGAACAAGAATAAGAGAGAACGGAACAGAATTCTACCAGATCTTGGAGCTTGGAGAATGATACTTTCTCCTCGATGGTCCACAACAGCTAGAAAAGAGATGAAACCAAGGTGCAATGTTACTGCCCCAACAGCTACAACTCTCAACACTTCCAGTCAAATTAATGGAAGCAGTAGCCCCTCTGGGTGCACAACAACGGCAGCCACAACAACTTTCACAAGAATAGAACAACTCTCATAGCAGGACTACTAACAGGTGCAGCAATAGTGGAAGAGAAAAAACTTCCTCGAAGGTGAGGGGAAGCTTTTATAAGCTTCCAACCTTCACGCATGCTTGGCACGTTAGCCACGCATGTGTCAAGGTATAAACCCCTTAACCCTTCCAAAGCCACCTGGTCCATGCAACCCTTCTCATGGTTACACCTAATGGTGGGACGTGTAAGGTGTTTAGGCCATGGGTTATGGCTTACGTAGCCCTCATGCGTAAGCAAGAAAATCCACAAAAATGCTTACCGTAAATACCCCAAAAATCAGATGACCCAATAATCTTCATGTAAATATATTCAAATAATGTCCATTTGGTTTAAAATTTCAACCATGGGCTAATGGAAAGGTTTTACAAATTATGGTGATTTTAGTTTAATTTTTAGAATTTATTTTACACAGCGTGAAAAATTGCCCGGAAATAGTTGCGTCGGCTTAATCTCGAAATCCGTACGTCAACAATTCCACATATTTACATTTCTGATATCACCATATTTTTCTGAAAATTATGGTACTCTCATATTTCCATTTCGTTATAGTTTTTTGGTGTCGCCCTATGGAAGCGCGCACCTCTACATACGACACTGGGGTAACATTTATTAGCACTAATTAATCACAAATTCTAATTATTTAAATCTAACGGTAATAATAATGTGTAATAACCACATTATTCACATTTCCCTAACAATTAAAATTTTCAGGGTGTTACAACTCTTCCCCACTAAAAAGAGTTTGGTCCTCCAAACTCCTTGACTAGTTTGGATGGATCATAAGGATTTAAATTTTCAACCTTTTAAATTTTATCTAATCCAGATTAGTCTCACCAATCTTGTCATGATTATCATGTCATATGATGTGTACATTATTTATACATCATGTTATCATGATATTGTTGATTGATGGAAATCTGATTATCAATAAGCATTTTTAGATGCTAAGAACCATGTTGTGATCATGGGTTCAATCAGATGTATTTACTACCATATTTCTTATTTCTGGCAGTAGTATATTACTCTTAAGATCTCTTTTATCAAGGAATAACTATAAGCCTTAAAGAGTTATATGAATACATATTCCCTTGAAAAGGGTAACAAGGTATGACGAGTGTGATGAATATAAAGATAGACAACAAGAATTTTATTTATCACATAAAATTTCTATTACAGAACTCCATAATCAGCCTTACAAAATTACATTGATTGGCAAAAGTTGCCAAGTTTTGACATACTATAATAACTAAACTCAAGTATTTCTCACTATACTCAAGTCCTATTGACTTATATACAAGGATTACTTCTACTAACTTTAATCCATTCTCCTTATGGCTTAAGGTCTTCCTGGATTCCTGTTTTTGTCCTGAGGGGATTTGGACAATTGGAGATTCAATGTTGTAGACTACCACATTTCAAACATGCTCCTAGTCTCCACCAACAGTTCTCTTTGACATGGCCTAACACTACAAGAAAAAGCGGCATCTCTGACGGACACAATCCGTCGGAAATCCGACGGCAATCCGTCGGAAACATCGCCTTCCGACAGCTTTCCGTCGAGCGGTCGTCGGAAACAATCCATCGAAAATATCTAGTCAGAAAATTCCGACGGTAATAAAATCCGTCGGCAATCCGTCGGAAAATACTGATCGAATATTCCTTCGAAAATGGCATCGATAATTTCCGACTAAAAATGTCGAAAAATTTTGTCAGAAATTTGGTCAGTATTTGCCGACCAACCACTGTCAGAAAATCCGTCGGTAAATTCCTACAGAAAAATCCGTCGGAAAATTATGCGTCGGCACTTTAGACAGAAATGCCGACAGTTTTGTTCCGTCGGTAAACTGCATTTTCCGACAGCCATATATCCGTTGGAAAAGCCATCGAAAAATCCTATAATTTTTTTTAATAAAAAAATAACATTGATTTTTCAAACCTGCTACAATACAATATTCATACATTTCACAACAAGTACTCACAATCAACAGAAAATCATAAAACATAACAAATATAAAATCATACACAAAATTAATACTAAAAATCAAGACAGGTCTGCTGGATCGTCTGCTGTCCCCGCCTCATGATCGTCAGGTGCCGGAGGTGGATCCTATATTAAAAAATAATAATATGAGAAACATTAATAAAAATTAATATACATATATTATTTTCAAAAATTAAATTAAGAATATGTGATTATTTCTCAAGTTTAATTAGAAACTATTTTTGATCATTTATACTTGGGTTTTTTTTAGATTAGTGATTTGAGCGTCGAACCCAATCCGGGAATCCAAATCGGATTCCGTCAGTTCGCACACGTCAATTAAACCCACTCGGTCATGTCGGAGTGAACGGCATGCCAATTAGATCCCTATTTAGGATTTGCACCCCCGGGTTGTGTGTTTTGACCCTTTAGACTTGAGTTTTTTTTAGATCCGTCATTTCAACGCCCAACCCAATCCGGGAATCCAAATCGGATTCCGTCAATTCGCACACGTCAATTTAACCCACCCGGTCGTGTCAGAGCAAACGGCACGCCGATCAGATCCCTATTTGGGATTTTGGACCCCCGGGTTATGTGTTTTGACCCTTTAGACTTGGGTTTTTTTTAGCTCCATCATTTCAACTCCCAACCCAATCCGGGAATCCAAATCAGATTCCGTCAGTTCGCACACGTCAATTTAACCCACCCGGTCGTGTCGGAGCAAACGGCACGCCGATCAGATCCCTATTTGGGATTTTGGACCCCCGGGTTGTGTGTTTTGACCCTTTAGACTTGAGTTTTTTTTAGATCCGTCATTTCAACGCCCAACCCAATCCGGGAATTCAAATCGGATTACGTCAGTTCACACACGTCAATTTAACCCACCCGGTCGTGTCGAAGTGAACGGCACGCCGATCAGATCCCTATTTGGGATTTTGGACCCCCGAGTTGTGTGTTTTGACCCTTTAGACTTGAGTTTTTTTTAGATCTGTCATTTCAACGCCCAACCCAATCCGGAAATACAAATCGGATTCCGTCAGTTCGCACACATCAATTTAACCGACCCGGTCGTGTCGGAGTAAACGGCACGCCTATCAGATCCCTATTTGGGATTTTGGACCCTCGAGTTGTGTGTTTTTACCCTTTAGACTTGGGTTTTTTTTAGATCCGTCATTTCAACGCCCAACCCAATCCAGGAATCCAAATCGGATTCCGTCAGTTTGCACACATCAATTTAACCCACCCGGTCGTGTCGGAGTGAACGGCACACCGATCAGATCCCTATTTTGGATTTTGTACCCCCGGGTTGTGTGTTTTGACCCTTTAGACTTGGGTGTTTTTTAGATCTGTCATTTCAACGCCCAACCCAATCCTGGAATCCAAATCGGATTCCGTTAGTTCGCACACGTCAATTTAACCCACCCGGTCGTTGCGGAGTGAACGGCACGCCGATCAGATCCCTATTTGGGATTTTGGACCCCCAGGTTGTGTGTTTTGACCCTTTAGACTTGGTTTTTTTTTAGATCCGTCATTTCAACGCCCAACCCAATCCGGGAATCGAAATCGGATTCCGTCAGTTCGCATACGTCAATTTAACCCACCCGATCTTGTCGGAGTGAACGGCACACCGATCAGATCCCTATTTGGGATTTTGGACCCCCGAGTTGTGTGTTTTGACCCTTTAGACTTGGGTATTTTTTAGATCCGTCATTTCAACGCCCAACCCAATCTGGGAATCCAAATCGGATTCCGTCAGTTCGCACACATCAATTTAACCCACCCGGTCGTGTCGGAGTGAACGGCACGCCGATCAGATCCCTATTTGGGATTTTGTACCCCCGGTTGTGTGTTTTGACCCTTTAGACTTGGGTTTTTTTTGGATCTGTCATTTCAACGCCCAACCCAATCCGGGAATCCAAATCGGATTCTGTCAGTTCACACACGTCAATTTAACCCACCTTGTCATGTCGGAGTGAACAGCACACCGATCAGATCCCTATTGGGATTTTGGACCCCCGGGTTGTGTGTTTTGACCCTTTAGACTTGAGTTCTTTTTAAATCCGTCATTTCAACGCCCAACCCAATCTGGGAATCCAAATCGGATTCCGTCAGTTCGCACACGTCAATTTAACCCACCAGGTCGTGTCGGAGTGAACGGCACGCCAATAGATCCCTATTTGGGATTTTGTACCCCCGGGTTGTGTGTTTTGACCCTTTAGACTTGGGTTTTTTTTAGATCCGTCATTTGAGCGCCCTTTACACTTCTGTTAGGTTAATTAATTTAGATTTCTTTCTTTCCCTTTTGACATTCTTTAGTGGTTTCATTTCATTCAAAGTATATCAAATTAATAGTAATACTGACCTGAGGGGCTGGCTGTGAGGGGCGTACTCCCTACAAGGCTGAGATCAACTGCTGAACCATATCGCCAAAGTGCGTCCATAGCTCTTCCCGTAGCTCTTCTCGAATGAGGGTTCTAATCTCCTCTACACCACTGATGGGCGGCGCAGCAAATGAACTCGCGTATGCCGGAGGGCGACTGAACTCGCATATGAGGACAACACTAGAGTAGTATCCAGGCTGTCCCCAAAGCCGTACACTCGACCCTTCCTCGGCCCTCCCGTTGCATCGACCCAAGCCTCCGGATCCAAGTCTGGCTGGGGAGTGCCCTCTGCATAACGATCTGCTATCGTCCTGTCATAGGTCTCCTGCAGAACAAATTAAAACTAAATTATTGAAAACAAATTATTTTAATATCTTAATTGAATTCAAAATTTATAGCTTGACTTACAGCAATCGTGCGAGCACTCTCGCTGACATAGTCATCTGTCCCCTTCTGCTTATGAGTCCGATCAAAAAACTCGTGAAAAGTAGGGGCACGCTCGAGCTCGTGATGCTTACAATTCAACAAAATTAGTTAGTTTCACAATAATAATCAATGTATTAAGCAATTAAACAATAATATGCTTACCAATTTTTGGCTGTGGGTCGCATAAGATACGGACCCACTAGTATGCACATTCTTCTCCGGATGAGTTGATCGGTTGCGTTTTGCCACCTGTGACCGCTCCTGCCATGGTTCAATAGCCCAACGCTCACAAAGGGACTCCCAATAGTCCCTCCTCAGCCAAACAGGGTTGTAATCCAGCCAAGCCATAGGATCCTAGTTGCCTGTGGTCTTCATTGCCTTGTCCCGGGCCTCCCACATCGACTTTCTTAAATTAGTCTGGGTAGTAGAATCCCAGATGGCTCGAGCTCGAGGGAGATCCTCAGGTCTCGTGAACGCATACCTCCGCTGTAAAGAAATAAAATTACTCAACTGTCTACACTAACAGAGATAGTAATTAAATAAATGACTTCAAATCAGTAAAAATTAATAATACCGTGAACATGTCAAATAATAAATCTCGGACGGGCAGCGGGATCTCTCTCTGTGCATCCACTGGTCCTGGAATATGTGCGTGGACCAGCGTCGTAATATAGCGGGAAGCAGAACCGGGATCTATCTTCCTCCTGCAATTGCACATTAATTTTGTACATGAAATGTATAACATAAATAACAAATACAGTAAGTTTGAAGTGATCAAGTTTACCCTGAGATCCAACATGGCTGCCGTCCCGGTAGCTGAGGCCCCACCTCATCCGCTGCTGGATGCTGGCTCTCCACCTCTGTTGAAAATAATTAAGTACACTATTGTTGTATAAATTGGAAGAAAAGAAACATACTAATCTATGGAAATATACATGTATCTGGTGGTGAGGAAGAAGGGAAAGGTGGCGCTACTCACGTGGTCGACGGGGAGGCAGTCCCTACAAAATTATATACATATTAGAAAATATGAATTTAAATTGAACAATAATATATAGAGTTTTGTGTTTACATATACGTATACCCGTCGCCGGGACGACCGGCGTGGACGGGGAGGCAGTCCCTACATAATTGTATGTACGTTAGATCTCGTGAATTTAATATGAACAATAATATGTAGAGTTTTGTGTGTACATATGCATATACCTGTCGCCGGGATGACTGGCGTGGACGGAGAGGCAGTCCCTGCAAAATTGTATGTACGTTAGAAAATATGAATTTAATATGAACAATAATATAAAAACTCTTGTGTGTACATATGCATATACCTGTCGTGGACGGGGACGCGGACCCTCGGCCTACGGACGTGGAAACCGTCCGATTCCGTCCTACACGTACCATATCTCTATTGAGATAAATAAAGATATAACATGTCATCAGCACTCAAATTTTAAGTAGCTATTGAATAACATATAATTAACAACAACACGAAGTTCTTACAAAATGTAGGGTATATTATCTATATTCATCATCAGATGCTGAAGATATGTTTAATTCATTGTCATCTTCATCATCCTCCTCGAATTCGTCCTCATCATGCCAAGACTCTTCCTCCACATCAGACTCCACCTCCCGCTCAAGGGCATTTGGGTCAACTTCTTCCTATTAGTTATCCTTATATAAGCAAATTGTTTCATTTATATCATCAACACTGAACTGCATAGAAGCCGCCAACTCTCGTGCATTACTCCGATCTGATTGAAAAAAATTGTCATTAACACCTTCGAGGTCATCATCAGCCTGGAGAAGCTTATACTCAGGGAATAGCCTTGATTTCACTCTACATGCAGCCCACCAATCTCTCAATTTGAGGGATGAATAATTTGAATAATAAACTTGTTGGGCTTGTGCCGCCAGAATGAATGGCTCATACGTACTCAACTTGGACTTATGCTTGACATCGACAATCCCATATGTTGTGTCATTACGAATAGAGGTCGGATCAAACCAATGACACTTGAAGAGAATTACATTGTTGTCTTGTCCCAAAAATTATAGTTCAATGACTTCTTCGAGAATGTCATAATAGTCTATTTCATTTTCATTGTAGGCACTTCCCTTCACACATACGCCGCTGTTCATCGTAGATTTATTCCGTCCATAATCCCTCATGTGAAATCGGTATCCATTCACAATGTAGCCTGGATAGACGCATATGAAGCTTTAGGTTGCACCACTTTTCCACTAACATGTTGCAGCTCTAGTTCTGGACGTCTGCAAAGTACTTTCAAATCCATTCGTACCTTGACGTTATCCTTCGTTTTACCTTTGACATCCATAACTGTGTTAAACACATTATCAAAAACATTCTTCTCTATATGCATGACGTCTAGGTTATGTCGTATCAAAAGTGTAGACCAATAAGGCAATTCCCAAAATATGCTTTGCTTCACCCAATTGTGATCCTTCCCAATGTCGGGGATTTGTCGGGTACTACCAGCCAGTTGTGATACAGTCGGTAAGTTCTGGACCCGCCTTGCCATGTTTCCACCAGACACCCGTTCCATATCTACCTCCTCCATCACAATTGTATTTTCATAAAAGAATCCTTTTGCTTCGGAAAGGATGGTCACTCGGTAGAAACCACGGTGACAATCGAACCAACATGATTTCCCCCAGATTTCAATACGAATGATTTAGAATCCTCCATGCAATAAGGACATGCCAACCTCCATGTGTGCTCTAGCCAGATAACATGATGTACGCTGGAAAGTCACTTATTGTCCACATTAATGCAGCCTTCAAATTGAAATTCTGTTTATGGATACATCATAAGAGAGAACCCCATCTGACCATAACAATTTTAGTTCATCAATCAACGATCTGAGATATATGTCTATATTTTTTCCTGGACTTCTGGACCCAGAATCAGCAATGAAAGGAACAGATTCTCACGCTTCATGCACATGCCTGGCGGAAGGTTATACGGTGTTAGAAATACTGGCCAACATGAGTAAGATGCCACTGAGCTTCGAATGGATTGAAACCATCTGTGCATAAACCCAGCTGCACGTTGCGTGGATCCTTGAGAAGTAAGGATGAGTACGGCTAAAATGAGCCCAACCTTCCCATCGGCAGGATGACTCATTCACCATCATCACGACGGACTCTTTCGCATGCCAAGTCATGTGTCCAGCTATCTTCGGGGACATGAACAACCGCTGCAATCTAGGTGTGATCGGAAAGTACCGCAATGACTTATACAGAACATCTTTGCTTTGACTTGTCCCCTCTCTTAGGCTTGAATCTATCATGCTTACAAATACAACATGATGTCTTATCTGCATCATCTTTGTAGTACAACATACAGTGATTCAGACAGCATCAATTTCATAAGATCAAGCCCCAGATCATTCACCATCTTCTTCGCAGGTAAAAATCAGCAGGTAACCTCTCTGATGAGGAAGCATACTCTTGACGAGTAAGAGAAGACGATCAAAACAACTCTCGCTCATATGAAATTCAGATTTCAAATTCAGTAGCTGCGACACTGTAGACAACCGTGTATGCTTCTCACAACATCCCATAATGGCTCATCAGCATCTCGAAGTAACTGATAAAATCTTTGAGCTGTATCATTCGGCACTTCTTCATTATTTGATCTCATGAATATTGAACTCCGGACCAGCAGCATCGACAACCATGTCTACGCACGTACTTGTGGAGGCAAAGTAATTAAATGGTGCAGACGACTGAATATTCAACTCACCATGAGACGACCATAACTCATAATGGGCAATAAATCCTTCGTATACAAATGATGCTGCACATCCCATGTCGATATCCACTTTCTGTTCTTACAAGCCGAAACACGGACATCGGATGTTACCATCGGATCAACTGCTACTGATGAATTACTCAATGCAAACTGAATAAAACTGTCAACTCCATCTTTAAACTCCTCGGTCACAACTCCATCACTATTCCACGGTACATCCAGGACGATTCTCATAAGACATTTTTCCTACACATATTAAATGTCATGTCACGAGTTAAAATCCAACACACCCTCACATCATTCAAGTACCATACATATGAACATACGTTATATGGAGAGTCCTAGAGCTAATGGGTGAAACAAGCGTTGACGTAAAGATAAATGAAGAGTAAGTATACATGAATATCAAATAAATTTGAGCACTATATAAATACTTAATGGTATTGAACATTAAAAACAACACAAACTGTGATGTTTCATATTAGGCCACCACCACTTGATCGGCTCATTATTCACCAGCTTCTCATAGATTTCCTAGGTTTTGAACTAACCATTGATATCCCTAAATATAGTTGCCAATACATCTCTTCGTACATAATGGGAAGACATAACTTTTAGAATGTCAAGTCCTTGACACAATTTATTTTCCACAAATTTTGACTAGTCTTTTCCACTAAACATTACAACTACACACCAATGCTCGTAAGATTACAGAATATCACAGTCCTTTTTCATCTTGAACAATAACATATAATCCACTTTTGTTTTCTAAACTTTGTCTTTTTCTTTCCGAATAATCTTTATGATTTTCTTCATCTTCTCTTTCACCAAAGTAAACCATCATGCAATCTTCGAATATCCATCGGTAATATTTTCCTTCAAACAAACACGTACATTGATACGTTGGACATTTGTTCTTCTTTGAGTCTAATTTCCAATAGCGAACTCTCATCACAATTAGAAAAAAATTGATAACAATTATTCATGAGTAATTTAAAATATGAAATTAAATCATAATATGGTAAATATGAAAGAATCAATCAAAATAAACATACGAATGTTGAAGGAGTAACTTGCAGTGTGAAATATGTGAAAGTAAACAATATGTTTAACAAAGAAAGTCATTACTTGTTATTTTCATGTAAAGCGTAAAAAAATAACAGCGAGCAAGATAAAAAAATAACTTCGTTTACCAAAAGCTTTGAATATAAGTAATTAGGAGAAGGAACTTGTAGGTCCGGATCTAATTATTAGAAATTTTAACAATATACGCACACCAAACATCAAGGTGTTAGCGTATGTTCTATCCACAGTCCACGCACACAAGTACAAGAAATATGATAAAAGGTGCACAGCTCACACTCATGTTCTAAATCAAATAATTAAAATAATAAGTTTCTATAAAAAAAGATATTACAAACTTGAAGATAAATGTTGTAGATGTGTTGATCAGAAACTTTAGATTATTGCAAGGTGTAGCACAATTTATGAATGTTCTTCAACAAGATGCATAGGAATTTTCTGAACCGCTTTCTCCCTTTCAACATCTAAAATGATGACTTTATATATTAGGGCAAGTTTAAACCTAAAGGATTTATATATTTCCCATAGTCTCTGCATTTTTTCTCTCCATGTCTATCTCTGTGCAGATGATGTGTTGATGGACGTAAACCTAAAGGCTTGCAAGAAATTCTCAAAGAGTCTTAGCTGTATCTGAAGGTAGATGTGCATAGATGATAAGAGGATTTTAAGACACATTTGATAGGGGGAGCAAAGAATTGGATCGGGCCTTGTTTTCTAATCCATTTTTGTGTCTGAGCTTAAATTGTGTTAGATCTAAACTCTGAGCGATAATGTGTCTGAACGATAATGTGTCTTTTTTATCTTCTTTTTAGGTAAGTTCATATAGAGAGAGGGAAAGTAAGGAGAGGGCGGGGTTTGAACTCGCACCCTCCTGCTGTCTCCCCTCATTTTGGGTAGAGGGGGCAACCAATGCATTGTAGCATAGTTTTTTGTATCTATTTATCCTGTGGGCATGTGTGTGCTTAATGTTACGGCACCATGGGGTGTTTGATTGTGTGTAGATATTGTTTGTAATTTCAAGAAGAGAGGAGATCCTCTCAGTACCGAATTGGAGAGAAGTCCTCAATATTAGAAGAGTATTTTATGAAAAAAATCTCACGCTCAAACCCACCTCAACACGAGAAGTTTTTCATAAAATATCCCTCTAATACTGAGGAGTTTCTCTCCAACACAGTATTGAGAGGATCTCCTCTCCTTCGAAAGGTTAATGTAAAAAAATTAATGTGTTAAACCTCACTATCGTGGTAGCTCGGTAGAGGTTAAATCTCACTTGCATGAGATAAAACACCTTACAAATCATGATATCAATATGATGTGATATCCTTCTCTTGTACCCTCATTCTTGGTGTTTTCATTAACTTTTCATTGAATTGGTTATTTAAGCAGTAAATTTCTACATCTATAAATCTATTTAAACGCAAAACTTAATTCACATTTTCTCTTGGTTTGCCACTACCTTGGACCTTCTATAGTCATTGATTAAAAACTAAGAATATTTTCATGTAAACTATTTTTACAACAAATATTACAAATCTGGCAACCTTATTAAAATATTATTACACATATCATTGTCAAGCATTAAATATTACAAAATGTATCGATATTTTTTCGTAGGAAAAGGGAACAGAACACAGGTACACGGAAAATAGAAGTTGTCAGCCTTGATCTTGATGAATTCTGAGTCCACAAAGTCACACGGGGATGGGGTTGCCGGCAGGAGGGGGAGGGGGCAGTAGGAGGGGGAGGGGACGGCAGGGGTGGGGCGCTCGGGGTCGGGGATAAGAGAGGGAGGGTGTGGGGGTGGGGGGCCTTGCACAAGAAGGGGGGGAGGGACTAGCAGGGGGTGGGGCGACAGGGGTCGGGGATGAGAGGGGGAGGGTGTGGGGGTGGGGGGGCCTGCACAGGAAGGGGGGAGGGGGAGCAGAAAGGATGGGAGGGGGAGGGGGTCGCCGGAATAAGGGGGAGGGGGTGGCGGTGGGTGCAGAAGGAATAGGAGGGGGAGGGGGTCGCCGGCAGGAGGGGGAGGGGGCGGCAGGGGTGAGACGCTGGGGATGGGAGGGGGAGGATGTGGGGGGTAGCTGGGAGGGGGAGGGGGTCACCGGGGATGGGAGGGGGAGGGGCCGGGAGGGGGGGGGGTGGGGGTAGTCGGGAGGGGGAGGAGGCCGCCGGCGCAGGGGATGGGAGGGGGAGGGGCCGGGTTACCTATTGCTGCAGCGGCGGTGCAGGTTCCCAGGAGGCGACGCCGCGGTTCCTAGGAGCAACGACAGCGGCTCCCAAGGGCAGTGCAGGTCACGGCGGCCGGCAGAGTTGGAGGAGAGAGAGAGAGAGAGAGAGAGAGAGAGTGAGAGAGAGCGAGAGAGAGAGAGCGAGACACGGTTTTGCGGGGTGGGTGGGAAGGAAAATGAGAGTTTCGAAGGATATTCCGATCGATGCTTTTGGTCGAAATATCCGTCGGAAAATTTTTCGACAGAAATGTTTGTCGGAATGGCCGTCGGAATGTTAGATTACCGACGGAAATTTCCGATGGATTTATAGCCGTCGGTATTTTCGACCGATGTTCCGACTAAAATGTTTCGGTGGGTATAGCCGTCGGTAATACCAACGAAATATTTCCGTCGAAAATATCCGTCAGTATTACCGCTTATTCTTGTAGTATAATGTGTGACAACACGTACAAATGTCCTTAGGTTGTGCCTTATCATTTGCTTGCTTGTTGGCCTTCTTAATCTTTTTGCTCCCTTTGCTCCGCTTCATCTTCTGTTTGTCAGCTATTTCTCTATTGTTGGGAAGAACTGTCTTCTTCTGTATAGACACTGTCATACTCACTGTTTCTTGAGAGTTGGACTCCTAATGTTCTTATGTAGTTTTATTTTGCCTTGATTACCAACGGGAACTACTGCTTTAGGACTGAGCAAGGTTATCCATTGCATGTTGAACCTCTTTCCATGTGTTTCTTCTCCCATTACGCGCCTGAGCAAACAAATTTAAGTTTAGTTAGTCAATCATGTGATTTTAAAACTCAGCTTTTCTAATTCATACTATTAATACAATTGTTACAGTATGTATCTAGTTATTTAATACAATAACCTTCGTGATAAATGATTTCTTTCCTTATATGGCGGAGGATTTATGTTGTGTTCTTGGTTTGATATATCAAGCAAGATGTAATAAATATTTATCACAAGCCTTTTATATCATAAGAAATTAAGTGCGTTGACCCTGATTACTTCTTGGATTGTCACTACATGAAGCTCAGGTTGACACTAATCAAGTTTTAGTTAATGCTTAGAGAAAGATACGGCTTGAGGTTAACTCTAAATGGAGATTAGGTTGACTCCACCAATATGTAAGGTTGACATTAAGATACTACAAGACCAATTCTATGTGATGGATAGTTAATCAAAACTGCAATCACCTGATTGAGGCCAATTCTAGAAAACATGGAGTTAATTCTTCTAAAACTTTCCTATTGACTCAAGTTACATTGTCTTTATAAGTTGACATACCATGTTACTGGTCGGTTGAAGCAAAATGTTGGATTTAACTCATCTTAAAGACAATTGATTCTTGTGTTACAATTAAAAAGGGAATTTTGATGAGTTCAAGCCTAAACAAGATGTGATTAAGAATTCAAGAAATCATCTAACTAATTCAAACTCTAGTGCAAAATGTTTGCATATTCTTGCATTTCTCTATAGATTTTCCTAGTTGGATATTTTCCTACTTCTTTCTTCACTAAGTTGTTTGATTGTCTATTCCAATAGAAGTAAACAGATTCAATCCTACATTATGTATGTATGGTTTGTGAGATTTAAAGCAATCTTGAATCTTTGAATAATCATTGTGTGAGTGTTTCACATATTTGAGTTATTAAAGAGTCTCACTTGGTTTAGTGAGGAATGGATGTAGATGATAATTAAATGATTCATCTCAGAAGTATAATAATTTACAATCCAAGAAAATTGGAAAGTCAACGGAAGAATACATCACGAGGGTAGTCATGAAATCTATATCATGGGTTGAACCATTCATTTTCTAATTCTTATTTAGAGTTGGAGATAGTAACATATCAATACAAAAGTCATATTGATGTAAATTAAGGGATGAGCAGGTTTGACTTTTCCTTCAGTAGGAGAAGACTCCCTTGGAGAAGTCATATGTGTGTTTATCATTTTTCACCTGACTTTGGATTCTTAGCTTTCTACTAGGTTAATTTGAATTATGAGACTTTCAGGTAGGCCAAATTGTAAGAAATTAGAAAGATGCTATTTTGATGGAATCGCAAAAATCACGTTTTCTTCTTCGATGGAAGAGTTGACTTTTATTAGTAAGAGATATGATTTTTTGATATTTTTATTGGATTCAAATGGGGTACTTCCTTATTTACATGTAATATCTTAAGTAAATGAATTATAACATTACTTAAATGATATGGAATGTAAATAAAGTATGAGTTTCAGTTCTACAGGGGGTGCCTGACTCTTCTGATTGAATGCTGACACTTCTGACTAAAGAAGGATCAGTTCATCACAGACTGTGTCTGTCGACAACTAGGAAGTGGCTGTTGACAGCTACTGTCCTCCCAGAACCAATTTCTGGGGTCTGACACTATCTGTCGACAGACCAGGGTCGGCTGTCGACAGGCGATGAACATCTATCGATAGGTGAAAGCCATCTGTCGACAGCTACTGTTGGTTTTGTATTGTTGAGTGCTGGAAGCAGGATACCTGTCGACAGGTAAGTGCTGGTTGTCGACAGGTGAAGTCTAAACTTCCAAGAATGTGGTAAAACTACCACAAGAAATTCTACCAAGTGTTTCTATGAATCGCTACATGAGTGACAACATCAAAAGGTCTTTCTCCCAGTTCTAAACACCATATTTCATGAGGGAGACAAATAGGACAATAGAGATATACTATGGTATGGAAATCTAAAAACAAGATAATAACTAGAAATGCAACACTTCCTAACAATCCTTTTCTTGCTTCTAATGGGATGAGTGTCATAACATGATTGAATCATAACACAAACTCTAGCTAAAACATAATTACAAGGAATAGAACAACACTTCTATGGGTGTTTTCAGAATTTGAGTCAAGTGTGACATAGTACACACCTAAACATGAAGTTTTTCAGTATAAGAGGAAGGCTAAAAGAATGAATTCATACCAGTACTTAGACTACCTCTAGGTATTCATTTCATATTCAATACAATTTATATCCAACTTTTACCTATCTAGCTTAACCCCAGGCTTTCTACCCATACTCACAGGTTATCCCTAGGTTTATCGAACTAATGCTCTGATACCATTCTGTTACGTCCCGTCATTTAATATATCTATGAATGCCGAAACGTGAGCGAATAAGAAATCAAGAGTAATACTTAAACTAATTGTGCATAAATTTGCTCAGAGGCCTCACTGAATAAAATTATTATTTGCCATTCAATAGGTGTTACATGATTCCTGATTTACAATCTCAAGAGTAAAATGCCGCCAAGGTTGGTCTCTCCACACACAAATCCTGAAGTCCCGCCTTGTAGAGCTGTAGATTACCTAAAAAAGGGGGATTTGATGAGCTAACTAGCCAGTAGCAATTCATCCCTTTAAATAAAAACGGCTCAGATGTATAGTCACAAGATAAGAACTTGGATATTGCTAACATTGAGTATCGAAAAGAATGAACGAACGAGTCCACTAATAAACCCATGTATAACAAGAGTAATGTAGATGCATGATCAAGAATTCAAGATGACACGCAAGTTCTGATTCAGTACATATATATATATATATATATATATCACACACATGTATGATATGATGACTAATCAAGAACATAATGATGTATGCCAACATCCACGTGTCCTCATCGTTCCCGCACAGCCACAAACGAATTCGGGTGCTCCTCCCAGGACTCGACCAGCCCTATTTGCACAGACATATTTCTCAAATGAGTCCAAAGACCCACAACTTGTCATCATAACACACTCACTCTTGTAATGGCTCAATTGAATACAGAAGTACGCATAGAAAAATGGTTTAGGGATTTATAACTAACTAGTATTTAGTAATCCACTTTTAAAAAAAATATAGTCCTGATAGAAAAAACACAAGTCTGGAAGTTGGACTATAGGAGTTGAAGTCCGTCTACATAAGTTGGATGTATAAGTCGAATTATGTTAAACTAGAAGTCGAATGCATAAGTCGAATTATATATAAACTAGAAGTCGAATGTATAAGTCAAATTATATATAATCTGGAAGTCGGTTTTATAAGTCGAATCACATGTAAATTGGAAGTCGAATACAATGTAGGCAGTCAGATATAGGAAATGGAATGCATCAGCCAAATGCATCAGTCGAATGCATCAATCGAATGCATCAGTCGAATTATGTATAAACTGTAAGTCGAATTGTGTATATACTATAAATCGAATCATGTGTAAACTATAAGTCGAATTACATGTAAACTCACAGTCTGATACTTAAACTGTTTAACAGGGGGTGGATAATCTCACAGTAATGGTATGATCATGTATGTATACAGGGATGTGTACTCTAGGATTGTAAAGATGATTCTAACCATGTTAAGTTAGAAACCTAATAATATGACACTGGGAATACTATATTTCTACAGCAGTGATCTCAATTGTGGCATAAAGCATAAAGATTGCCATGAACTGTCACGCCCTGACGTGGAATATTAGAGCGCGAAGGCAGTTGCAAGTGAACGGGTATAGAGCGAGTGTGCTAGACATCAAACCATTGCACATGAATAATACTAAAGCAAATTCATTTCATTAATACATTCCGATGCCTAGTTACAACCACTAATATCAGAGCCGATCTATAGGGCCCGATTACATTGAAATAAAAGCAAAAGACTAAACTTCAAACCTAACTACTACAACGCTAAATATAGCAATAGGACGCTAGGGTACTCTAGACATCACTCCAGGTCGTTCCCGTCCTCTGAGTGTATGGTTCATCCTCGGTCTCACCTGAGAACACAACGACAAAAAAACGCAGGGTGAGCGATAACGCCAGTAGGACTTAAATCTCAGGATCAAGCCCTTTAAGTGATTAATGTCTTATAAAGCAGGAAACTAGAGAGAAAATGAGAAACATATAGCAAGTACTGGTACACGATAACGAGGAAAATAGCACAATGCACGAGAGTATAGCATGACAAGTTTTGATATCGGATGGCCATACAACAAGATAACAAGTAAAGTTGCACAACAGTGCACAAGTCACGATAGCAAGTGTGGTCGATATCTTTCAACACGAGATTCAAGTAACCAATAATTGACTGTTTGATTAATTGATTGCCATAGATCGAATCTTGCGTGTTCATGCGTTAGGTGTATGCCATCACCCTGATCATTAGACCCTCGCGAGTTATAGCCTTTCAGGTGCTCCTCCCAAGGACCAGACCGGGCCCTTATAATGTTGCCTAGCATAGTCATGTTTTTATCGTAGACAATCAATTTAATGGCAAATAGAGTACCAAGGAATAGATGAGAGTACTAGATGAATAGACTAGATAGTAGAGTGAACATGAACGATGAGCGAGTAGAGTATAGATGAGAGCTATGTGGACATTGCACGAAATGCGACGAGGTAAACAGGCGATAGTAACAGTTGCACAACACGCGCACATGGTGTTGGCAGTTAGGTGGAATTCATGACCCCACCACTGGCCATGTAAAGCACAGGTCCAGAGGTTCGGCGTGATTTAAGACGAGAGTGAATTTCTAATAGCCGTTTGGATCGTAATGATCCCTAAAGGTGTAATGGGTGTTAGGGTACAACCGGCTCGTCGACCATGTGGGAATCCATGATCAGAGGAGACTTATGGAGGCCTTGAACAAGGATTCACTAGTCCGGCGGAAGGAGTATCCGACAGAGAGTTCGTCCAAGTCAAGAAAGAGGGCAATTATAGAAACAAGTGCTCGACGTTCTAGAGGAATTCTAGAACAGTGGAGCGTCGAGATCGGTGTTTCAAAACACTCGAAAATCGAGGACAAGTTCATTTACAAGTAAGACAATTTATTGCATAAATTACCAATTATATTATGTCACATGTTCATGCCAATTAAGCCATATTTGGATGGTTCTAAGTGGTGCATGTGTCATGAAATTGTAGATAGAAAAGATGTCGTGAATATGTATTTTAAAGCATCAATATAGTTCCATGTAAAACAGGTGTTTTACTGCGTGTATGACTGTTTAAAAAGGCGTAAGAATATTTTAGAAAGTGAAAGCAACAAATTTGATGGGTTTTCATGCAAATCCTGTGAAGGCGACATAGGCCAGTAAGGATTGCGACAGGGGTAGGGCAGGTAGCGACAGGGCATGAAAAGGGTGGCGACAGGGGTCTGCTCAGACGGTCAGAACGCGATAAGAAAGGCGTCGCGACGGGCTTGAGAAGGAGACAGAGGCGGGAAGGGTCGCGACAGACAGGCACATGGATAGCGACGGCTTACCTGTCGCTTTCTGAACGCGACGGGTAGGCTGTCGCAATCGGACCTCAGAAGGCGACCTTATCGGGCCGTCGCTTTCTAGTGGTCTGCGCCTGGGTCTAATAGGATCAGACCAGGCTTGGATTGCGGGCCACTTGAATCAAATTGATATACGGTGCTTTGAAAATTAGAACAAATCACATGGTTTATGAAAATTTGTGAAACAAATTTCTAACAACTCCAGACAGGCCAGGGTACATGCAGTAAATAGGAATTTGTAGTTTTCAAGAAACTCATTAGGGTTTAAATTCATGCAACATGAAGAACAAGAACAGTGAGCAACTTGGAATAGATGATTTAATTCGCCAACTAGAGTGAATCAAATTTAGGGCTTTCAGGGCAAAAGATGCCTATCAACCCTTAGTATTTACTTAAAAAGTTTCATGACAAGAGGACGAGTGGATTCAAAGATATGCATTAAAGAAAAGGGCTCGGGGTCATGAAGTGTACAGAACTTTGAAAATTCATAAGAAAAGATTTGATCGATGGAAAATATGAAACTTTGGGGTTTCGTTCAAGAGGGTAGGAAGAACCTACAGACGAGATTTCAGAATTTTAGCTTGTGAGAATGCTTACCTTTGACTCGATTTATCTTCTAGGGCTTAGAACTCCAAGAACGAGGAAGAAGCTCCAAGAACTCCTTCTCCCCACGAGATTCTCTCCTCTTTGGCCTCTTCTCCACATCCAACAACCTTTGGCAACGAGCTAGGGTCGGCCAGAGGGTTTAAGGGGTGTATTTATATAAATACAAGTTCATATTCCTACTACTACTCAAATTCCTCTAAATTCCGAGATTTCCTAACTCCACCTTTCCTCTCTTGCTTTCAAATCTCTAATGGGTTAGGATAGTATCTAAATTCGTGTTAGACTATATGGGGTAGGTTTAGGAATCCAATTCCAACTCTAATTGCCACTTTATTGCTTTAATAAACCCTTTCCAATTATGAGTTAATTAAACTCCGAATTTAGAGTATTTCTTATTATTCTTCCTTTGTAAATTCATATTTGACTCAATAAATCCTAGAGGGTCCATTAAGCAAAACCCATTAATCTTTCCATTTAATGGGTTTTATTTAATGCTCTTTTTATTTAAATATCCATTTAGCTAGGTTTAATCTTTATTAAATTTTTATTTTTCTTAAAAATTCAGGTTGCTACATGAACAGTCCAATAGCAACTCGATAGTTTACACAAGGATCAAGTAAAAGAAGGAAAATAAATTGAATCCTACCTGTCTTGATGAAGATGGAGTCAAAACACAAGTTTGTAGACTAGAACATCTACATAGGAGATAGAGTTATAGGAACAAGAATAAGAGAGAAAGGAAGAGAATTCTACCAGATCTTGGAGCTTGGAGAATGATACCTTCTCCTCGATGGTCTAAAACATCTAGAAAAGAGATGAAACCAAGGTGCAATGTTGCTGCCCCAACAGCTACAACTCTCAACACTTCCAGTCAAATTAATGGAAGCAGCAGCCCCTCTGGGTGCACAACAACGGCAGCCACAACATCGTTCACAAGAATAGAACAACTCTCATAGCAAGACTACTAACAGGTGCAGCAGTAGTGGAAGAGAAAAAACTTCCTCGAAGGTGAGGGGAACTTTTATAAGCTCCCAACCTTCACGCATGCTTGGCACGTTAGCCACGCATGTGTCAAGGTATAACCCCTTAACCCTTCCAAGCCACCTGGTCCATGCAACCCTTCTCATGGTTACACCTAATGGTGGGACGTGTAAGGTGTTTAGGCCATGGGTTATGGCTTACGTAGCCCTCATGCGTAAGCAAGAAAATCCACAAAAATGCTTACCGTAAATACCCCATAAATCAGCTGACCCAATAATCTTCATGTAAATATATTCAAATAATGTCCATTTATGTTAAAATTTCAACCATGGGCTAATGGAAAGGTTTTACAAATTATGGTGATTTTATTTTAATTTTTAGAATTTATTTTACACAGGATGAAAAATCACCCGGAAATAGTTGTGTCGGCTTAATCTCGAAAATCCGTATGTCAACAATTCCGAATATTTACATTTCTGATATCACCATATTTTTTTGAAAATTATGGTACTCTCAGATTTCCATTTCGTTATAATTTTTCGGTGTCGCCCTGTGGAAGCGCGCACCTCTACGTACGACACTGGGGTAACATTTATTAGCACTAATTAATCAAAATTCTAATTATTTAAATCTAACGGTAATAATAATTTGTAATAACCACATTATTCACATTTTTCTAACAATTAAAATTTTCGGGGTGTTACAGAATAGATCATGGGCATTTTCTATGACAATATGAATATTGAAAGATGCACCTTCATTCTCTGCTCACCATTGCTTAATGTCTTAGTCAATTAAATATTGTAGTTGTTTAACCAGATGCAACTTTCTTGAAAGCAACTCACTGTCAATTAAATATTGCAGAGTTGCTGGTCCATCTGTTCAGAGGAATGTGGTTGAAGGCACTTCTGTTGGAAAGGTAACATCAACTCTTCTCAGGTGCATATTCTACTATAACAAGGTTTCCTTCATCTAATTGAAACAAGCAACACCACACAATTGTTCTATCTTGAATACAGTTATTCTAGACAGAGCATCTAGCACCTTGGAATTGACTTCAGCTATAAGACAAGAACATAAGAAACAGGGAAGGCTGGAGAAATGGTAACTATACAGCATTATACCCTGGAATCCCACAGAACTTTACCTTGGACATGTTATGGATAAACTGTGGAGTAGGAAGTCATCTGTTCAACCAAACTTGGAGAAGCTAATTTCTGTTTGGAACTAGTCTCTTCATCCTGTTCATTGTACCTGCTTATAAACATCCAAACATGACAACTCTTCTAGCTAATCCCTGCAGCACTAGAAACCTGGAAGGTTCCCAATCCAGATTCTGGAGAACTCCCATAAACCCCTCTCCAAGCTGGTCATTTATGTTCATAAAGCGGAAACCTGAAAGGATCCACACTGCTGTACAAAATCTGCAACTGATGATTGACAATAAATCAACAACAAAGAATGATGACTGGTGTAGCATATAATAAGAAGAAAGATCATTGTTGACAGGGCAAGTTTAAGCATCAAGCCTTTGGGTGAGCATATGCCATCCCTGTTAACCGGGCTAAGCAAAAAAAAAATCTCTATTTGGCAATCCTTAAGTACTAGAAAATTAATGAAGTGTGAGCAAGTGAAAAGGAGGAATCACTGACTGCACTTTGCCAATTTAAACAACCAGACAAGCTACCATGTTGACTACTGAGCAAATCACAAAATAGCTGTTACTGTAAACTCTCATCTCTATTCTGTTTGTTTCAAATTTAAACCATAATAATTAATTACTATACCGATACTCATAGACAGTCATACAACAAAATAACACCTTAATCCTGCAATGAGGTATATATGTACTTATTTTTTTATGTGCATGCAAAGTTTGAACCGCCACATATATTTTGAGTTAAGCATGTGTCTATGATCCTCCACATGCGTGGTGAGTCACTTTCAAGTTCTTATTTTTCAAGCTCCCAATATATAACAGCCCTTCTTCTCTATCGTCTAGTCTCGTAGCGGTGAGTTATTATACCATTAGAAAAATAGTTGTACATGTACTTCACAGGACTTTGAATTAGCATAAGATTCACAAATTGAGAGAAGGAAACCTCTTGAAATTTTGAGAAAAGTGAGATGTGAATATCTTGAATCTTGTCCTTGTACTTTTTTTTCCTTCACTTCATCGGGTCATTGTTTAGTACCTATTTTGTTTATTGATAAACAATATCTCTATTTTTTTACTAGTGATATTTTCCCATGTTATTACGATGCTTGATAAGTGGAGTTGGAATTTTAGGAGAAACTTGTCGTACAAAAGGAGCAAGTGTGTCAACTTGAAGTGAGTTGCCTTTTAGATATTCTCAGCTCATATCAGATGTTTTTATTTTCCATTTTTAGGTATATATGGGATTATACCGTGAGGAGTTTCGTCATTTTCTTATAGGTGATAAAAATAAATATGAAACGTTATATTGCATCATATATTTTCACATAAATCTCGTAGAATAATTAAATCATTTCTCGCGTTGTTTTCAAGTACACAACAAAGTTACTTTTGTCACATGAAAGAGGAAGAGAGGCGGTTCAAACTTGGCATCATTTCTCCCGTTGTTTACATAATTATTTGCATTTTGTATGTCAATTTACTTTAATGTTTACAAGATTAAAATTGGCATTTTACGTTTTTTCACCTTATGTACTAGTATCTTTCTTTTTTCCTGTTATTTTAGAAGGTTAACTTGACACTTGACTCATGTATATGTGTTTTACATCTTATTTACAGATTTTATGATGATGAGTATGAAGCACATCTAAGACTGTTCTTTTGAAGTGATCCATGAAAAAAAATTGTGACTTTGAGTTTAATTTTTGTCCATGTTATAAGGATTATTAAAATGTTCAGTGGCGGCACATTTCTCATAGATGTGGGTTTTATAAAACTTCGGCTATTATTTGTATGTAGTTGGTTTCACTTGGTTTAGAAGACTTTCTCGAATTGTGGTTTGTGTATGAATGTGTGTTGCATGTGCACATATGCAGTTACGGCAAGGTGGGTTGTGTATGAATGTGTGTTGCATCTACACATTTCTAGTATATGAAGTTACATATGTACAATGACAATATGTGTGTTGCTCAGTTTTTAGCTGATATTGTCTACTACAGTCTCAGCCTGTAGATGCCGTGATATTGTGTTCTAATTTTTGAGATTTTTCCCATGTTGAAACCTACAGAAATATATATTATGTTGAATCGATCTATGATTTTACAGTATCAAAACCTCACTTGTAGTTGCTGAGATTTGTCAAACAAAAGGAACAATGAGCTTCTTTTAATATGCTAATTGAATTTTACCTAATTTTATAGTTGTAAGCATACATCCGATTCTTCTATTATATGTTCTCCAAAAGTTAAAGTTGCTAAAACAAGGAGAAATGTGCTTTGGTCCATACTCATCCTTCTTTTCCCAATCATGAATCTTGTCTAATACTTCCTTTAAAATTTAAAAGAAATTATTTGATCAATTATTAGCCTTATAGTTTTATATATTCTTGTTCTTTATTTTTCAAAATAAGTTTAAACAATGTAAACCCCCTTAAATCTTTGGAAGCTAGATGAGATTTTTTACATGAAAAGTGGAAGTGTTCTTTGATTGAGGGTTTTGTCTAATATTTATGAAGCATATGTAAAAATAAGAGTAAATTAACACATATTTGAAAAAATTTTACACACAAACAAACACGCGAAAAAAATTTCCAAAAAATATTTTATGAGAAAACAAACATCAAAAAATCTTTTCAGAGAAAATATTTACGTAAGAACCAAATAGACAATATGTTTTTTATTTTTCTGTAAAAGTTAATGATTGAAAAAAATTTTCCTCATGAATATATTTTACAAGTAATCAAACGGACCCTTAGTCGAATCCCCACTCAGATCGGGACACCAAACAAAACTTGCAGTGATGAGAAGAAATGTTGGAGATAGATTTGAACATTACATGGAAAGAGATGATGAAGAGGGAGGAAGCCAACCACCCCCTCCGAACTAAAGTTAGAGATGGCGCTGATGCGCCCTCATGCCACCATGAAACAAATCGTCAACGGAGAAGGGATCGATGAAGAAGACGAGGGTTCAAAGGGGGAAACAAGCGAGATGAAAAAAGCTCGGGAGCTTTGGTGCATGCCATTGCAATTGAATTGTCCAAACTAATTACAACTACGGGAAGCAGAATGCTTGTAATTCATACACAATTTATTGATCCTATACTATCTCTAGAATTGTGCAAGACGTGAGACATTACATTTGTAATGTCCCAAGAATATAATTTCATATACCCTAATCAACAATGAGTTACAACGATCGAGAATCATAGTTTGTTCATCATTGATTATAAGTGGTGTAATCGTTCGGAAGCAGTGCTAGCTCCATGAATTCTTTGCTTTCACCGTCCACATATTAGTATGTAATTCTACACATGGCCAATGTAAGTTATTTGAAAATTTTAACAATTGTTTCTTTCAGAATATTAAGTCCAAATGCATAATGCCATAAATTATATGATTATTGTCAACATAGTTTTACGAAACATAGGATTATGGCTTTGAATTAAGTGGTTTTTACACTTTACACATCTTTGTAACGATGGGTTGTGAGAGATTAGATAGATCTAGTTCAGTGTGCTAAGCTAACCATCTATTCCTAATTAATATATTATACGACTAATTTTAAATAAATGACTATATTATAAACATATAAATTAATAAGTTATATGGTTATTGTGCATATAATGATAATATTCACAATAAACTTTCCATACGTACATATATGAAAGTATATATTTTTACTCGTGCAAAAGAATGCATGGATGCAAAAATAATTACTCTGATTTGTATATGAGAAAAATTTAGTACACTTAGCTATTGAACATTTTTATGCACTTTAAACATCTTATTGAACAATGCATCAGGGGCACATGGTATCTATCTAATAAAGAGGGTAAAGTTCCTGAGAAAATGCAGTTCTCAAATGTACTAAGCTTTCCTATTTGTATGTTTTTCCAATTGCAGAAAGCCATTGATGATCTATTTTTGTTTTTGAACGGATAACCAGAAGCAATATGTATGTTAGCCTTGTCGCCAAACTTTGTCATTATAGTCCGGTTACAAATGACAAGTTTATGTACGGAAAGTTACCATTTATTTCAAGAGTTGTTTGTTATTATTTTTTTTTTTGGTAGTAGGGTGGTGCCTTCCAGCTCCATATACAAAGTGTAGTAATAAATTAGTACAAAATTTTTAGTGATAGCCTAACCGCACGAGTGACCACAATCGTACAAGATAGCCACATCAAAATAAAACTAAGAAGACCAATTTGTACCACATTAAGGTGGTTTTCTCTTACTAAGGAGTGCCCTCGAAGCTTCAACCTTGCATATGTTACTTAATTCTTCAGGTATAGCATAAGACCCGTTGATGTTGAATTTCACAATCCTTGCTTATTTTGCCAACTAATAGGCAACAGTGTTTGTCATTCTACCATTTAGAATTACTCTATGGAGGGGCCATGTAGCAAACATGTTGTTTATCTCTTCCGCAATTCCTCTAATTTTTAAAAAGGTATTATCTGGTTCCCATATAGCTTTTATGACCGCATCATTATCTCCTTCAATGATTAAGGCTTCAAAACTTTGATCTCTGAATTGTTCTGCACTAGCTAAATAGAGTTTGGCAGCTAATATTTCTGCTTTGAGGATTGAAATTTGCTTAAGACAAGTTGCTCCTGTTGACAGTGAGAAACCCTCTTCATTTCTCAGGATGGACCCTGCTCCGGAGTGCACCATTTCTTTGTCTTCCTTTCTAGCTCCATGAAAATTACCCTTAATCCATCCCTTTTCTGGTTTTTTCCACCAATCTTTATATTACATGTTTCTCCAGCTTGCAGATCACAATATGAACTTAGAACCAGTGGAGCCGTACTTATAATATGTTTCCTTTTGAGTTTTCAAATATTACACCAGTCGCTATAGTATAACTATAAATATTGATTGATAAATTAAAGCTAACTCTGCTCATTCCTCCTTTGTAAGTAGTCTAGTTAATGCAAGAAGAATAATTTTAATTTTAATTATTAGAATATCAATTTATTACATCATTTGATAAGAATTAAAGTTTTAATATTATTTTCAAAAAAAATTTAAGAAAATTTATTATCAATCTATTTCGGGTTAGAGATGAATTTCTGACCCTTTCCTAATGTACATGAAGTGCTATCATTAAATAACTCTTTGGTATACAAGAAGAATGCTCTTTAGATGGTTTTTATTATACATAAGAAATAGTTTAGTGGTTAAAATTTTTCAACATGTAACTTAAACCTTAGATTGAAATCTTCATCCTTACATTTACCTATAAAAAAAATAAAAAGGGATTGTTTTATCTACTCGAGTAATAGTTTTTTTTTTTACTCATGGACATATATATGCCTACCAGCTTTCCAAAGATACCAAGAAGATGGAGGGCAGAAAATATAAATGTTAAAGGCCCCCAATTTCCATGGCGCTTGCCTTTGAGTGAAACCCTTAGCCACCAATCTGGCCTTATATCGCTCGACTTTACCTTTAGAGTCTACTTTAGTTTTGAATACCCATTTGCATCCAACAAGTTTGGACCCTTTTGGTAAGCTGACGAGTTCCCAGACTTGAGTTTTAGCCATTGAGTCAAGCTCTTCCTTCATGGCTTCAAACCAATAGGTGGATTTTTCACTCTCCATAGCTTGTGAAAACGTCACTGGATCATCAATATCACCCCTGTCTAAACCATCTTCCTGTAGGTACACTAAAAACTCATCAGATATGGCAGGTTTCTTGACTCTCTGAGATCGACGTATTGTTGGCCCCTGATCCACCTGAGGAGGTGGTTGGTCAACATGTGCGATATCTACTGGTTGTGGAGTCACTTGAGGTGGACCAACTATAACTTCTTGTTCCCCAACAATGTCATTCTGAGGAATGAACATGGGAATAAAGTTGTCAGTTGCTACAGGTATATCAGCATGATCTTGTAACTCCTCAAAAGAAATCTCTCGAGAAGGTCCACTCCCACTGACTCCACCATCCTCAAGAAATCTTGCCTTATCTGTCTCTATAATGATGGAGACATGTGATGGACAATAAAACATATACCCCTTTGATCTCTCTGGATAACCAATGAAGAATCCACTGGTTGTTCTAAGATCAAAAGCTTTCTCTTGTGGATTGTATGGTCTGGCCTCAGCTGGACACCCCCATGTGTGCATGTAGCTTAATGAAGGTTTCCTACCACACCATAGCTCAAAAGGAGTCTTAGGTGCAGCCTTCGTAGGAACCTTGTTCACAATGTGTGCAGCTGTCTTAATGGCCTCCCCCCACAAAGACAAGGGTAAGGTAGAATGACTTAACATTGTCCTGACCATTTCTTTAAGCGTTCGATTCCTTCTTTCTGCAACTCCGTTCTGATATGGACTGCCAGGGGTAGTATATTGTGGTATAATACCCTCCTCCTTAAGGAATCTTGCTAATGGTCCGGGCCTTTGTCCCATCTCAGTGTACCTACCATAATACTCACCGCCTCTATCAGACCTGACTATTTTGATTACTTTTCCTGATTGTTTCTCCACTTCCTTCTTGAAATCCTTAAAGGCATTGAAGACATATGCCTTTTCAAGAAGTAAATAGAGATACATGAATCTAGAATAGTCATCTATAAAGGTGGCAAAGTACCTTTCGCCAGACAAACGGGGTGGAAAGGGACTACATATATCAGTATGGATTATTTCAAGTACTTGAGAACTCCTAGTGCCATCCTTATTAGGCGTGTGTGTTTGCTTTCCTTTTATGCAATCAACACATATCTCAAAGTCAGTGAAATCTAGAGTAGGAAGTACTCCTTCTCCCACTAATCTCTTAAGCCTTTTAATGGAGATATGACTCAATCTCCTATGCCACAACTTAGATGAGTTTTCATTAACTCTACCACGCTTGTTGCCAACAACTGAAGTATGCAGGATATGTTGAGATTGTTCATTTACATTGCTAAGACACAATTTATATAAATCATCAGATAAAGAACCAGTACCAATAACAACAGAATCCTTTATTAATTCAAATGAAGAGTTTCCAAGACATATACGAAAACCTTCTGAATCAAGTTTTGATACTGAAACCAAATTTCTACTAAAAGATAGTACATACAAAATGTCTTTCAAATCTAGAACAAATCCTGATCCCAAAATAATCCTATAAATCCCTATGGCCTTGACTTGTGAGTGTGTCTTATTTCCTCAGAAGATGCTTCGCTCACCCTCATTCGGAGGCCTTTGGGAAAGAAATCCCTGCATAGAAGTGGCAACATGCACAGTAGAACCTGAGTCAATCCACCATGTATCTTTAGGAACATTTACTAAATTAGACTCATAACAAACATAAGATGAGAAATTACCTTTCTTTTCAAACCATGCCTTCCTTTTCAGATAGTCTTTCTTAACATGTCCAGGTTGTTTGCAGAAGAAGCACTTGTCAATTTTGCCTTTCGACTTGTTCTTCTTCTTGCCCTTCTTCTGGACACCCTTCTTCTTTCCTAATCCAGTAGCTTTATGAGAGGTAAACATAACTGTATTGTTCCTCTCTCCTCTTAACATCTCCTCCTCCTGAACACACATGGTCATTAATTCGTTGACAGACCACTTTGCCTGATGTGTGTTATAGGAGATCTTGAATTCCTCATATTCATTTGGCAGAGTTTAAGATGAAATGGACTAGGAAAGTGTCTGAAATGGTAACCTCCATGACATTGAGTTGTGCTGCAATATCTCTCATCATCATGATATGTTCCCTAATGCTACCACTGCCAGTGTATTTCATTGAGGAAAGCTTAGCCATCAGGGTGCTGGCTTTAGCTTTATCTGAACTTTTAAATTGTTCCTCAATTATCTTAAGAAATTCACTTGCTATGGTCTTATCTGGGATAGATCCCTTAATACTTTGCCCCACATGTCCCTGAAGAAACAGAAGGCATAAGTGGTTGGACCTTCCCATTTTTCAAAATGAGTCTTCTGTTCCTGAGTGCTTGCAGCTGTAATAGCAGCATGCTTATCGTCACGTAATGCTAAATCTAAGTCCATGCACCCTAATGCAAACATTACCCTTTGTTTCCATTCAGTAAAATTTGTCCCATTGAGATACGGTACTTGACCAGTGAAAGGGGCAAACAACGGAGAAGAACTTGAAAATAACCAAATGCTCACATATAAATCATGACTGAATAGCAAGTTTTGAGACAGTGAACTGAAGTAAAATTTCTAACAACTTAATGAATTACTTCCAATCACGTGATGTTGGCCTTCCTCGAGGGGTTCAAGTGGAGAATTACATATCATAAATGTCACCTCTAGGCCCCACAATTTGAGTGTAGACACTACCATATTGACAGGAGGAGGAGGAGTCCCCCTTCACTTAGGAATTTCTACGCACTTCTTTACTCGTGAAGCTTCAACTCCACATACTGAAGCCCTATTATGGGGGAAGGTACCTAGTAGATCACTTAGACAACTTTGAGGCACAAATGATGCTCCACGGCCGACGCCATTAAATGTCGTACTTTTGTGACCACCCTATCATAGAGCCCACTAGTATATGCTTTTGGTCTTTGCCCCCTCGGTGCACTTCCAGCTTTTGCCGATTGACAGCACCATTTAAAGTGAGGTTCACCAGGAGTGCATCTAGCCTTCTTTCCATGAGGCAGGACCTTTTTTTTTCCCAAAGTTTCCAAAATAAGAGTAAAACTTGCCAAGTTCCAAATTTCCAAGTCCCAACGCGGTACTCAGGACTGTAGCAGTGTAGCCTGTAGGTACGCTGCCGACTGAGTGCCCTTCTTTCCTCCACTGCACTGAAGAGTGAACAAGATCTGGACTTAGGGGGTACATCCCCCCTTCTCCACTGATCTCGACTCTCCATTTCGATCCCCAAGGGTTTGGGGTTCCTTCCTCCTCCGGCCATCCGCCGCACACCACCGTGGTGCCGCAGGGTGAGTCTCTCTTCACCGCTTCCTACTTTCACTCTCTCGTGCTCACTCACCCAAAACCTGTTCCTCTCTCTCTCTCTCCCCCCAATCCCCGCACGACTACTCTTATTCAGGGGTTCATATACGGATGGTTATATTTGACAAATTTCAAAACATTTCAATGATAAATTTTTATCCAAGGACTTACAAAATGGATCATCCCACTAATTATATGTTGCATCTGCCCACGACTCCGCGAGCTACCATGTTGGGATCCTTTCTCATCGATTAATCATACCCAGTCCATATTTTCATCGACTAAGCAACCGCACTTTCCTGCTGTTTCCCAGTGGCGTCTGGTTCTGCCGCTCTGGGAGCTGCCATTCATGTTTTTGACAGTCTTTCGTTTGCAGCGGGGAAACATCAAGTGAAGTGCAAATATTGCCATAGGGTCTTCTGCGGGGGCATCACCCGGTTTAAGAAGCATTTTGTCGGCACAAAAAGAAGCAGCCGCATCTCCACTGGGAAGCTTGATGGTAATCAGTTTTATTTTCCTTTGCGTTTCATCTGCCTTTCCATCGTCAACCTCCTTGTTGTTCATCCGTAGATTACTTTAGAATGAGCGTCGTCAGTTGACTTTATATACTGATGTTTTCTATCGAGATATCCTTTCCTGTGGTGCGAGATCTCCTGTCTTTGTCTATCCCTTGTGGGGGCGCCCACAACGACCCGCATTTGCAAGAGCATTTCTCATAATATATGAGTGGGACACTTTCCATTCTTTTCGTTGACTGTGTAGTCCAATGATCATACAATTCTCTTTTGTTTTTCTATGTAACATCATAGGCTGGGTAACATGAATGCCAACTAGAGTCTTCCATTATATGGTGTGGTCTGAAGTATGTATTCTTGTTGATCTCTTGACTGTCTACTCATACATGGACCAACATTAATTAAAAATCAGCTATTATTGAAGACTCTGAATCAGATCGGATCTGGGGATTGCCTTGGCTTAATTTAATCCAGATTCTTTGGCCGATCTCAGAACAATACCACCTGGCCAAGCCAATGATCCCTTCTTCCTTCCTTTATCAGCTAAAGTAGGTTTTAGATTTCTCCTAATGAAATAAGATTGGTGTTAGCCATTCCTACACAAATTGGCCAATCTAAAACAAAGATCAAACAATCCTGCAAAATACCCTATTTCATGCTAAAAGCTCTGTATATTGTAATGATCAATCCATGTATGCCGGTCAAATCGTTTTCTCAAATTCAAATCAAGCAATCTCTTCATCAATTCTTTAAAAAACCTTTGGAAATTTCCAAGTTAGCATCTCAATATTATTAGTTCTAGGTTGATCGTCCATGTTAGTCTTTTCTTGGATTTAGCCTTTGAAGAGTGGGCTGTGAAATGCAACGGGAATTTAGTTGTTTCTGCTATAAGCTAAATCAGTTTGACTACACAATCATGTTTTCACAGATTTTTTTTCCTCACGCTGACTAGTGACTACACATTCTTTGTTATAAACCTCCCACTCTTCCTATGGCATTTACCTAGCACCAGCTGAAAGTTGTCCTCAAACTCATTAAATGTTAGGCCAATGTGAGTGGATGTCTTTTTGAACAACAAAATCAGTTTTTCTGTGACTCAATTTACAGTAATTGGATAATAATTTGGTCATTTTGCATCTATTTGAGGTAAGTAACTGGGAAACAGCTTGATTTCCTTCTTAACTGTCCTGACTTCAAGCATTCACTGGGTGCGTGTCAATTCTTAGATGATAATTACTATGTTATAAGGACGAAGAAGAATTTTGAGTTTTCTGAATCATTGTGGATCAGAGAAACTGATGAAAATTAGGGGAAAAAAATCATGTAAACCCCTACTATTTTTATTATAAAGAAACCAGGCTCACGTAGCTATTATCCTACAAACCATCATTATTTTATAATGATTTCCAAATTGCCATCGCTGCTACTTGCCGTCACCTTAGGGTAACCAAACTAGAGTTAAACTTAACCAACATTGAAAGTGTCTAACCTACCCTCCAAATAAAACTATTAAAAAAGATTTTAAAGAGCTAATGTATAGAATTTCCTTTTTTTTATTAATCTCTCTCTCTTTTGCCCCCTCTAGAAAGGGAAGAGGGAATCCCCTAACCCTTACTACCCCACTTTCTTTCTTTCTCTCTCTCTCTCTCTCTCTCTCTATATATATATATATATATAGTGAGAGGGAGATACTTGGATACGGCATGGCCGTTTGGTGCCACTCTGTTGTATCCAAGTGGAAGCCGTTGGATTTGGGGATCGAACGGCTTCCATTGCGACCGTGCATTTTGCGCGCCTACGGCAGGTTGCAGTTTTTTTTTTTTTTTTTTAAGTGACGGTGTTGGGCTGCAACATGGCAGGGCCGGCACCGTCGTGCCGCAGCCCTACTCACACACACACAAATCTCTCTCTCTCTCTCTCTCTCTCTCTCTCTCTCTATGCCAGAGGGGGGGGCACCGTCAACCTCGACTATCCCACCTAGGACTCTCCCCTCTATGTGCATGTGCCTGGGGTGGACGGTGGTGCTGGTGGGGGAAGGGGATGCCTGCTGCCCCATCCGAGATCTCTCTCAGATGCAGAACAACATGTGGAATGGGTTCCTCTATTGACTCCAAAAATGAGATTAGCGATGAACACTTGAAGGAATAACAATTGGACAGATTATAATGCTAGCACCAAAAGCATAACCATGTCCGAACAAGAAGTACGACCCACTAGCATCCCCAGTCAAACAGAAGCATGGGACTGCAATAGTGAAGGAACTAGCGATGAATAGGGTAGGTCACTTCCTATCGACAGAGCTCCAGATAGAACCTTCGAGAATGGAGTCTCACTCACGAACTCCAGCAATGAATGATTTCATAAGCTATCATACTCTTTCCCTTCGGCAGAAAATAAAAGCGCATAACCAATGGTAGGGTAAGAGCACGCACCTCCATGCTAGTGTGTGGGGAAGACCCAGGCTATATCACGTGTCTCGAGTACAACTAGGTACTATCGCACCTGCAGTGATAATAATTGGCCTGCTCCTTGAAGGGATATAACATATTACATGCAAGTCTCAAAACACAAAACAGGTTGATGGGCAGCACTCAAGGTTGGTTTGTTAACGACATGATGTGACTGGTTTGTCAAGGCGCCAAGGTTGCTGTGTTGAGACCAATGCAACATGTTGTGGTAATCGATGCCTACCAATGTGGTTGCCAAGGGGGTGTCTCACAATGGATTGCAGTGGTGATGGGCTTCTCATGGGGGAGGGAGACAAGGAGGCGGTGACAATGTGGGTGGAGATAGATGATGGCGCATGGTGGCATAATTAGAAGGGGCAAAGGTGTGCGATGGGGAGGTAGTGGTGGGTCAGTGACGTGGTACAGCAGTGGAATGCGGCTAGGGGTGTCACACCCCTTGGTTGGTGGCGTTGTCAATCGGGAGTGTCGCACCCGTTTGTCGGTGATGTTGGTGTAGCTCACCCCACCCTTCTCGGCGTAGAAACCCTTCGCGAGAGGAGCCTTTCTCAAGGAACTCACAGAGTCTAAGCCAACATTCAAGTTCTCATTTCTTATTACCATCAAAAAGTGCAGGTACACTAGTTTTTATAGGGTTATTGCTAACTTGACTCTTGGACTCCACTAAAATACCACAGGCTTCTGACAACGCAATATTCTGACTAATAATTGCAAGAAGATATTAAAAGACTCAAAACATCCCCTAATGAACAAAACTATCGTCCATAGACTCATCGTTTAAGACTTTATGAAGCTGGACCATCTCCAAGCCAAATGGATGCCTTATAACATGTGGAGTCCTCTGATGATACACGATTGTCGGTCGAAGCGTACTCGTGCCATTATGTCCTCATCAATCTTCCCCAAGTGGGAGGAACTCGAACCCCGTCGATTGAGGGTCTCGATCACTCTAGTAACGCTCCAACAAGTGGTCATTTTGTTGTAGCTCCTCTGTGACCCCCATGTCATTCATTGTGGGGTGTTCTCTTCAATGCACTGGGTAGCATTGGTATGCTGTATCCCTAGAGGTGACAACCTGGTCATCTAGTATTATGCTCAATTTGCTCACGCCGAGCAAGTAGAGGGGCTAAAGGTGGACACTGGTTGGGATCATTAACAAAGGGTGGTGAAGGCTCAAATGGATCATTGGGTATCACTGTCGGATCTTGATAGGTTACCAGATATGAAACATTGAATTTGGAACTGTTACCACAATCATTTGGCAGATCAACAACATACATGTTTGACTCAACTTGTTTCAAAATTTGGAAATGACTAGCTCTACGGGCATGCAACTTCTTCACGATTCTTGAGGGAAACCTTTCAAGTCTGACCTTGATTATGACATAATAACTCTCCTAGAACTTGTGTTGATAATGGTGTGCACCTGCTAGCTCCTTGTAGTTCTTATTACTGATTGCAATATGGCGACGAATACTTTCATGCATACTTCTAATGTGTTCAACAAAAGACTCGGCTGACTTAGACACGTGCATGTTGGGGTAAGGAAACCAAATTTATTGTCTTCCTAGGCCTACGATGAGTGACGATCTTAAATGGACTCATGTCAATAGATTTATTAACTGAATCATTATATGCAAACTCAACATTAGGGCTGTAAACAGAGCAGATACGGAGCCGATATGGGTTTTCCGGTTCCGATCCGAATAGTTAATCGGATAATCCGTATCCGCTCCGAATACAATTTGAATACGGAGTGGATAATTTAATCGAATAATTTTCAAATTTAGCGGATACAGATATTATCCGCTTTGAAAATATAAGCTTAATAAAAGATATTAAGTGATCTAAAAATCATAACAAAATCTGTAAAAAATTAAAAAATCACAAATATAAAAAGTATTCTTTAAACAAAAGATTAACATTAGATATATTAGATATATTATAATTATATAGGGATCATTAGATTTAAAATCTAATGGTAAGAATAACTTCATTTCGGAGCGGATCTTAAACGGAGCGGATCACTTGTTTCCGTATCCGCTCCGTTTATTATCCGGATAATATCTGTATCCGAAATCCGCTCCGTCGGATATTTGTTAAACGAATAATATCTGGGTAATCGGATACGAATTTGAATCAGATCCGGATATTATCCGGATCCGTTTATAGCCCTACTCACATGCAAGATGTCACACATAGGTGGAAGGCCATCCAGGAGCTCGTCAAAGAAGGCATCCTCAAACTTCAGTAGAAAGGGTGCAACAACATGGGGTACTCACTCGGGGACCCTTTGTCCACTTCCCTGACAACAATAGCAAGGATAGGATCACGCCGACTGAACTTAAACTCAAATTCCTAGCGATTAATCAACATCAAGGTGCTAGGTTGAGATATACTAAGAGCAGGTACACCTGGCATGGAGGGAACTGCCTGTGTTGGAATACTAGGAGTTGCAAGAGTACTTGGAGGTGGACAACCCTGACTTGGTGGATTCTTAGGCAGAGATGGATGGAGGGTAACCAAAGGCCATTGTAATCAAATGTGTATGTGTTGGACCGACCATGGAGAGTCACATCCCTATCAAATAGCCATGCCCTTCCCAAGATAATACTACCCATGGTTTACCGAATCGGGGCGAATCAAACCGATTCCCTCGAATCGTTGCATATCAGGGAAGATCCAATCCCTGATACGCCCGATTCGTCTCAATTCCCTTTATATATAATATATTATATGACATTCATATATATATATATACAATTATATTATAACATATAATATATATTTGTAATCAATTCGATTCAGACTGATTCGGGGAAGATATGAGCGAATCAGATTGAATGATGAAATTTCTGATTTGATTCTCGATTTCGATCCGACCAACTTTGCTACTACCAACCTCCATGGGTAGGGCGTCACATCAAATCTTGTCACAATAATCTTGGAACTGTGATGGAATGAGACATCTCATTTGGATTGGGATAGGTGTCGTGTCCATCCAAGACACATGGTAGGGACTAGGATGGTCAACAGGGGTTAACCCAAGACGCGTAACTGTGCCGGTGAAGATGGTGTTGAGGCAGCTCCTGCCAATGATGACCTTGCACACCTTCTTTCCCATCAAGTGTGAAGAATCAAGGTCCGACACTAGTCATCACTCTCCTTGGGCTGGGTCTAGATATGCCTTACTACCCTGAGCCTGAAGTCATCATGGGGTCGTTGAACGTTCATAACTTTGACAAAATCACCCTGGCTACTATCGTGCACTTCAGTCTCATATTGAAATTCATCTTCTAATTCTTGACTTGCCTCATAATCAACCGATTGTAAGACTTGTGGACACTCCTCGATCCCATTGTCCCCCGATGATCAGAGAGTGAGGAGGACACTAGCTATCATAATGACCATACTTTTTGTATCAAGAGCGTTGGCGAGATTCGCTACCCTAGGAAGACTCCCCAAAACATGTGCCCCTTCCCCTTCTCATTCTGCTTGTCTGGTGGGGCTAGTAGTTGAGGACGAGGTGTGGGTTAGGCCTACGACTGCTCCCAGAAGGTAGAAGCGGGGTCTAGGGGAAGGAGGGTCCTGAGGTGCGGTCTCTTGGGGTTTGATCATTTATCCCCTTTGATGTGAGTCATGCGAATCAGACACACACAGATATCCATGCCTTTGGCGAGGGGAGGTTCAAACTTAAACTCAAACTCCTCAACCTCTAATGTGGCTTGGTAAGTATATCTAAGGGTGGTTAAATTCCGACAAAATAGCTTGCATCGATAACTTTGACAAAGGTCACTCTAGAACCAGGAGGAGGTCACATCACTCTCCTTCCTAACTCCACATCTCAACAAATATTTATCAAATTTAGCTATATATTTCATTACAGATTGAGTCCCCTAGGTTGGGCTCTGCCATCGATTAGTGAGGTGTTGTCGATAGGATTACATAAGGTACTTCTCGTGTAGCTTTGTCCTCATCTCATCCCAAGTCTCAATTGGCTCCTGATGTCGCTGCATAAGTAGGCCCTCAACATTCATCCAGTAGACTTGAGCTTGACCTAGCATCTTCATCTTGGCGAAACGGACATGCTAGATATCAGAATCTCATACCACTCAAAATAGCGGTCCATGCTAGCCTCTCAGTCAAGGTAGTTCTTCGAGTCTAAGGACCCATCAAAGTTGGGAGCATCCACTCTCATGTTTTGAAGAACCCGATCATCAATACGATCTGGGTCTCGGAATTGCCTATAGTCACGGTTAGGATCCTACCATGTCTATAATCAAATCTTTGGGCTCTACATGGAAATGACGCTCTTCTCTATTCGTCAACTTCCTCCTCAAATAGATCCTCCTCTATGTCTAGTGCTTTGACTTGTCTATCCTCAACCTTAGGAGCTCTAATAGTGGTGGGGCAAGGAGGTGGGTCTCGACGGTCGTTCTCGGGTCTGAACAACACGATTAGTGACATCTAGCCTATCCTATATAGTTCTCAATCTACCCCCAACAACATCAAACTGCTCTTAGGTGCGTGGTCCATCTCATCCATCCTGTGCACAAGTGTCTGCATGACCTCAGTCAGGGTAGGCTCTCTCTGGGGATTGGTGTGAGAGTCTGCCATGGGTGCGGGCAAGAGATACTCAAATCCACTACTGGTGGGCATTCAAGATACTAATTCCAGTCACAAACTCATCGACTCTCAAGGCATGGACTCAAACTATCATACTAATGCAACTACCCTAGGTGAGTGCTTTGATACCAAAATTGATGCGGAACGACACTTGGGATGGGACACTCTATTGACTCCAATAATGAGATCAACCATGAACCCAAAGGAGTAATAATTGGAACAATTATAATGTTAGCACCAACAGAACAATCACCAGTCCATAGAAGGAAGAATCGCCGGGATCGAGCCAGAATCGCTCGATCCCGGATCGGATCGACCCCCCAAGGACGATTCCCCTTGAAGCCCCTCAAACCCCACATTTCCGGCTGGATCGACCCAACTCAGTAGGATCTGAGTTGGATCGCTCGAGTCGAACCGGGATCGATCGATCCCGGCTCGATTCAGTCGATCCGGCCGGGTTCAGTTCAAATTTGAACTTAAGGCGCCGGATCGACCCTTATCGGGTCGAATCGATCGATCCGGCGTCGATCCGACCGATAAGGGTCGATCCCGATCGATCCGAGGTCGATCCCCTTATTTCTGCCCCTTCCCCCCGAGGACACCAAAAGATGCAGGTTTTGGTGTCCTAGGAAGGAAGGAAGGTGCTCCCCTCCCCCCCCAGCTCGGGCTGCCTCCTCCACCGCCGCCGCCGGCCTCCTCCACCGCCGCCGCGTCCTCCCCAGCCGGCCTCCTCCTCCTCCTCTTCTTCTTCTTGTTCTTCTTCTTCTTCTTCCTCTTCTCCTTCCTCTTCTACTTTTTCTTCTAAACCCTATCTTCTCTTTCAAGTTTGAAAGAGGTTAGAAGGAGCACATCCAAGGGAGATTTTCTTGAGTAGATCTCAAGAGATCTTACTCAAGCAAGGAAGAAGTTGTTCTTCTTAAGGTATATTTTATTTTTTAATTTCGAAATTCAGTTATAAATTCTGAAAAAAATGAAAACACATGTACACATGTTTAATCTTCTTATATCTTCTTATTCTTCCCTTACATTTTGTCAATTAGACAAAATCTCCAAATTTCACCCTAATTGGCTAATTAGGGTTGATATTTGGGGCTTATGTTGTATTAGCACAATTAGAGATCAATTAAGTGTTCCAATCACTTAATTGACTTAATTATGCCTTTCTATGATAATGGAACTATTTCATTTCGAGAAATTAGAGAAAATCTCTAAATTTCACCCTAATTAGGGTTAATATTAGATGTAATTATGTTTATAATTGTATACTTACACATGAATGTGTTTGTATTCTTAATTTGTTATAGGATTAGCAAGTATGGCTGATGAGGGACACGAGGAAGAGCAACCACAAGTAGATATTGGATGGAAACACGGTGTCCTTATTGATGCTGCCTCTAAGAGAGTGCGGTGTAACCACTGTGGTAAGGAATGAATGGAGGTGTATACCGCCTAAAACACACATTGCAGGCATTGGAACAAATGTACTAAATGCAAGCATTGTCCACGGGAGTTAGTGAATGAGATGAAAGACTACATGGCTGGAAGACAACAACAAAGAGGCATACGTATTCAACATCAACAAGAACTGCATGAAGAGATTTCTGGAAGGAAAAAGTAAGGCTGCAATGAAAGGAAGACAAATTCCTGTTGATGTTGAGGACTCAGATGAGACAGATTATGAGGATCTCTCACCTAATGAGAGAGAATGGCGAGAAGGACTACGGCAGAGTCGGCGTGCTGCCATGTTGGAAAGTGACATGCGGAGGTTCCATAGTACAAGAGAAGGATCATCATCAGGGGCTAGTGTCACACGACCACCGGCACCACCTATCAGGAGAGGTGGTTCAATGAGGGGAACGGGACCAACTAGTGGGGTTGACACAATTTTGGGAAGGAAATCTTCATCAAAACAGCCTAGCATAAAGCATGCAATGAAAGGGGTAAAGGCCACAGCTGCTTCCGCTAAACATGCAAAAAAAAATTGTAAAATGGTTTTTGCATGCAGGGGTCCCAGCCCATACAGCATCTAGTCCTTATTTCCAAACGATGATAGATTCAGTTGGTGAGGCAGCCCAGGTTTAAAGCTCCTACACCAAAGGAGATTTATGGCAAATATCTTGAAGGAATTGACTGAGATAAAGGATTGGGTGGCGTCATTCAAAGATATATGGATGGCAAGAGGTTGTACTCTTATGTGTGATGGATGGACGGGAACAACAAGAAGGTCCATGATTAACTTTCTTGTATATTGCAGTGAGGGTACAGTGTTCATGAAATCTATAGATGCAAGTGGGCAAATAAAAAATGCAGATTACTTGTTTAGGCTCATGGATGAGATGATTGATGAAATTGGCGAGGAACATGTAGTCCAAGTTGTCACTGATAATGAAGCTAGTTACAAGGCAGCTGGAAGAAAATTGATGGCAAAACGACATCATCTTTATTGGGTCCCTTGTGCAGCCCACTCCTTAGACTTGATGATGGAGGATATTGGCAAAGACAAACATGTGCATGACTTGGTGTCCAAGTCGCAAATGATTACTACTTTTATTTATGGACACAATAGAATCTTACATATGATGAGAGAGTGCACAGATGGACATGACATAATTCGTCCTGGCCCAACAAGATTTGCCTCACAATTATTGCATTGGAGAGTCTGCATCAGTTTAGACATGAGTTGGGCACTCTCATACACAGTTCCGAGTACTTGGCACATGTGGCTACATTGAGAGAGGAATCCAGAGATGTGGCACATGAGATTTCTTGCTTGGTCAGTGACCATCGTTTTTGGGAGAAAATCCACTATTATTTGAAGCTAATAGAGCCTCTAGTACAGGTGCTGAGGATGGTTGATGGAGAGGACAAGAATGACATGGGTTACTTATATGAGGCTATGGATAAAGCCAAGGAAAGGTTGAGAGAGAAGCATCCGCAAGCATATAAAAATGGTGGAAGATTATTGATGCAAGATGGGAGTCAACACTCCACCATGATTTACATGCAGCAGGTAAATGTATTATATCTTATTGTGCATATTTCTTATTAGCATGAGTTGAATTTCTAACTTACTACACATGTTTTGTACATATAGGGTATTTCTTTAACCCTAGGCATCAATATAGTGATTCCCCTCACAATGATGGTGAGGTGCTCCAGGGGACAATCAATGTCATCGGGAGATTATCTAGGAGCATGGACGAAAGAATAGATGCTATGATAGAGGTACGGCCAAGTTAAAAACTTCATTCCATTTTCATGTATTCAATATACTTTTGGAGTTACACTTAGCAACTGTATTATACTGTAGATGGACAGATTTAAACTGAAGTTGGACATCTACAGAGATTATGATGTTAAAGAAGCAGTGACCAGAATGGTCCGGGTAAGAACCTTCAGACTTAAGCTCATGCTTACTTCATAACAAAATGACAAATCACTTGTATTATGTGCTAATTCATTGTATGTTTTTTTTTTATAGGTGAGTGGTGGGTTATGTTAGACTACAAGACTGGTCAAAGAAGTCCACTTGCAAGGATTGCTATTAGAGTACTCAGTCAGACCACTTCATCTAGCCAGTGTGAGAGAAATTGGAGCACTTTCTCACTTATTCACACAAAAGTGAGGAACAGGTTGAGTGCAACTAGGCTAGAGAAGTTGGTCTATTGCCACTACAATATGAGGTTGAAGCTGAAATGCATTAAAGATAGACAAAAGAAGAGCGAGGCAAGGCTAATGACTTTTGCAGGTAGTCATTGGGAGCAACGTTTTGCAGAGAGGGAAGCATTATCATCTCAAATTGATGTTGATGAGTTATTTGATGAGGAACACCCACTAAATGCATGGGTGGAAACAAGACAGGAAAGGGATGTTCCAGATTTGACCCTCGTGATTGTTCATGGGCGGAAGGAGATTGGATGGAGTAGAGGCTGGAGATCCAGAGCTTAGGGTAAGTGAGGACCCACCTCTCACCCTCGTCCCTCTTCTCTTTGCCACGACACTCAGCTATCTTGCCAGAGACATCTAGAGTGCCTCCCACTCAGCCTGCATTAAGAAGAGCTGCAACACAAAAAGAGAAGAGTTCAAAAGCCTTAGAGTTAGAAAAAATAACATATGCCAGGCAAAAAAGAGGAAAGTGCAGCAACCTATTCGTAGTGATGACACCACACAAGATCCAAATGATGATGATGATGATGATGATGATGATGGGGCTGCCACTGGGGCCACAGGAGCTGGCCAGGGATATGCAGGAGCAGGATATACTGGGGCCACAGGTGTAGGGCTTACTGAAAGTTATGTACCAGAAACAGAACATCAGGGAGGCGGAGGAGAAGGACAAGGGCATGGACAAGGGGATATGAAGGACAACAACATCATCCTATGAGTGGCCACCTTGGGAGCCAAACTATAGTTCAGGGTCTACTCATATACCTGCATTTCAGCCTCCCATTTTACCGTACTCAGATATTAGTAGCTCACCTTATGGAGTACAAGGAGGATGGGGACCTTGGCCTTCACAAGAACAAGAGCCTAGTGGCCCTAGTGAAGCAACAAGTACATACAAACCGCTTGGTATATGGTGTCCAGCTCCATCACAATCTGGAGAAAGCTCAAGTCAACAATTTACACCAAGAGGGATTCAAATGGGTATGCATGATTTAGCAAATTCCCTCTTTGGTCATAGCTACCAAAACCCAAATGATGGTGGCTCATCTATGTCTGGAAGTGGATGGAAAGATTATTAGTCTTCTATCAAATGTAAGTTACATGTACAATGTCTTAATTTCATGTTTATGTACTATGAATGCATGTATAATTGATTTTTGATGCAAATCTTAGTTCTTTCAGGAGTTCAGATTTTTTTCTGTTTTTCCTGAATTTTCCTGAATTTTCCTGATTTTTCCTGAATTTTCCTGCATTTTTTCCAAAAAAATAAACATTTTATAGTCTGGCCGATCCAGGATCGGCCAGACTTCCCTGGGATCCAGAGGATCTTCGATCCGATCCGATCCAGGATCGGATCGACCAGGGTCGATCCCGATCCCGATCCTGCCTTCTATGATCACCACAGAAAAAGTGCGGATATCGATCAATTATTTCGGTGTCTATTCGGTCACTAATATGTTACTAAAGAAAATATTGACTGAATTGCAACTAAATAGCAAATGAAACTGTCAATGAAGATAAATTGGTCACAATATTGTGACCGATTTTTTTTTGTCGTTATTTGGTTGCTATTTTGAGATCGAATAGCATTAGTCTCTCTTCAGTCTCTAAAGTGACGACCAAATAAAACAACGATCGAATGTTTTCGGTCACAAATTAGTGACTGAAATTGTCACCGAATATATTCGGTTGCAGATGTCTACAATAGCGACCGAATAATTGGATCAAAGATTCGGTCACTATTTTGAGACTAAAAACATTTGGCTAAGTTAGTGACCGCATGTTTCGGCCACAAATTTAGTTACTATTGTGTGATCGAATTTGTGATAAAAATATTTGGTCGTTAATCGATCTCTGAATTTTCATTTATTTTTTTTAAAAAATTATATATAAAAAATAAAAAACCTATTTTACTAACATAATAAAAATAAAAACCATACAATTCCATGGTCTCAAGCTCCATCTGTAGCTTCTCTTGACGCTCCCACTCTTGCATCTTCTTCTTCTTCATTAACCAATTTCGTTTCTATGGAATGAGGTTGGGATTGTATCCCGAATCTTCGGATGGTCGTTGGCCTTGGCCTTGCCCTGGAATTGAGATGCCACTTTCTTCCCCTTCTATGCATAATGTTGACTTGAGGTTTGTTGTGCTTCCCTCCCTTGTCTACTCTCATGGTGCTCATCTTGAGTAGCATGGGTGAAGTCTTCCTCTCCAGTGAATACAATAAGGTCTGGTGGCGGTGCCGGCGGCAGTACGTTGCTGACATCTTTTTCATGATCGGAGCCCTCACTAGTAGTACTTGTCTTCGTTGTGGAGTCATTAGAAGTTTGGTATACAAGATTATCGCTTGGCTCTGGAGTTTCATCATCATTACTTGCTCCTTACTCTTGCACCCACAACCTTCTTTTGGCGTCAGGGGCTGGGGGAGTTTCAAACTTCGGAAGCAAAGGCACATCATCAAGCTCACTTAAATGAGACATAAACATGTTAACATGAGAAATAAAAAACTTATAATGCCATGTTGCATGCAAATTGCAAAGGTCATCTACCTTCAGCTCATGCATGATCATGCGGGTCGAACTCCAGTTCAACCGAAGTGGTTGCATTTACCCATGTATGGAGTGGATGTTCTCAAAAACATCTTCCATATCTATTGTCTTGGATGCTACTGTTTCAGCTTGTTGTTGGCCCGAGACTCTATATTTTTCTCTATCTTGAACTTGTCTAAGTAATTGGAGATTTTTAAGCTTCAATCTCATGTTGTAGTGACAAAATACCAATTTTTCAAGACGTGCAGACTTCAAGCGATTTCTTTGCTTTGTGTGGATCAAGCCAAATGTGCTCCAATTCCTCTCACACCTTGTGGCAGAGGTTGTTTGGCTTAACACCTGAATAGCTACATATGCTAAGTCTTCATATCCATAAGTTCTTCCATGATCCAACCACCAATCCGCTGTAAATGAAGCATGTATAGTGTTTTAGAAAATAGAACCAACTCATTCCGGAGGCAAAAAAAATATGATGAGTAACTTCTAACCTAGACTCAAAATTTGAGCAGCTCTTTGTGCCGTGCTAGTACCAAAGTGATAGAGTTGAAGTCTATAATCATGCATTTGTTTGCATACTATGATTGCTCTTTCCTCATTGTCTAGCATGCGTTTGATTACATTTTTTGCCCCGATCAACACTTCGGAGGCATTGTCATAGTTCTCATTCTTCCCATCAGTCCTATACATGTATTGGGGGTTGAAGAAATGCCCTACATATAGAAGAAAAATGTTAAAACATGATATGATTCCTTAAAATTATAAGTAATATGTAATCACAATTCACAAGAGTTTAAGTGTTATGCTTACCCGCAGCATGAAGATCATGATGCAATGTGTGCTCTCATCTTCGATCTATGATTTCCCACCACTTGGCATACGTCGTTTTGTTGTTCATTTAGATGAGCTCCTTTTCTCGATCCATAGTCTCGTACAAGTAGCCCATCTTGGATCTCCTCTCCCCATCTACCGCCCTTAAGACTCGGACAAACAGTTCTATTACATTCAAAACATTTTGCACCCCCTTCCAAAATGGCTTTGATTGAATAATGTCAGTCACCTTCTTTCCTTTCTCCCTCACCCGTGTAGGAGCATGTCGGGACATATGGTTCTCCCACTCTTCGGATGCTACCATCCTAATAAGGTTGTTATGTTGGCCATTTATGCTATCCAATGCAATATATTGGGATGCAAACCTCGTAGCTCCTGGCCGAAGCAACTCTCGTCCATATGTATGCATCCTCATGATGTCCAATATCTTGTTGTGATTGTAGATGAAGGTGGTTATGAATCTTACGTTGTTCGCTACATTTTCCACCATTGGATCTTCACAAATATCTTCTAGCATTGGGTCAATGCAGTGCGCGGAGCAAGGAACCCAATATAAGTGTTCCCTTTTCTCCATTAGTTTTTGGCCCACCAACTTGAAAGCCGCTGCATTGTCCGTTACCACTTGGACTATTCTTCCCTCTCCGATCTCCTCCACCATGTTGTCCATCAACTGAAATAGGTACTCCGCATTCTTCACCTTGCCAGAAGCATCTACCGACTTCCAAAATGTAGTCCCTGCTTTGCAGTAGATTAAGAACTTTGTCATACTTCTTCATGTAATGCCTGCACAATTCTATAAGAAAAATTAGAACCTATGTGTTATTAATTAATAACAATTAACTGACCAAATGTGTTGTACATACATGTCCATCCATCGCATATTAATGGGCAACCATATTCATCCCATATGCGTTCAAAAGTCGAAACATATGCCTTCATGTCTTCAACCTTCAAGTCTAAGTACTTTTTGTAGATTTCATTAGAGGTAGGACCTTCTACCCCTTTGCCCTTTTCACTGATAGTCTCGATCATTGGCTGCATGCTGTTGAAGAAGAACCATCTTGACATCGCTTTTCCTATCTTCTCCTTGCATATTTTCAAATTCTTGAAGGCTGCATAAATGGATGGTTGCTTCTCCCTCCGCTTGGTGAGAAATGGGTCCAATGGTCCCACTCTAGGATCGTCATCTCTAGGATATCTATTGGAACCTCAAGTATATTCGTGCTCATCCTAGCACTTGAACTCCCTTGTTCAGAAGATGCATGACCACTACCTTGACCTAGGTGCTGACTAGTACATTGGAGATAGTCCTCTTCCGCAAAAGACCTTCGACTTGCTTGCAGTGCTCGACGAAATTGTTCTATAATGTGAGATAGATAATGTAAAAAAACTTGTTGATGTTATACATTAAAATGCATAAATTATAATGAGGTTTTTGAACTAAAGTTACTAAACTAAGTTAACTAATCTTCTTCATTGTCATCAAGATCAATTATTTGTCTCCCTCTTGATAAATGCATCTCATCCATGGACCTTCGAGGAGGGGTAGACAACTCTTCTCGGATTTCTTGGCGTCTTCTAGGAATGTTCGCTTTGGATGTCTCCTTCTCCTTCATGTATTGACAAATTTGTATTCGAATTTTAGAAGAAACTCTCGAAGATGGTGCCACCTTACCTTTAATTCCTGCTAGATGTTGTTTCGAACGCTACACACTGTCCGATAAGACCCGGTTACAATACTTGCATTAGACCTTCATTCGGCCCATGTCTACAACAGTATAATGAGCCCAAGCAAGATCGGCGCTGGGAGGGCTGCTTGAAGATTAGGGACCACCACCTTCGGTGGCCATGACTTATGCCTTGCAATTTGCAATGAAAGGTGCTTATAAGTTAGACCACAAAAAATAAGTTAAATAATAAACAAACAAAAAATAAATAAAATTTTTTGGGGTTGAGAGAGAGAGCAATTGCAGCCAAGAGTTCAGACCGAGGAGTGTGTGTGAGAGAGCCCGAAGATGAAAAGCAAGAGAGTGAAAGATGAGATCGCCTTGCAATAGTATAAAAAAGCGCCTGAGTGAGAGAGAGAGAATTTCTAAAGATTGGTAAGAGGGGAGGAGAATCAACACTTGAGTTTGGAGCATAATGGGGGCCTTTGGGAGGTTTATATAGACCCCCAAGGCCTCCAAGGGGCCAAACTAGCCATTTCTGGCCGTTGGGGAGCACCCCCAACAGCTAGTTCAAACTAGCCGTTTGAACCAGATCGGCCCGATTTGGACTGATCTGCGGTGGTTCGGGCCGGGATCGGCGATCCGATCGAGCCTACCCGATCCAGATCCGATCTACTAGCCAGGATCGGATGGGTTACCCCGTATCGGATCAGGTAGACCAAAACCGACTCGGATTGGCCTATCCGATCCCGATCCGGTCGAGTTTTTGAACCTTGATTCTCATCGTCCCGATCGTGTTGGAACGAGCCAGAGGCCGATCAGATTATTATTTCTAACTTTGGACCCTCAAACCCTAGTTCTTTATTTTTAATCTAGACTAATTTAGTGAATGTGTATTTGAGCGTCGAACTCAAATTGGAAATTCGATTTGAACTCCGTCAGTTTTCACAAGTCATTCTCATCGCTCCGGTTGTTTTGGAACAAGTCAGAGGCTGATCGAATTAGTTTTTTTAATTTTAGACCCCTAAACTCGAGTTCTGATGGTTTTAAACTAAACTAATTTGGTGAATGTGTATTTGAGCGTCAACCTTAAACTGGAAGTCCGATTTGAACTCCGTCAGTTTTCACAAGTCATTCTCATCTCCTCTGCCGTGTTGGAACTAGCCGGAGGCTGATATGATTAGCATTTTAATTTTATACCTCCAAACTCGAGTACTGATGGTTTGAAAATAAACTAATTTGTTGAATGTGTATTTGAGCGTCGAGCTCAAACTGGAAATCGGATTTGAACTCCGTCAGTTTTCACAAGTCATTCTCGTTGCCCTGGCCGTGTTGGAACACGTCAGAGGCCGATCAGATTAGTATTTTTAATTGTAGACCCCAAACTTGAATTCTGATGGTTTAAAACTAAACTAATTTGGTGAATGTGTATTTGAGCGTCGAGCTCAAACTTGATGTCCAATTTGAACTCCGTCAGTTTTCACAAGTCATTGTCAACGCCCCGGCCATGTTGGAGCTAGCCAGAGGCCTATCGGATTAGTATTTTTAATTTTGGACCCCCAAACCCGTTTGAGCTCAAATTGGAACTCTAATTTGAACCTTGTAAGTTTTCACAAGTCATTCTCATTGCCCCGGCCGTGTTGGAACAAGTCAGAGGCCGATCGGATTAGTATTTTTAATGAACACCCCTAGATGCGGTCCTCTACGGCTGGTCCAATATATGTGAATTCTCCTACGGTGATGCGCTCATCACCTTCCAGCCTTCCTGACCTGCAACCTTGACCCCTCAGAAAGCAGTCTGATCTTGTGCCCTTGCCCCTTTCGTTTCCACCTCTGAGCCTTCTTCTACTATTGCCCTTGTTCTCTTGCGAGCTTCTTTTGCTAGTCTACCTCCTGCCTATGGCAGGAGACTTGGGAGCATCTTTGTTGCCTCTAGCTCCACTCGACGACAAGGCAGACACCCTTCTACGAGCTCTACCTTGATGCCCTTAGTACGTTTGTTCATGCGGCTCATGACCTAGGTGTTAAGGCCCTACATTGGGATACTTTTGGTCGTGTATTTCGATGAAATCCTCATCTTTAGCCGTTTTAGGGACGACCACTTGGACCATCTTCATCAGGTGTGGCATGTCCTACGCCATGAGAACTTGCATGGAAACCTCAAGAAGTGTGCCTTTATGATTGATCGGGTTATCTTCTTGTGGTTCATAGTATTTGTTGAAGGTGTCTTTGCGGACCCGAAGAAGGACAAAGCGATCATTGAGTAGCCCGAGCCCCAGTCCCTTCATGACGCTCTTAGTTTCTATGGCTTGGCCACGTTCTACCGTCGATTTATTTGGGAGTTCGGTACTATCATGGCCTTGATCACATACTGCATCTCGAAGGGGGCTTTCGTTTGGACAAAGGCTGCTGCCTCAGCCTTCTGTGACATCAAGGAGCAAATGACCTAGGCACTTGTCCCTCGATTACTAGATTTCTCGAAGGTATTTGAGGTCTCCTGCTACGCCTCCTGTGTCGGCATAGGTGGGGTTTTTGAGCTAGGAGGGCCACCCCGTTGCATACTTCAGCGAGAAGTTGAATGACGCCAAGTGGAAGTACTTCACCTATGATAAGGAATTTTACATGATAGTTCAGGCTTTAAGGTATTGGATACATTATTTGCTACCACAGGAGTTTGTTTTGTATTCGGACCACAAGGCCTCCACGCCTAAATGCTAAACCCCAGGCATAGTCGTTGGGTTGACTTTCTTTAGGTCTACACATTCATCCTTAAACATAAGGCGGGTATGGAGAACCACATGGCTGACGCGTTGAGTCGTCGTACCTTTCTCCTATTTCTCGTCAGCGTCGAGGTCACTAGTTTTGAGAGGTTGTGAGGCGAGTATCCTAACTGTTTTGATTTTGGTCCGGTCCACATTCTTCAGTCTGGCCCCTCTAGAGAGCACCCTGATTACATTCTTCAGGAGGGCTATCTCTTCCTTGGTGATCGATTGTGTGTCCTGCAAACCTTTGTCTGTGACTTCTTGATTTGAGAGCTCCATGCCAATGGTCTTACTGGCCATTTTGGCCAAAACAAGATCATTGAGTTGGTTGAGCATCGCTTCTTTTAGCCCAGTATGAAGCGCGATGTGGCTCGCATTGTGGCTCATTGCTACACATGCACTTTGGCCAAGCAAAGAAAGTAGAATATGGGCTTGTACACTCCTCTTCCTGTGCCTGACCGCCCGTGGTAGGACATTAGCATGGATTTTGTTTTGAGGTTGCCACGGACCATCCACCAACACGATTCCATCCTAGTTATTGTTGATAGGTTCTCTAAAATGACTCATTTTATTCCCAGTTCAAAGACTTCTGATGCGTCTTATGTAGCTCATCTATTCCTTGAAGGCATTGTGCGTTTGCATGGGTTACCGAAAACCATTGTCTTTGATAAGGATCTGCTTTTTTTCAGCTATTTTTGGAAAATCTTGTAGCATCTTATGGCACGAAGCTCAGGTTCTCCACAACTTATCATTCCCAGACCAATGGGCAGATATAGGTAGTTAATAGGAGTCTCGGTGATTTGTTGTGTTGTCTAGTTGGGGAGCATGAGCGGGGTTGGGATCGGGTCTAACCACGTGCTGTGTTTACATATAACAATTCGGTCAATAGGACTACTAGCATGAGTCCATTCTAGATAGTCACTGGCTATAGACCTAGGAGACCCATAGACCTTGTTCCTTTGCCTATTCATGTTCTAAGACATTGAATGTGGAACTTATTTTGAAAGAAAATGAGCCTTGCACCCCAAGTTTCTTCTCCCTCCCTCCTTCCTTCTTAAAACTCCCTTCCCCTTCCCTTTTCTTCCACTCTGTGCCGCATCAAAAAATGTATCCAAAGTAGTGATATAGGTTTACTCTTCTTTATGCAAAAGCCCTGCGCATAATGTTGTGGTTTAGTCCTTATATTAGAAATCCGTGTTAGTTTCACCTTTATATGTGTAGAATATTCGGTGGACCCAATGCCTAGATTTGGGGTAGAGTTTGGTTCTTTAACATGCTATTAAAGCGGTTTGACCCATTGGATGTTCTTTCTATATGTAGACGCTTGTCTCTACTTGTGTTGCTCCCCAAAATTGTTGGTTCAGCGTGAAGGGGGAAGGATGTTGTTTAGTCCTATGTTGGAAATTCGTGGGGATTTCACCTCTATATATGTAGTGGATTCTCTCAACTCAATTTGTAGATTTTAGAATTTGGGACTTTAACATGTCTTAAATAGTTCTTGTGGATTCTTAAATTTCTATGAAACATAAGGAAAAGTCAGCAATGCTGAATTACATACCATGTTCACTTTTCTTTTAGTGCAGTGTTGAGACACGCACTTAGCTTTTGTCGTTCCAAGAATATTCCCACTCTCCCACATTAGAAAGGGACAAAAATAAATGTGTTTATCATCGCTTTAAAGGTCCAATCCAATGAAAATAACATGGTATCAGAGCCCATGGTATGATCTAGGCCACACACACTGAGTTTATGGTCCACATGACAAAGCCTAAAAATTGGTTTGCACGTGAGGGGACGTGTAAGAATAGTTTCACATTGGGAAGGGGCCAACAATATTCATGTGCTTATAATAGTGGAGACCTCTCCTATCTCCACTCATTACCTTAAGGCATTGAGTTGGAAGTCCCACTCCAATAAAATTCAAGTCTTTAATGAAAATGCTTGCTACAAGATGTACAAAGGTCGAGCTACTTATGGATATGACACAAATACTAGGATTTTCATTTTTGTTTTGAAAGTACAAATACAGCATTCTCATGTCCATGGTGAATTAGGAAATTTGGGTGCATATTTGGATGTTCCTTAAACATCTTCCATGCCATTATTATTGACTGAGTGCTAAACCTATCATTACAATGGGGAGCTTCTGGTAAAGCTGGAGCATTGGACACATCCAAATTGAATTGGAGATTGGAGCTAGTTTTCTTGCTTCTAAACTCCCTGACATGCCTATCTTCAAGACCTTTGTTCATGACCCTCATTAGACACCAGTACAGAGGGATGATCACATTTTTTCCCCCTTGGTAGGATAATATGAAATCAATGTGTTGTGTGAGAAAAACAGTGTATCCTTGTTTGCATTGTTTATTCACTGGAAATTTCAGAACTGTTGGTATGGATTCTCGATTTCAGAAAAAAGGGAAAAGAAACTGATGTTCTCATCTTTCTTTCAGCATGTAACAAGAGAATTGACAAGAAAATGACCAGATTGGCATTGATGAAGCACTCAGAGTCTATTTGTTTTCACTTCCTGCTGCCCATCTCCTTAGATGGGATACCGAGAGGACCAGATGCAGACACAGTCTGGACATTTCCATAAGTCCTTAACTTCTTTTGTTGCTCGGAGTCTATGTGTTTTCTCTTCCCCCTGCCCAGCTCCTTAGATGGGATGCAGGGAGGAGGATCAGATGCAGACTCAGTATGAACATTTCCATAATCTTCCTGATGTTCTGCTCCATAGATGGGACTGACAGAGGAGAATCACATAGAGATTCAGTCTGAACATTTCCAGAAGTCTTTGACTTATTTTGTTTCTTGGAGTCTTTCTGTTTCTTCTTCCCGATGCCCCGCTTCTTAGATGGGATGCACAGAGGAGGATCAGAGACACTCAGGCTGAACATTTCAGTCTGCATCTGATCCTCTTCTGTCCATCCCATCTAAGAAGTGGGGCATCAGGACTAGTGAAATTGTTCAGACTGAATTTGTATTTGATTTTTCTCAGTGCACTGCATCTAAGAAAGGCACCAGGGAAATGAAAGGTATGGACTCCAAGCAACAGAAGAAGCAAAGGAGCTCAAAGGAAGATACCATGCAATCATTCTATGTTTCTTATTTTCCTCAGTACACACGAGAAAAAAAATTGAGAGAGATTAAGGAAAGATGCAAAAACTCTGAGGAACAGAAGAAGCTTGATACAAATGCATTTGAGTCCTTCTTGGAGTGAGTTCAAATGTTCAGTATTATCCAAATTCTTTTCTGGTAGATGTCCACCATTTTAATGTGTTATCTACTATTTGCTATAGGTATCTGTGGAGCAAACTCTCTGATGTAAAGAGAAAAACCTGTACATACCTTGATTGCTTATGGTTTTCATTGTATATGGATGGGCCCTCACAAAGTAAGGTGCTTACGTGGATCAAGAAAAAGCACATATTTTCCAGGAAATGTGTGTTTGTTCAAATCATTTGTTGGGGAGTTTTTTTCTATGCACTTTTACCATCATGCATGTTGCAACATTTGTTCAATTAAATTTATGCAAGTATTATAGGAGACACTGGAGCCTTCTCATCTTGTGTCATTTTGGGGAAAGCTTTCTGTCAAAAACCAAAAGACCTTACTTGCTGTTGCTAGATTCTCTTGGAAATATTACCCTATGCGAATAGAACCAGATATAAGGAGGTATATCTTACATATGCATGTTTGATCCTGTGACCATGAGTTTGGAAGTGAAGTTGTTTCTCTTCTCTGATTTGTATTTGATATCTATAAATCCGAAGGTTGTGCAGATGAGGAGTCTATCTCAAAAATTCCACTTCTTGTTCCTAAGGTGACTACATTTCCCATTGTTCAACATCTATTCAACAAGTTCCTCTTATGTAAGCATGATCTGTCCACAGGTACCACAACAAAGGGTTAGTGAGAAATGCGGCATATTTTCTTTATTTCATACATTTGTTTTTACCGGATGCTCCTGAATCTTTCAACCAAGAGGGTTATCCTTACTTTGTATGTTTTCTCTTTCATAATTATGCTTCTTCCTCAAAGAACTCATGTTTCTTTCTACATGAGTGGTACAATCATACAACTTTTAAATGTGCCTATGTATTAAAGTGGTTTTGACTCAGCTATCCATTTCTCTGTGAATGTTTCAACTCACTGAAAACTGGTTTAGCTGTGAAGATATGGAAAATTTCCACAAAGAACTCCATTTTGCAAGTAAGTAGAGCTCCTATGATAGAGAAATATTATATTTTAATTCCTTTTGATGGTGTGTTGGATGCGGAATTTTGGAATTGAAATATTTTTTTCAATGCCTTTTGAAAGGAGAAATTTTTTTCGACCCACTGGGGCTGTATGCATAGCCTTTTGCTTCTTCAATTACTTTGCTTCATCCCTTTATCCTGCAGCTGTTAATATTCAAGATTTCATTTGCATCCTAGGAGCTCCACTTACTTGCAAAATGGAGGACTTCTTTGTGAAAATTTTCTATATCTTCACAGCTAAACTAGTTTTCAGTGAGCTGAAACATTCACACAGGAAGGGATAGCCGAGCCAAAAAATCACTTTAATACATAGGCACATTTAAAAAATAAATAGCAAATTTGCAAAAGGATGGAAATGCCAAATTCTGTTCTCCATTAATCATTCTTAGCAAATGAATGCTAGTCGGAGACAAGCCCTTGGATCAACTCAAATCAAACGTTGGCCAAGCTACAAAAGTCCGATGTACAAAAAAAGGGCAAATAGAGCATATCAAGATTGCAGCTCACTCCTCCTCAGGTCAGCAATACGGGTCTCGCTCAAAAGAACCTCCCCATGAAGCCCATCAAGTTTACACTGGAGGGTCTCTGCCTCAGTTTGTGCACTGCTGCATTCCTCTTGTGCCTGCCATAAATCTCTCTGTAGCTCCTCCACTCGGAGAGACCCTTCAGTGTAAACTTGATGGGCTTCATAGGGAGGCCCTTTTGAGTGAGACCCGTATTGCTGACCTGAGGAGGAGTGGGCTGTGATCTTGATATGCTTTATTTGCCCTTTTTTTGTACATCGGACTTTCATAGCTTGCCCAGCTTTTGATTTGAGTTGATCCAAGGGTTTGTCTCCAACTAGCAGTCATTTGCTAAGAATGATTAATGGAGGACAGAATTTGACATTCTATCCTTTTGTAAATTTGCTATTTGTTTTTTAAATGTGCCTATGTATTAAAGTGATTTTTTGGCTAGGCTATCCCTTTTTGTGTGAATGTTTAATCTCACTGAAAATTGGTTTAGCTGTGAAGAAATGGAAAATTTCCGCAAAGAAGTCCTCTATTTTGCAAGTAAGTGGAGCTCCTAGGATGCAAATGAAATCTTGAATATTAGCAGCTGCAAGATAAAGGGATGAAGCAAAGAATTTGAAGAAGCAGAAGGCTATGCATACAGCGCCATACGTGTGTTGATATAAATTTCTCCTTTCAAAAGGCCTCAATAAAAATATTTCAATTCCAAAATTCTGCATCCAACCACACCATAAAAAAGAATTAAAATATAATAACTGAGCTCCTGGAAGAGGCTTCTAGGATGGAGGAGTCTCCAGCTCAGATTGTAGATAAGTCCCCCTCTGAGGTAGCTCATGTAGACTCCACTCCTGTTGTAGCTGAGGAGGGCGGTGTTGCAGAGACAAGTATATATTGATTTCTTTAAGTTCTCATTCCCATTGTTCTACAAATGAAACATTCTGAAGGTATACATACTGCCCTTGTAGAGAGTATGGCTATGGATATCCAGCCCATAGAGTTGGAATCAACCCTGTCGATTTTCCTCCAGTTTCTGAAAAGGAGCCTTCTTCTGCAGTTGAACCCGACTGTATGGCCATTTTCTGTAAGGACACTATGACCTGCTGCTGACGGTTCTTGATATGATTATTTCATTAGGTAAGAGCACTTATTATCTCTCGTCTCCCTTTTTGTTTTCAGCTTTAGTTGATGGGCCTCCAGAGGTGCCTAGGAGTTTCCCTGCTCTTGGGATAGAGTGGCCTGATGGTCCTCATTTTGGAGTAATGCTGAGAAGCCCAGAGCTGGCCGCTGAACTCGCACAAGTCTTGATTTGCTGCTCCAGATTGACCCTCTTCTTACCATTGAGGCCATGAGGAGTAGACTCGTGGAGTCTACCAGAGGATACTATGCATTTGGTCTGCCCAGAGATGCTTGGATGGTGAAACTTAGGACGTTATGGGATGAGTTTGCTTGTCTTCATGCTATTCAGGAGCAGAGGCAGAGGATCCAGATGATGATCCAGTAGGAGCGCAGCTTTGCAGATTACCAGTATCTCGAGTAGATATATACGCTCAGGCTGAGGCTGCTCGAGAGCTCAGCCGTAGGGCTTCTCTCTGAGTAGAGGAGCTATAGATAGATTTTCGGCAGGCACAGGAGGAATGCAGCAATGCGCAAATTGATGCAGAGACCCTCTAGTGTATAAACTTGATGGGCTTGATGGGGAGGTCATTTTGAGCGAGACCCGTATTGCTGACCTGAGGAGGAGTGAGTTGCAATCTTGATATGTTTTTTTTGTCCTTTTTTTGTACATCGGGCTTTTGTAAGCCTAGTATTTGATTTGAGTTGATCTAAGGGCTTGTCTCCGACTAGCATTCATTTGCTAAGAATGATTAATGGAGGACAGAATTTGACATTTCCATCTTTTTGTAAATTTGTTATTTATTTATTTTTAACATTTTACCAATCCAATCGCCCGTTCAGGTTTTCGTGAGGAGTAACCACTTTTTGTTTTTTTTAACGTACATTTGCAGATTTTCACATTAAGGGTTACTGTTGACACCAAAACAAGTCCCAACTAATTTGAAGAAGCCCAAAAAATCTCAAACCCAAAGAAAAGCCCCAAAAAATGTCGCAAGGGAACCCCTCCCCCCCACCCCTACAGTGGTTTCCCGATCCGGCAGGGAAAACCACCGAGGGGAACACTCCCTCCCCCCAGTGGGGTTTCCCAACCGTGGGCGGGCAAACCCACACAACACCCCCCGTGGTTTTCCCACCATGGAAGGGACCCCCCTCACCCATCTTTTCCCTCTCTCTTACACAATAAAAAATATAAAAAGATTGCAAAACCTACTGATCGTCCCTTGTTTCAAAATAGAGCTGATGGCCCTCCTTCCAAGTTCCAAATCCTATAAAAGGAGGTCAAGAGCAAGAGGATGGAGGAGACGGGAGAGACTTGAAGCTTGGAGACTTGGCTCTCCGGAAGACTTTGGGGGATGGTCAGTTTGTTGTGTTCAAAGCATGAAGGCCCTCTCTGTGGAATTTTGTGCGTGAAAAATTACCAAAAGACCCTTGAAAGGGTGGCAAATTGCATGGATATCCAAGAAGGGGCAAAAATTCTTGGAAAGGCATGGAGTTGCAATTACATCCAAAGAAGGCCAAAGTTGCAATAACGTCTTCGAAAGTGGGAAATTGCAAGCATGCCCTTATTCAAGGGAAAATTGTCAAGAAGTCCCTATTTAGGGGAAAATTGCTAGGGTTGTAAACAAACCAATGCACTCGACAAGTAGGTCGAGTTTGGTTTGAATGTTACTCGAATTTGACTCGTTTAATAAAATGAATGAGCTTTCTTTTTAGTTTTCGGGTTGCCTTTGGAATCGCGTTCGCTACAGTGGATGCGATTCAATGTTTGAGAACACATCCAGCGAGACGGTCGCGTTATGCTTTTTGTCGCGGCGGTTTAGACCGACACGTTTCTGTCTGACAGGTCATCCACAGGGACCGGCCACGGCTTTGCAGCCCACTGGGCTTTCAAAACCGTGTCCAGGTGACTGGACGTGAATACCTTCAAGTCACGGCGGCTGTACCCGACATGATTCTAACTGTTGACAGAACGTGCCCCTTTGCCATCTTTGCCATATCTTGTGTATACATGGCATCTTGCAGTGGTCGGGGGACCTCCTTCCCTCATCCCTTAGGCTCCACACACCCTCCGGTGAAGGCAAGCTCTCCATTGGGCACTCTGTCCCTTTGGACTAGCGAACCTTCTCCTAGAACCTCCGTAAGTCTCCGTACAAGTTCCAGTCTTTGTACCCCGTGGATTCCCTCATGGCAGATCGAGCTGGTTGTACCCACTTGTAACGCCCCGACGCGGAATATCGGAGCGATAATACAGTTATTAAATAGTACAGAGCGAGAAATAAATAACAAACCATTACACAAATGGTAAATACCAAATAAACTCAAATTTCATTAAGAATCCTCCAGCTCCATCACAATCGCTAATAACTCATTCATCTTTATGAACTAACTATTACATCAATGTACCAGAGCCAGAACTAGGGCCCAGAGTACTTTATTGAAATCAAACTATTACATAAGGATTCACTGACTCATAACTATACTAGCTGACTACTACTAGATAGCACTGGTTGCTGAAATGGTCACTCCTGAGCATCTCCCTCAGTCCCGTCCTCGTGAGTGTGGTCGTCTCCATCCGACACACCTGAACACATTAAACAAATATGCAGGATGAGCGAATAACGCCCAGTAGGACTTAATATCTCATGAACACAAGCATGTTTTAAATAATCAATGTCTTAAAGGTAGGTTAACTAGAGAGTATAGTCATGCAGGGCATGTAACGATAACGAGAGAACTATAGCAACTGGCATAGGGAAAATAGTACAACGAGAACGATAATAGAATGGTCATGTAACGTTATAACATGTAAATTGCACAATAGTGCAACAAGTAACGATAACGATTGCACTTGTATAGATAGCACTTGATTGTCATAGATTAATCTAGATAGTAAACTGGCATTGGATGTATGCCGTACACATCCTTGATCATTTTAACTCCCATGGGCACTAGCACTTTTCAGGTGCTGCTCCCAGGACCAGAACGGGCCCCATTGCACTAGCATTAGTCATTTCTTTATCTTAGACAATCACACAATGGCCAAAAGAGTACCAAGAAGAGATAAGAGATGGATGATAAGACGAGAGAGTAGAGAGAACGTGAACATATGAGAATAAAGAGACTGTAGATGAGATAGGGACAGTATCATAAAACGTCGTTAAGTTCACGGTAGTAACAGTTGCACGGCACTAGGTCAGGTACCAGCAATCTGGTAGAAGTCACAACCACCCACTTAGTCGTGTCGTGAACAAGGCCAAATGGTTCGGAGTGAACCCGAGACGAGAAGAAAATACTAAGGGCATGGATCGTACTGATCCCTAGAGTGTAATAGGTTTTGGGGTACAACCAGCTCATTGACTAAGGATGTGCGCCAAAGCCAAGGAGACTTACGAAGGCCTTGACAAGGAGTCCTTGACCTAGTCGAGAGTATTCCCGATGGAGAGGTGGTCCAAGTCAAGAGAAAGTGTGTAGAAAACGGGTTCGAGTGCCTCGAGTGCTCGAAGGCCGAGGGAAAACAGTAATAGTATACAAAACGCACGTGTAAAACAAAAACAAGTATATAATTAATTAGGAAAATTTAGTTATTTATTTTGCTAACTTACCAGTTACATTATTGCAAAAATTATTAAGGTCAAATGGCTATTAATAACGTTATGTGTATGTAAGTGTAAAGAAATCTTGAGGATATGATAAGTCGTGCAATTATCCTTTAAATAATTAAATTTATATCATTATTGCCATTTATTAATTTACCAGGTCGAATTAACTATAACATGGTTTAATCTTGGCTAATTAAAGGGTATAAAGCCTAAACAGCAGGGCATATGCACAATTTTTAATTCTAGTCGATTCTTTAAGTCGCGGCGAACCTATCCGTCGCGATTCAGTTCGTGACGGGGCGGCCGGGCGCGTCAGGTGGACCGGCCGGTTTGGCCTAGTCCGGGTGGAAATTATGGCATTACAGGCCGCCGTGTTCTTAACGCAACATGCTTGCAGGGCGCGACCCGGCTGATATCGCGGCGGATCGCGCCGTCGCGATATCAGGTAGGGTCCGGCCCCTTTTCCTTTTTTCCAGGGCAGTTCCCGTTTGATACCGAGTACTTGTAAATTCCATATAAAACACTGATCGTCCAAAAATCACGAAACCAGTTTTAAACAAAAGTGGACACATAGATCTATCAACATGCACGATTAATTTGAAAATAGACAAGGTTTAGGCATGATTTGATCAAGTTACTTTTCGACGACCTAAACAGGCGCAGTCAAAGTTCAACGAATTAATTAGAGATGAATACATGATGAAAATTAGGCAAACCAGGGGCGTTTGAAAGCTAACATGGTGTAGTATTTATGAAGATTTTTGTACGACATGGGAACAAGTACATGCAGGGATATAGATCAATCATGAGGGTTCGGGTACATGGTAGCAGCAGGTTTTCAAACATTTAATTCGCCCAAATGGACAAGCAAAATGGAATGAGACAAGAGGGATTTTGGAGAGGTTCATGAGCTCTTCCTAGGGTAATTTTTACTCGAGTTTAGTTTGAGAGATTGTCTACCTTTGCTTGTAGTGAAGAAAACTAGGGTTTTGATGACGAAAATAAGATGAAATCCCTTGCTCCAATCCTTCTTCTCCGAGCTCCTCATGTCCAGAACTCCTCATCTTCATTCCTTAGAGCTCCAACTATGGTCTATGGGTTGCTAGGGCCGAGTTTAGGGTGTTTTGCTTGCTTATTAGAGTCCTTTCTATCTAAAGCTCCTTCCTCCTATTAAAAATCCAAATTTCCATATTTCTCTCCCACTTTCTCTCATTTATCCACCAAATAGGATTGGAAAGAGGCTAAATTTCGTGGGTGAGAATCTAGGGTAAGTGTAGGACTCTTTTTAGGGATTTGTGTGACTTATTTAACACTTATCTTAGCCTTTTTCTATTTATTAATTAATTAAATCCGAAATTAAGATATTTAATTCCCATTCCATGATGGGCTTCTTACAATTGGGCTCACTATTTTGTAGTTAAACCATTTACACAACCCATTAGGGTTTTAATTTATTGGGCTTAACTAATTGCCCTTTTATTTCACTTATTTCTCATTTATTCTAATTAAATCTATTTACCTCATTTATTTAAATTAAAATTATTATTTTTTCTTGATTTAAAAATCAAGGTTGCTACACCACTGTTGGCCCGAGTTTAGACATCCCATTGCGTGGTGAGGGTGAGCTTAGTTGTACTCGAAGCATCCATACTCTACCAAACTAAGGTCTCATCTAGAGTGACTCATATTCATTCAATCCATTCAATTAAATGTGAAACTTCTAAAAACAAGCGTAAGCATTACAACTTGTCTGAACCACATTGATTGATTCATATTCTTGTTCAAACTTGTGTGAATTGCTTGCTTGATTGTTAAAATGGACTCATATCATCATGTTAACTCTAACATGAACTATGAGGATAATGTTAGATCTTCATCTTTTCAATCCCATGTCCGCCCATCTCACCACCATGAGGGACAAACATCAACCTCATATGGTTACGTGCGCACACCACACACTAACCAATTTGACGTCCCTTCATACCTCACTCCAATTAAAACCCGACAAGAGCCTTACTCCCACCAAGATCCAACTGTACAAAATGTTCTGAATACACTCGATCAACTCACCCCTCAACAATTAAATTTAATTCAATCTTTGGTTGAGGTGTGACTCCTCCTCCTCTCCTTCTCCCAGGCACCCGCCTTTGTACATTTCGGTGACTTCGCCATATCCTCTTGTACATTCTTCACCTCGACTCCCTAGCCACTTACACTCCCGTTCTCTAATCCATACAGACCATCTCTTGGGAAGGCCCATTAACTCACGATCACCCCCATGTACTCCCTCACATGCCCAGCAGCAACCCACTTCACTCCAACAAGCTCTTCTAAAAAAATTGAACAATATGGAGAAGCAAATCAACAAGCTCTCGAACTCCACGGGTGACCCCGTTGCCACCATGCTGGCTCTCCCTCAAATTTATATTCATCCTTCGGAGATGCCGTCGTACCAACTGTACAATGGCACGAGCAACCCCTACATTCATGTTAGAGAATTCCTCTATGAGTCCTCTCGTTGGTAACGAGATCCCATCACTTTAGCATACCTTTTTAGAAGGTCTCTTAATGGCCCTGCACTTGAATGATTCTACTCCTTAGAGCCAAGAGAGGCAGGAGACTTCAGCATCCTGCACAAAAGGTTCATTGAGAGGTATAAAGACCGCGTTAGCCTATGTCTCTCCATCACGGATCTAGCATCCGAGAAGATGAGGGCTAACGAGGGATTTGTACAATTTGTTGACCGTTGGAGGTCAATGGCCACCCGCCTGCAACATGTGCTCTCGGAGTCGGAGCAAATCAAAATCATTATTTCCAACTCCGCTCCGAGGTTCAAGCACATCTTGGCCATGAATAAACTTGATACAATGGAAGAACTCTACGAGTGGGGGTGTTACATCCAAACGCACTTAATGGACTCCCCAGTCATGGACTTATTCAATCAAGCTGATCCGAGGCACGACGGAACAATGGACGCCATCCACCATCCACCTCGCCACCATACACCATCCACTTCATACACCCCTACACATACATCTCCCATTTATCATGACATGCCTCCATCCAGACGTCCATTAATTCATCCTCCTCGGACCCAACAACCTCTAACTGGGCCATACAACTCCCACATACATGAAGAAGCTTTTGTACCCCACGTTGCACCTGCTCTGGTACCCATACCAGCTCCTACTCCCATACCTCCACCACAACAACCTTTACATCCACAACAGCCTCCACCTCCATCACAGCCTGTTGCTCGAGCCGAGGTTGCCAACAACCGACCCATCCATGAAACCACTTGGTGTTACGATGATAAACCTTCTGAGGTCATGTTCGTACTCCACTCTCCTACACCTCCTTCATTACCATCCATTATCACTAAACCATCCACTATCAAATCTCCAGCCTTTGGGTTTAGAGGTGTACCCCATGAAGATCCCTTCATCAGATTTGGGATCCAGCTTACCTATATCTCTCTTACCATTGTTGTGGATAAAGCATGAACAACCAAATCTTCTGAAGTAATGGATCTTGGGTTTCCTTTGCTTGTACAGCTCATAAGCGGTCTTCTTCAGGATTGGCCTGATCATGACTATATTTATGATATAGCAGGCTGTGTTAACTGCTTCTGCCCAGAAATATCTTGGAATGTTGTATTCTGATAGCATAGTTCTAGCCATATCCAACAATGTTCTATTCTTCCTCTCAGCTACTCCATTTTGCTGTGATGTCCTTGGTGCTGAGAAATTGTGCTCAATTCTTAATCATCACATAATTCTGAAAATTTGTCATTTTGGAATTCTCCTCCATGATCTGATCGAGTGCTTATTATGCTGAACTTCTTATCCTTCTGAACTAACTTACTGAACTTAACAAAACTGTCAAATGTGTCATATTTACATTCCAAAAATGATACCCATGTAAATCATGAATAATCATCAACTATTACGAAACCAAAATTCTTTCCTCCTAGGCTGGTGGTTCTCATCGGCCCAAACAAATCCATATGCAGTAGTTCTAATCGTTTGGAGGTGGTTACTACTATTTTTGACTTAAAAGATGACTTTGAGTGCTTTCCTTTTGCACAAGGTTCACAGACGCTATTTGTTCTTGAGCTTATCTTGGGCAGACCTTCCACTAAGTCATGTTTGATTAGCTTCCTTATTCCATCTAGGCTGTAGTGACTCAATCTTTTGTGCCATAGCTCAGCATTCTGATCTTTATTTGCTGGTAGACAAACATCTTGATCCTTTAATTCCTCTAGATAAAGAACATATAAATTCTTTTCTTTATTGGCTTCGTACACAGTTACACTGTCTTTCATAATGAGGCACTTTGACTCTTGAAATTTGATTTGATGACCTTTGTTACAAAGCTGGCTGATACTTATAAGGTTGTGCTTGAGTCCTTGAATGCATAGAATATCTTCTATGAGAGTTTTGTCTTTATTTCCAATCGGTCCACAGCCTATCACTGATCCTTTTCCATTGTCACCATAAGTTACTGTGCCTTCTTCATCTTTGACATGTAAGAACAATTTCCTATTGCCAGTCATGTGCCTTGAGCACCCGCTGTCCAGGTACCACTTTCATGCTCTAATGCTTCCCTGCAATTTAAATACTAAAATTTAGGTACCAAGTCCTTTTGGGTCCTTGCTGGTTAGTTTCTTCACCTTTTCTTTTAGGGATCCATTTTAGGTGTTTAGTTGTACATGTTATTTTAGTATGTCCTAATTTATTGTAGTGACTACAACACAGTATTTTATTTACTGTTTCAGTTGGCCTATATTTAAAGTTAGATTTATATTCAGTATTTTGTTCTGCTACAAATTTTGGTGTTGGATAGATTTTAGGATGTACAATTGTTTCTTCATTGTCAGGTGGAGTATATCATAGACCATGCCTTTTCTTACTTGATCTTCTTTCTCCTTTTAATATTAAAGTTGGCTTACCATTTGTGAATTTTTCAATAGTGTTTGTTAAATATTCCTTGTCTTTTGTTAGCGTGTTAACTTCCCGTTTAAGTTCAATTATCGTTTCCTGGTTTTCCAGATTAGTTATCTGTTCATTTTTAACTTTTAGATCTTCACATAGTAGTTCATTTCTCCTCTTTAATTCAGAGATTTATTTTTCCTAACTGCTCAGTTTCAGATTTTAAATCCGAGTTTGTGATTTCCAGACATGCATGACTTTTCTTGGTGGTTTTTAATAATTTACACACATCTTTATATTTACTATATAATTCGTTGAATGCATCTTCTAGACTATCAGAATCAGATTCATTGCATGAAGTAAAAGAAGAATCAGATGTTACCTTATCTTCAATGTTTGCCATGAAAGTTAGATTGACTTTTTCTTCTTCTCCATCGTTGGAGCTTGACTCACTGTCTGAGTCAGTTTCATTGCTCCATGCCGCTGCCATGGCTTTCTTTTTGTATCTTCTGAATTTCTTCGAGTTGTCCTTCTTCTTAAATTCTATCTTCTTTAGTTTTGGACACTCAGCCTTGATGTGTCTGGGCTTCTTGCATTCATAGCATATGGGTTCTGACTTTTTAACATCTTTGGCTTCAGGTTTCTTGAAATCTTTCCCCTTTTTGAAATACCTTCTTCCTGACTGGTACTTCTTTTTAGCAAGTATTCTTTGTAGTCTTCTAGAAAGGAAGGCCTCTTCATCTTCACTGCTCCCATTGCTTTTACCACTGTCTGATTCATCACCAGATGTGTCTTCTATAGCTTTGAGAGTGTTTCTATGCTTCTTTTCTCTAGAGGATTCTCCAAGCATTTCCATATTTATTTCATGGGCCATTGGTGACCCAATGAGCTTCTCAAGTGACATCCTTCTTAGGTCATTAGCTTCTTCTATGGATGTCACCTTCGGAGTTCAAGAGGTTGGTAGAGATCTTAATATCTTTCTCACCATATCTCCCATATCATAAGTCTTTCCAAGTCCAGCTAAACCATTGGTGATATCTGTGAATCTGCTGTACATTTTTGTGATGGATTCTCCTGATTGCATTTTAAATCTCTCGTACTGAGCTACCAAGATATCTATTCTTATTTCTCTTACTTTGTTAGTTCCTTCATAAATGATCCTGAGTTTTTCCCACATTTCCATTGCTGATATGCATGCTGAGATCCTATTGAATTCTTTCTTGCTCAGCACACAACATAGTATACTCTTTGCTTTGCTGTTTAGAGAAATCTTCTTTTTATCTTCGTCTGTCCAATTTTCTCTATTGTTGAGAACTACTAGGTCTCCTTCTTTTATGATGGACCAAGTTGAAAATCGAGACCTTGGAGAAAGAACTCCATTCTAGTCTTCTAGTAGTTGTAGTCCTCACCATCATATAAAGGGGGTCAGTTGACGGACTGACCTTCTGCGTATCCTTGAGCTTCCATTTATCTTTGCTTTTCAGATCGAGAGATCTTCTTTCTTGAAGAGACTTGGCTCTGATACCACTTGTTGCCCAGCTAGCAAGCCCAAAGGGGGGGGGGGTGAATGGGTTTCTAAAATTCTTTTTGAATAAAATTTGTCAACAAAAACACTTAACAGAAAATCACTAAGATCGATAGTTAGTGTTAGTGATAACGAAGACAAACATACAAACACATAAACACATGAGAGATTTATCCTGGTTTGGACCTCCTATCCCAAGGAGTCCTACGTCCCGTCCCCAAGCAACAACTTGGGATTTCACTAACCAAGGGTACTGTCCCCCTTAAGGACTCTTACACATCCAGCCGCAGTTGACGTTCTCTTCACAACCCGAAGAGGTACAAATCACCACCTGATACAATAGGTCTTCCTTCTTTAATGAAGGGAATAGCAACCACCTGTTCCTTACAGGTCTTCTCTTCACAACTGAAGAGGAACACACAAGAGATGTGATTAAGGCGAATGGCCCCTAAACCAAGCTTACGGCAGATTGTTTGATCTGAGGCAATGTCTGGGAGACAAAGATTTGCAACAGGAAATCTCTCAGAACTACAAAAGCTTTCCAAAGGCTAAGCAAAGAAAATTGAGAGCTGAGAGCTACAAGAATTTTAATGTGACGGATAAGCTCTTTTCTTCTTGTTGATGAGTTCTCTGAAGGCTCTATATTGCAAAAGTTGTTCTTCATGGAGTCTTCAGTTTTCTATATATATCTTCTCTTGAGAATAAAGCCGTTGAAGTGCCCATTGTCTCTTTGTTTGAAGCACGTTAGACTGTATGGTCCACAGTGTGGAACAGGTAAGCTTCCAGTCATAAATGCTTAACGAGACATGCGCACAAAGCGAAGATTCATCCTGATATCCTTTACTTCTAGTTGTCCAACATTGTAAGATATGGTACTGACAAAGACCTACATACAATAAATACCAAAACACAGATAGCTAGACTATTTCTTTACTGTTAGTCAACCTTAGAACCCATGTTGTAAGAGTGTACACCAAAATAGAAATGCCATTCTGTCACCCTAAAAAGCGTTTGCTATTGTATCATAGGTGTAGAATGCATTTAAATCTGCAATGTGCAGATGATGTGTACAGTCACAATAAATGCAAAATACTGAGATATACGCGAGAAGACTTGAATTCCACAAAGTTTTGAAAATATATTTGAATATCATGAAATATAGATATTTTCAAGATTATCTAACCATTTTGAAGAGAGCTTATGAACTCGAGAAATTGATGTTGTGTTTCGTAATCCATGTGTAGATGAAATCGATGTTTTACTTATGAAATCGTTGATAGACAAATCGTTGTTCAAATGAAAGCAAATCGTTGTTTGAACAAATCGTTATTTGAACACAAGCAAATTGTTGTTTGAACATAAGCAAATCGTTGTTTGAACACAAATAAATCGTTGTTTGAACATAAGCAAATCGTTGTTTGAACACAAGCAAATCGTTGTTTGAACACAAGCAAATCATTGTTTGAACATAAGCAAATCGTTGTTTGAGCAAATCGTTATTTGAACACAAGCAAATCGTTGTTTGAGCAAATCGTTCTTTAAGTATAAGCAAATCGTTGTTTCGATCAAATCGTTCTTTAAGTGAAAGTAAATCGTTACATCGATCAAATTGATGTGTAACTTATCGAATCGTTACAGCGACCAAATTGTTGTGTAACATATCAAATCGTTACAGTGACCAAATCGTTGTGTAACTTATCGAATCGTTACAACGACCAAATCGTTGTGTAACTTATCGAATCATTACAACGACTAAATCATTGTGTAACTTATCGAATCGTTACCGCGACCAAATCGTTGTGTAACTTATTGAATCGATGTGAGATCGAAATTGATGTTTTACTTATGAAATCGATGTGAGACCGAAATCGATGTTTTACTTATGAAATCGATGTGAGACCAAAATCGTTATTTCATTTATGAAATCGATGTGTTATCAAGGAAATCGATATGCACTTAGAATGAATACATGCTTTGAACTTCAAGTAGTAGTGAGAGAATATTACTTACAGATTTCGCTTGATTTATTTCCTTTGGATGAACTTCAGAAAAGATTGTTAGAGAGCATTTTGTTAATGTTTTGTTAATCACCAAAAGTTGCATATAATAAATAAAATTATATGAGAATGGACTGATCCTCATAATCGATGTTGGAGAGAAATCGATCTTCTAGGTGAAATCGTTGTTGGATTGAAATAGATGTTTGAATGGAGTCGATGTTTAAGTGAAATCGATGTTGAGCCGTAATCGATGTTTGAATGAAGTCAATGTTTAAGTAAAATCGATGTTCTAAATGAAATCGATGTTGACTCGAAATCGATGTTTGAATGAAGTCGTTGTTTAAGTGAAATCGATGTTTGAATGAAATCGATGTTCTGACTGAATTCGATGTTTTGAATGGAATCAATGTGGACTTTGAAAATAGTAATCGATGTGGCATAGAAACAGTAATTGATGTGGCACTTAGTCAGTAATCGATATGCATTGAACAATAATTGATTTATTTTTTCAGTGCAAACCATGAAACGATAGCGTCATAGTATGTTGTATTTACGAGGAAAATATGATATTAAATATATTCATGATATTTAACTTAATCACGAGTTTTGTTATCACCAAAATAAGGGATAAAATATAAGAGTGGTTCAATAATATATTAGTTTTGAAGGTGACAAAATAAGCAAATGTTTATTGAAAACAAATCATGACAATCATTACATTTTTTCTCTTACATATTAAATAGTAAAATCTCAAAGGCATACTTGATCATACATGTTTTTCCTCTCAGTTATCCTAAGTATAGCTTCAACTGACTATGTTATATACGAAGTTCACTTCATTACAGTCAAAGCTTTACTTCGTCATATACGAAGTCCACTTTGTCATATGTGAAGTTAAACACAAAGTCTAGCTTCAACTGACTATATTATTTACGAAGTTCACTTCATCACAGTCGAAGCTTTACTTCATCATATATGAAGTTCACTTCGTCATATCCGAAGTTCACTTCATCATATGCGAAGTTGAACACGAACTCTCACTTCAACTGACCACGTTATAATCGGTCTATTCGAAGATTACTTCATCATATATGAAAGCCACTTCATCATATACGAAGTACACTTCGTCATATTCAAAGTCCACTTCATCATATACGAAGTTAAACACAAAGTATCACTTCAACTGACCACATTATAATTATTCTATTCAAAGTCTACTTCATCATATTCGAAGTTCACTTCGTCATATTCGAAGTCCACTTCGTCATATTCAAAGTACCACTTTGACTGACAACATTATATCTTGACCAATTGTAAGTGCACACACAATCTGTATGGATATTCTTTTTACCTATCATATCATTAACATTTGTTCATCACTTCATGACAATTTTCATAATTGTAAATATAAGATTAACTTATAATGAAATTAATAATTGAAATTTTGCTTATGATATAATTCATGTTCTAAAGATACCTTGAAAAACAAATTTTTCATATAGATACATAATTGCTTAAAATCAAACTATTCTCTGAAAATTGTTCTTGTTCATAACCTTTTGTGATTGATTTTTTTTTCATATATATTGAGGGTCTAACAAGTGTTGTTGAAGTGTGTGTAAAGTTAGGCTTAAATGGCCTAAGTAAGTGTCCTTCAATTGTACAACAATGAGAAGTCAAAGGTCAAAGAAGAATGGACAAACAAAATTCCAAAATGTAGGAAAATAAAAGATCGTTCGACCAATTTCAGTATATTAGTCAACTAATTTTAGTAGAACCCTACAAACTAGAAAATTTGGATATTTCGGTCGATCGATGTAGAAAATCGGTTAACTATTTTTTTAAGAACTAACAGGCTTAGTAGGAAAGGTCAAACTAGTTGACTAATGGCAACAAATCAGTTGACTAATATTAACAGAAGTTTTGGCTTGTATAGTAAAGGAATTTCGATCGACTGACCAAGACAATCTGATCGACCGATTGCAATTAAGTTCATGTCAGACATTCCATTTTCAATTCGATTCGATCGAGTTGGATTCTTTCCAAATCATTAGGGATGCTTGTGGAACTATAAATACAAGACTTCCTCATCATTGGGTAGATCTCTAAAGCCTCCACAAGTTGAATCTTGTTACCCAAGAAAGTGAGGAGAAGTCTTTTGCCCTGGAAGAGTTGTGCATACGTAGCGACCCTAGTAAATTTGTATCCGATAAGGACCCAAATCCAGTGTTGCCTCCTACGAGTTCGAAAACTTAGAAGGGATTAATAATCAGCCTAGAGAGAATTACAAATAGTACAAGTAACTATAACATGAATTAAGTGAATTATTAAACAATTATACAATGTCCCAAGTATAATATGCGTACAAAAGTTCCAAGTACATTTCTTTTTACGTAGATAGAAACATGGGGAGATATTAGATAAACAAAAAGGAAACACAAAAGTATTCTTAGCATTTTCTTTTACCTCTATTTCTTTTTTCGTTGAAATCCAAACTTTGAAAAGCCAACATATAACACTCCAATGCGGAATATCGGAGCGAGTTATAGTTAAATATATAGTATAAAGCGGAAAATAGATATCAAACCATTGCATAAATTAAAATAAAGCCAAATGAACCAAACTTTATTAATAATTTCACTAATCTCTATTACATTCTCCAATTCATAGCCAAAACTATAGGACCAGAGTACTTTATTCAAAAGCAAACTAACTATCTGACTAATACTAAGGCATCTCGATGACAGCACATCAGGTCACTCTTGAGTCTACTCATTCCCATCCTCATGCGTGCGGTATTCACCATCAGACTCACCTGAAACACATATCAAAAATAGTGTAGGATGAGTAATAACGCTCAGTAGGACTTAATATCTTGAAAATCAGGTATGCTTTAAATGATTAATGTCTTGAATAACATGATAACTAGAGAGAATGATCATGTATAGTCAAGAGAGTAATGACACATGATAGCAAGAGAACAATAGGACTTTTCAAAAGAATATAACACAACTAGCACGATAAAAGAATGCCCATATCACGAGATAGCATGTATAATAGCACAATAGCACAATAGTCAAGATAGCACTTTGATTGACTTTCATCAATCGAGATAGTATAGCATTTTGTTTGATTGCTTCGATTAATCTAGATAGTATGACACTTGGATGTAATGTCGAACATCCTAATTATTGAACTCCCATGGGCACTAGCACTTTTCGGGCACATCTTCCAGGACCAGATCGAGCCCTTTATAATGTTTCCTAGCATTGGTTATGTTTTGTTATCTTAGACAAGCAATAGATGGCCAAATAGAGTACTAAGAATACATGAGAGTAATTGAAGAATAGACGAGAGTGTACAGAGATCGTGAATAGATGAGAAAATATGGAATAGATGAGAACTACAGGTTAGTGCACATAAAACAACATTGAATAAGAGATAGTAACAGTTGCACAACACACATGATTGGTATCGGTAGTCTAGTAGATTTCACTAACGGCCCCCCTGGCTGTGCTATGAGCACAACCCAGAGGTCCGGCATAATCATGCTGATCCCTAAGGGTATTATAGGTATTAAGGGTACAACCAGCTCACCGGCAATGGACGTCTGCCAAAGCCAAGGAGTCTTATGGAGGCCTTGAACAAGGATTACTTGGTCCAGCTAGGAGTATTCCCAATGGAGTCCATTCAAGTCAAGAAAATTGTGTATAGAAATCATTTGCCCATCTTGCCTTGAGTGCTTGAAGGTAGAGGAGTATGATAACGGTATCCAAATCGGGTGATTAAAATGAAGACAAGTCTATTTAAAATAATAGGGAAATTAACATGAGTATTTGCACTTATCGATCAGATATATTACGGAGTATCTTAATGTCTTGGCAAGTCATATGGGATGGTTTCTAGTGTGTGCATGTGTTTGAGAAATCATGGATATGAGTAGATCAAGTGTATGACTTTGAATTAGAATATCACATGTTCATGAATATATAACCTCTTTTACTGGGTTTTCTATATAAACAACATGCATAAACACTGTAATAAGACGAGAACTAGGGTTTATGCACAAAGCTCGTGAACGCGACGTACCCTTTAAAGGAACGCGACAAGGTCAGTCCAAGTCGTGACATGGTCTTTAAAGGAATGTGACGGGGTTCTGAGTCAGTCAGATAGAATGTGACACAAGGTCCAGTCGCGTTAAGAATGTGACGGGATACCGTGTCACGACCCGATTGAGAACGTGACCTATCGGACCGTTGCATTCTCAAGGGTTGTACCTGAGCCCAAAAAGGAAATAGAGCTCTTTGGATTGTGGTCCAATCCTACAAGGGCTTGACTTTTAAAAATCGAAATCAAAATGAACATTTGATGTAAAATCATGAAATCAACTTTAAACAAATCTGGACTTGCAGGAGTATAGACAGTAAAGAGTAACTGAATTATTAACATGATATCAACATGCTATGAATAGGTTCTTTCATGATGAACCACAAATATGAAACATTGATGAAAAGAGATTTATTAGAAAATAATACATAATAAAAATTAGGGGAAAATATGTCAACAATTTCTTGACATCTAGTGACATGTACAGTAAAACTTTCATGGCACGAGATCAAGTACAAACAAGGATTTAAAGGGAACATGATGGGTCGGGTACATGTCCTCAACAGATCTTTGGGCATGAAATACTCATAAACGACGTGATAGAGATTGGGAAAAACATGGGGCTTTTGTAGCTTGGATCATGGACTATCTATAGACGGGATTAATTAAGTTTTGCTTGAGATATTGTCTACCTTTGAGATCTTTAAAATCCTAGGGCAAGAACATGAAGATGCTCCCTTTAAAGCCTCCTTCTTCACGAATCCCTCAACCAAAAGCGTCCCTTCCACATCCTTCAAGCTCTAGGAGATCAATAGGGTCAGCCATGGACGAGATTAGGGTGTATTTGTATGTTTAGGGTTGAAGAGTCAATCTAAAACTCTAACTCTTCCTCCAACTCTGAATTTTCATATTTATCTAACCTTTTCCTTGCATTTATCCCTTTAGTTCTCTTAGTGTAGCTTTAATTCCGTGGCTAGCAAGTTAGGGTAGTGTTAGGACTCTTTTTTAGATATATATAAGTCATATTAGTGATTTATTTACCACTTTTTAATTTATCAATAATTTAGTTACGAATTGTGGCCTATTTATCTCTAACCCATCAATTGGACTCTTACTTTTGGCCCAATAGCTCATGTATGAACTATTACTTAAAGCCCATCACTTGTTTTTACTTAATGGATTTTAATTTTTACATATTTATTTGTATTTTAAATATATTCTTCTCAATTAAAAATTGAGACTTGCTACATCCTTCCCCTCTTAAAAAGAATTTGGTCTCCAAATTCACCAAATCATATGAGGAAGAATGCCTTACCAAATAGATCCAGATAGTTCCGTCTCATCGTCGATTCTGGTTCCTACGTGGCTTCTTCTACTCCATGGTTGTTCCAGAGTCCCTTCACCATGAGTATAGATCGATTTCAAAGTTGATGTATCTTCTTGTCCAATATTTTAATTGGCTTCTCTTCATGGGTTATATCCTTGTGCAATACTATATCGTCATAGCGTATCACATTAGATGGGTCGTACACATACTTTCTCAGCATAGACACATGGAAGACATTGTGTACAGTAGAGTATTGTGGAGGTAATGGCAGACGATATGCCACTTCACCAACTCTCTCGAGTTTTTCAAAAGGACCGATGAATCTTGGGCTTAACTTGCCTTTGATTCCAAATCTTTGGAATCTTCGGGTTGGGGATACCTTGAGTAATACATGATCTCCGACCTGAAACTCTAGGTCTCTTCTTATTTTATCTACATAGCTCTTTACCTAGATTGGGCTATTTTGATTCCATCTATGATGAGTTGAATGTCTCTACTAGTGTTTTGCACTAATTCAGGTCCCAACCATTGTTGTTTACCAATCTCATTCTAGCATACTAGTGATCTACAACTTCTACCATACAATGCTTCAAATGGTGCCATCTTTATACATGTTTGGTAGCTATTGTTGTATGCAAACTCCATCAGTGGTAGTTGCTCATTCTAGTGTCCTTTATAAGTCTATGGTGCAAGCTCATAGCATGTCTTCTACGATCTAGTTCGTCCTCTCAGTCTGACCATTAGTCTGTGGGTGGAAAGCAATACTAAAATTGAGTGCAGTACTGAGTGCAGTTTGAAGTCCTTTCTAAAAGTGAGAGGTAAACCTTGGGTAACCATTGGAGACTATGGATGCAGGAACTCTATGTAATCTCACAATCTCCTTACGTATATTGCGGCTAACACATCCACACTCCAGGTACTCTTGATTGCTAAGAAGTGTGTGGACTTGGTTAGTCGGTCTACTATGACCCAAATAGTGCCGAGTACACCATGAGTTTGGGGTAAAGCCATAATAAAGTCCATGTCAATACTTTCCCACTTTCATTCTAGTATGTCTAGGGGTCTAAGTACGCCCGCAGGACGTTGATGCTCCGCCTTGACTTGCTAACAAGTGAGGCTGTGTGTGGCATGCTCAGCTACCTCACGCTTCATGCTAGGCCACCAGAATGTTCTTTTCATGTCTTGTTACTTCTTGGTTGCACCTGGGTGAATAGTGTATTTGGCCTTGTGCGCTTCATCTATCATATTCCTTTTTAGTTCTTCATTGTCAGGAACACCGGTCCTGCCATGAATAAGTAATCTTTCATCTTCAGTGATGGAGAAATCTGGTCTGTCTGCTATGGTTTTCTTGACACAAACCAAGAATGGATTATTTACTTGTTGATCTCTGATCTCAACAAAAATGCCAAGTTGTGTCCTGAGATTAGCAACCAACACATGATTTCTCCTTCGCTTAATATTTATGTCTAGTTTGGCGAATTGTTCTAACAATTGCATTTTGCCCATAACTAAACAAGACAAGGATGCCACAAGCTTCCTACTGAGTGCATCAGCTACAACATTACCCTTTCCAATGTGATATTGAATGTTGAAGTTGAAGTCCTTAAGGTACTCCAACCAACTTCTCTGTCTCATGTTGAGCTCCTTCTGAGAGAATAGATACTTCAGGCTTTTGTGATATGAGTAAACAGTAAAATTTTCTCCATAAAGATAGTGTCTCCAAATCTTAAGTGCAAAGACAGCCACAGCCAATTCTAGGTCATGGACAGGGTAGTTGACCTCATGAGGCTTTAATTATCTTGACGAATAGGCTATCACCTTTTCTTCCTGCATTATTACACAGCCTAGACTGATTCTAGATGCATCAGTATAGACTAAGAATCCTTTGCCTTCAACTGGTAAAGTAAGGACAAGTGTAGATGTCAAGCATTTCTTTAATGTCTGGAAGCTTCTCTCACATTCCTTGCTCTAAACATAGGGGTTCTCCTTCCTGGTGAGGTGAGTGAGGGGTACAACAATCTTTAAGAAGTCTTTAATGAACCATCTGTAATAACTAGCCAGTCCGAGAAAACTCCTAACTTCGGTCACATTTGTTGGTTGCCCCCAATTGAGTACAACTTCGACTTTGGAAGGATCAATAGCTATACTATCTTTGGATATGACAGGCCTAAAAATGAAACCTCTTCTAGCTAAAACTCACTTGCTCAATATTGCATAGAGCTTATTATGACACAAGATTTACAGAGCGATCCTCAAATGCTCCTCATGTTCTTCTTTGGTTTTGGAATATATAAGGATATCATCAATAAATACCATGATGAATTTGTCGAGGAATGGTCAATAGACGTTGTTCATCAATTGCATGAAAGCTGGAAGAGCATTTGTTAGACCAAAAGGCCTAACGACAAATTCATAATGTTTATACCTACTCCTAAAAGTCATCTTATAAATATCTTCATCCTTGATTCTCATCTGATGATATCCAGACCTAAGGTCAATCTTGAAGAAATATTTAGCTCTAGATATTTGATCAAATAATTCATCAATGCAAGGTAGAGGGTACTTGTTTTTGATAGTTAGCTTGTTCAACTTCCTGTAGTCGATGCATAGTCTCATGGATCCATCTTTCTTCTTGACAAACATAATGGGTGTTCCCCATGGGGAAGTACTCGGTCTGATGAAGCCTTTCTCCAACAACTCCATCAATTGCTCTTTCAACTCCTTCAACTCGAAAGGAGACATTCTATATGATTGAAGTGACACCGGTGTAGCTCTAGGAAACAAGTCGATAAAGAAATTTACATCTCGTTCAGGGACAATTCGTGGCAGCTCCCCGGGGAAAGCGTCAGAGTAGTCTTACACTATGTGTATATCTGCTACCCTATATACTTTCTTTTCAACTACTACAGCAGCAAAGAATGCCACACATCCTTTTCTAATCATGCCTTGTGCATGTATGGCAGAGATTAGAGACAAGTGTCTCTTGTATCTACATCCGGTGAAGAATAGCTTAGGGAATTCACTAAATGTAATCTTCCCTCTTCTACAATCAACACTAGCCTCATAAGTGGATAGCCAATTGGCTCCTAATATAACATCATGGCATTCCATGGGCATACATATCAGGTCGGCTCTTAGATTGAGTTCTCCGATCATCACATCAGCTAATGGAAAATATTTGTTCAGTTTGCCTTTCTCTCCCAGTGGTGTTGTGACAGGAAATTCAAAACCCATAGATGCAAGTTTAATATTCAGAGTATCAGTAAAGTTTTAAGATATGAACGAATGTGTAGCGCAGTATTAGACAAAACAAATGCTGATTGAGAAAAGACTTGTAGTTTACCTTCCACCACTCCACCATGTTTAGTGGTTTCTATTTCTTGTACGGCTTGGAGTCTGCCTTGCCTCTTTTGTCCACTCGGATGCTTATCATTCTTCTTCAGCATAGGGCAATCGGGAATGCGATGCTTGCGACTCCTGCAGTGCAAGCATGTGCCAGCTTTCCTCCATCATTCTTCGGCAGTGTGACCAGACTTATCATAATGCTTGCAATTGGTCTTGATCTTGGGCTTCCTTTCTTGTTTCGGCCCTTCAGTGATGCTCAACAGCCGCTTCTTGCCAATGATTGGTTTGTTTGAAGAGCTAGATGCTTGCTTCTTCTTGACAATTCTACCCTTAAATGTGATCTGTGAAATCAGTCGCATCCTCTAGCAGTTGAGCCTTCTTGACTATATTGGCATAAGTCTGAATGTCGAGCGGTGCTAGTTGAGTAATATACGAAGGTTTCAGTCCATTGAGGAACCACTTCACCTTCATCCTCTCAGTGTTAACAAGGTGATTGGCATATCGTGCGAACCGAGAGAATTGAGCCTCATATTCTACCACCGTGAGGTTCCTTTGTTTCAGTGCAGCGAACTCAACGACCTTTCTTTCTTGAACTCATTTGGAGAAATATTTAGAATTGAATTCCTCTTTGAACTTGTTCCAAGTGAATTTTCCATCCACCTTAGTGGTTTCCACTGATTCCCACCACGCTTGGGTGTCTCTTTCTAATTGGAAAGTAGCTAGCAGTATTTTGTCATCATCTACACATTACATGACATGGAATATGCGTTCAGTCTCCTTTAGCTAGTACTTTGCCTCGTCGGGATCAGTTGTTCCCCTGAAACGCGATAGATTCATGCTCCGAAAGTTTAGGTGAAGGTCCCCAGCTCCTCGATATCTGTCGCCTTGAGCAGCTTGCAATAGAGGTCAAGTCAGATCCTATATGGTTTGTTGCATGTCTTGCAGTTGTGCACGCTTTTCGGCCATCACTATTGTTCAAATCCCTTAAAAAAATGAGTATGATAGTTAATAGGCTATATATCATTAGTTTGTGCATGTGTGAATTTAATTTAACTAGTTACCCATGGTTCTACCCATATCTCACATAGGTATGATAATTGACTTTAGTTGAGGCGGATCATCCTATATCATCCTATACTTAAGAACAACTTAGGCTCTGATACCACAAAATTGTAATGCCCTAATGCGGAATATCGGAGTGAGCTACAGTTAAATATATAGTATAGAGCGAAAAATAAACATTAAACCATTGCATAAATTGGAATACTACCAAATGAGCCAAACTTTAATAATAATTTCACTAATATCTATAATGTTCTCCAATTCAGAGCCAAAACTATGGGTCCAGAGTACTTTATTCAAAAGCAAACTAACTATCTGACTAATACTAAGACATCTGGATGACAGCATATTGGGTCAATCTTGAGTCTGCTCATTCCCATCCTCATGCATGTGGTATTCACCATCAGACTCACCTGAAACATATATAACAAATACATAGGATGAGCGATAATGTCCAATAGACTTAATATCTCGAAAATCATGCATGCTTTAAATGATTAATGTCTTGAATAACATGATAATTAGAGAGAATGATCATGTATAGTTAAGAGAGTAATGGCACATGAAAGAAAGAGAACAATGGTACTTTTCAAAAGCATATAGCACAACTAGCACGATAAAAGAATGGCCATATCATGAGATAGCACATATAATAGCACGATAGCACAATAGTCAAGATAGCACTTTGATTGACTTTCATCAATCGAGATAGTATAGCACTTTTTTTATTATCTTCGATTAATCTAGATAGTATGACACTTGGATGTAATGCCGAACATCCTCATCATTGAACTCCCATGGGCACTAGCACTTTTCGGGCGCACCTCCCAGGACCAAATCGGACCCTTTATAATGTTTTCTAGCATTGATTATGTTTTGTTATCTTAATAGATGGCCAAATAGAGTGCCAAGAATAGATGAGGGAAATTGAAGAATAGAAGAGTGTAGAGATAACGTGAACATATGAGAAAATATGGAATAGATGAGAACTACAGGTCAATGCACGTAAAACAACATTAAACAGCAATAGTAACAATTGCACAAAATGCATTATTGGTGCCGACAGTATGGTAGAATTCACTAACCACCCATTGTCCATGCTACAAACACAGCCTAGAGGTCTGGCGTGATCTCAAGGTAAGAGAGAATTCTAAGGCTGTTGGATCATGATAATGATGATCAGTCTGTCCCCATGTAATTTAAATTGATTACATATGTATTTTGGTGATTAACAAAATTCTATCAAAAATCTCTAACATATATTTTCCTAAGTCTTAAGTACAAGAATTATACCAAGGTCAAACAAGTCAACATTGGTAAGCATCACTTCTCTGAAACTTTAATCATTTCAAGATCATATTTCTCTAAGTCCACATCGACTTCTGTTGAAAGTCACAACGATTTCCTTCATGTATATCGTTTTAAATAAAAATCACAACGATTTCTTAAGTTATCATAACGACTTGCCCATCGTAACGATTTGCTCATCGCAACGATTTCATAAGTCATCATAACGATTTGCCCATCGTAACGATTTGCTCATCATAACGATTTGCTCATCGCAACGATTTCTTAAGTCATCATAATGACTTGTCCATCGTAACGATTTTCTCATCGCAACGATTTCATAAGTCATCATAACGATTTGCCCATCGTAACGATTTGCTCATCATAACGATTTGCTCATCGCAACGATTTCTTAAGTCATCATAACGATTTGTCCATCGTAACGATTTGCTCATCGCAACGATTTCTTAATTCATCATAACGATTTGCCCATCATAATGATTTGCTCATCGCAACGATTTCTTAAGTCATCATAATGATTTGCCCATCGTAATGATTTGCTCATCGCAACGATTCCTTAAGTCATCGTAACGATTTCTTTAAAGCTCATAACGATTTGCTTCGCGCAATAATTTCTTTAGCACTCATAACGATTTCCTTAGCGCTCATAACGACTTGCTTTGCGCAACGATTTCTTTAGCGCTCGTAACGATTTCCTTAGCGCTCATAACGACTTGCTTTGCGCAACGATTTCTTTAGCGTTCATAACGATTTCCTTAGCGCTCATAACGATTTTCTTAGCGCTTACAACGATTTGCTCTCTATAACGATTTCTTTAGTATTCATAACGATTCCTTTGATGAATACAACGATTTGCTTTCTATAATGACTTGTTAAGTAATCATAACGATTTCATAAGTCATATAGGCAACGACTTTATGTGTTATATCGACTTGATGCTTACATTATTTTTGAAAGCGTTGAATGGTCAAAGTCTTCTCATATCTGTCTGACTGCTGTACATTTAATGAAGACAAAAGTATCTTTGCATGCATGCAGATGATATCTTTTCCTTATCGTGCACATTCTGTCAACATCTTTTAGAACAAGCTATTTGGCATTGCTACTTTGGTGAATATTCACGTCAACATTTTCTGACATCAAGAGACAGCCTAGCTGTCTACTGTTCTAGCATTTAATATGTGCAGGGTCCTAAAGACCTCCTGTCATACAACGTTGGACCATATAGTCGCCAGAAGACCTTACCTCTTTGCGTGCTCAACTGAATAAAAGATTGTTGAAGCTTTCAGATGCCAAGCAGTCTAACGTCTACCAATCTAAGAGACAACAGTTATTTCAACGGCCGCTTTTCAAATTGGAGATATAAATTCAAGATATGAGCTCCAGAAGAAGAACATAGAAGTGAAGACCTACCATCAATACTACAAGCACTGCTGATCTCCTGAAAGAATCCTAGAGCCAAGAATTTCATTCGTGTCTTTAGCTCTTTGCTCTCTGTGCTGTAATAGAAATCCAAAGAAAGCCAGTATAGTTTTGAGAGAGTACCTTTGTTAGATTTTTGCTCTCAGTTCTAGCAGCTTCAGATCTTGTCTTGATAAAGCTTGATATAGGGGCTTGATTCTCTGCTCTTCCTTGTTTTGTGCTAGTTCCTTTCGGTTGTGAAGGAAGACCTGGTGGGGTATCCAGGGTGGTGTAATTCCCTTCGTGTGAAGGAAGACCAGCTGAGCTGGGTGTTGTAGCGTCCATAAGGGGACTGTACCTTACATAGTGGAATCCTGAGTTATTGCTCAGGGACTGGATGTAGGACTCCTAAGAATAGGAGGTCCGAACCAGGATAAACTCTGTGTGTTGTGTGTTTGTCTTCTGTGTGTGCACTTGCTGTTTATTCTAACTGTCACTAACCTTCATCAAAGAACATTCTTGGGTGTATGTTTTTGAGTACAGGTACTGTGACGGACCGGGGTACTTATGCCCATTAAGGCTCCATATCCAGATCCGCCTCCCGCGAACAGACCGAAGTCTCGCAAGGGATATCTCACACAAGTGTCCAGTAAGAGTATAAAAGACATTTACACAGTATAAGACACAAGAAAGTACATGTGCTCATACCTGCATATAACAATTTACAATTGTCCCATTACATTATTACATGTTTAATTAAAAGTACAACTACCTGGGGCATACCCCGAGGGAGCACAAGCTCACAAAACACTACTAACTACAACTCAACTGCTGGTGGTACAAGTCTGACACAACGCCGCTGCAAGCCAAACACACGGCAAGCTCTGAAAAGAACTGTAGGGGAGTGAGCCTCAACAAGTCACAGGCTCAGTAGGGACCACCCAAGAACCACAACAACTAAACAGAAGAGACCTCAACCTCAAAGGGTCTCACTGGCCACAAATATAGCCAAACCATTTCATGCTCACAACAATTGAATTTAAACTGCAATTAAATATAAACACATTAATTATTCACAACTTCGGAAAGTAAGAAGGAGCAACAGGACTAGTTCCACACCACTAGTCCGCTCAACAGTAGTAACGCCTAGGCCTCAAGCCTCACAGGCAAACCACGGTCACAACCGATTATTTAAGTTATAAACCGCACCAGCAAAACACTGCCTAAGCTATAAGCTTCATAGGCGAGTTTCAAGTACGTGGGTAACCAAAAACTGGCCCTTTATACCCAAACCACAATATATCAAAAGCCACACACAGAATGGCAGGGTTGGCTACAACGGCCAATCCATCACACACGAAAACCATATACGGAAGCTTACCCGAGGAAGGGTAAAGCACATTGAGTGGAAGGTCACACCACACGACCTTCAGGAAACATAGTTTCACATCAACACCAGAACAGACTGGTATATGACGTATCACCATGAACCATTACCCATACTGGGTACAGGTACCTATCACCACAAGGTACCAACACAGAAACCACAAGTAAATCAATGCCGTAACAGGGCACACTATAGCGAGCTAAACCACATTTGGTGAGTCAGCTCTCACCAACCATAACCAAAACTGTGCCACCACTCGGGCACACCACAAACCACAACCGCAGTCACAACTGTGCCAACACCAGGGCATACCTCGAACGAGTCAAACCTCGACTATGAGTCACAAACTCACGAACCACAGCGAGTGGCAAAGCACGAGTCGGAAAGGAACGACGCCACCACACGGGAATGGACTACTGGCTGATCAGGCCAGTATCCAACCCGGACAACACAATACAAGAACAACCTCTCAGTCTCGCAGTCACGGACGAAAGGTCCAACTGCCGCTCCACGAGAACAGGTTAAACAACTGTGGAGACCAACCAACACCACACCTGCAGACACACAGCTGCAGGTCCATGCCTTTCACCTCTAGAGTCTCTGGCCGGAGCACCCTAAAGTGAGGCACTGGAAAACAGGACTAGCTGGGGACCAATGTCGAATACTGGTGTCCGTACCCCCAACTACGAGCGCGCTACAAGCGACAAAAGAACAAACTCTGGGAAGTCGCTGTCCCACTACCGTCTTTCCCTCAGCCAGACGTACAACTCAAACACAGGAGTGAGGGTGTCCAGGAAGACGACACAGACCTCGAAGGTACCACACTGTACCGGGACAAACCCCGAGCACAACAAACACACGTGCCTGGCTCATAAAGAACCTGGGGTACCCGACTAGAGAGGCATTCCGGAATAGGCGTCGGACCACCACACTCGGCTAGCACAAACCACAACACTTATACGTTTATTACAAACCACGATACACGTGTGAGGAATAGCTTGTCCTGGTCACTCGTGACCTACAAGCTAGTCTACACAAATACATATAAACCATATTAATAATAACACCACGACCTGTCATCAGTCTCCTAGTGACAGTGAAGGTCACACTAAACACAGTACACAATATTCACATAATAACCATACTTAAACTTTACTAATCATTCATCCAGAAGAATCTACAAAAGATCCTAAAGGATCAAGGCTAGGTTCAGATGTGAACCTCATCGCCACAATACCACGAACTAATCATAATAATTAAGATACAATAAGCAAAATAATGTACGATATGCCATGCACACACCAACCACATGCACGACATCAAAACCCCGTAATATTTCACATAAATCTTGTGCGCTAGGGTATAGTGAATCCCACGCACACACGTAAAGAACTAGTAAACTACATAGCCGGTAAGCTGGCCTTAAAAGCCCTGTGCTCTAGGAGCACCACAGGTGTTAATGCACCGCTCAGTATCGATAAACACATTGCATCGCAATACTTGCAACAAAAACACTGTGAAACACACTGTGCTGATACATGCAAAGGTTGGCGGCAACATCGATTGCCGTCCATAGGATATAGACGACAGTATTTCTTGCCGTCAATACTAAGTAAGCGGCCACCACCTGGCCGTTTACTCAAAATCAACGGCTAGAAACCTATCTGTTAATCTTCCAACGAAGAACTCAGCGTCAACCGATGTTGACGTCGAGATCTTCAGTACTCAACACACACACAGTGTAACACCCTCCTCCGACATCACACAAATACATACATAACCTTTGATCGGAAGAGGGGTTACGCAGACAAACTTTCGTTATGGGTAGATATATCCGTGCAATGCACAAAACTGGCAAACCATTCCACAAAGGTATCTTCGAACACATTATAATTCAGTAGGTAACAGAGTATAAATACTCATTATTTACAAAAGACAAGTTTCTCTCTCTCTAACTTAATACATTATCAACTAAAAGAAAATACTAAAACTACATTATTCTTCTTCATATCTTCATCGTCCGCAGCGGATTTAGGATTCACATGTAGCTGAGATTATACACACCTTCAATCTAAAAAGGGTTGGAGGAAATAAAGGCGTGAGTCGGAAGGACTCAGTAGGTGACAGTAAACATACAGATAGAAGTTTCAAATTGCAGAACTTCAAGAGTATTCAGAAAGTGCATATATGGAACAAACATAATTGCTCATGAATTTCATACTTAACAGAAACATATAGCTCAAATTGATTTCATAATGAGCTCCAACAAATCACAGAATAAGAGTCATATTTGTCTTTCAGAATTCAGACCATAACTTGATTTGGAAACAAATTCGACAGACATCACTGCTCTCAAGAGGTTACTGTATAGACGTAATATACCATCCTCAGTGCCTAGGCGATTCCAGCACCTTAGATCTTGTTCATTGCGCAAGAACGGGGTATAATTATTTTATTATCCACCATCATCGATTCCTTGACTTGGATTTACATACGTACAAACTGTCGCCCTCAGCTGATCACAAGTAGCGGGTGCTACTACAAGTGATCCTAAACCCTCTTTTGAAGAGAGCACTGTCTTCAGATCATAAACTTCTTTTCATGAGCATAACGGAAATGGGAAATCCAAAGGCAGTTTTGGTTGAGAATTAATACAAATATCTTAGTGACAAAGTAGCTCAGAGTTCAAGAGTATAAGAAAGACAATTGGCTGAGACAGGGTTATGACTCAAGCCAATAACTTCAGAAGATTTGAATCATATAAGAATCCAAAAGAAAATGGAGATCCATAATGGTCATCACAAATTATTCACATCTCATGAGGTATTCCAACATATGAACTCTCAAGTGGTCAAGTTTTATAAACTTAGATACCGAATACTGAAGAATAGACTCAATCGGAGTACTATTCGTAATTGCTAACTTTAAGAATAACTTAAGGGAGATTAAGGTACATAACGTGGGTAAACTTTGAGGTAGTATGACAATAAATACCAAGGTAATTGAGAGGGTAACTTCCATGGTTTTTAGGATGAAGTTCTAGCATGGATTTAGACATGAAAGGGTGCAAAAATTCAAATCAGGGCTGCACCTGTCGACAGCCAAGAAGGGCCTGTCGATAGATGGTTGCAGACAGAACTTTAACTTGCTGTTCTGTATGGATCTGTTGACAGCAATAAGGGATCTGTCGACAGATGTGTACAGTCCAGCAACCTGGTGTTCTGGAAAACATGCGCCTGTCGACAGATTTGGGCTGCCTGTTGACAGCTGCCTGTTCCTCACTCATAAATGACTTAGAATGTACTCTAAACATGCTAACCATGGAACTTATGTATCTAGGCATGATGTATATCAAATAGAAAAGTCTAATTATAGTTCTCACAGTGGTTTATAAACCGAACAAGCGAGATGAAACGAGAGGTTTGCAATTCAAGCTTGTCTAGCTAAAAACTAGACATAGTATATTGTTGGAAGTGTGGTCTTGATAGCAATGGTTTATTGGGAGATTCTTACAAGATGGACACTAAAACACAAGATATTTAATGTTCCAAATCAAGGCTTGGGGTACAAACATCCAAATGGAAAGAAATCACAATATTCTAGGATATCGAAATTTCTAGCAAAACTCTATAACATAAACTTAGATCATGGGTGGAAGAAGAAGCTAGAAACCTACTTAATCTATAAGAGGAGTGGAGATTCTTCTTTGGTAATAACATAGTTCCAAAGGTAATTAGGGAATCAACAAAAGTTTAGAGTTACAATCACATATACAGATTAAACCAAGATTGGTCTATAAGCTCAAAGGCCACATGTGTAAAGCCATGATCTTTCTAACCAGAGCAGTGGGTAGAAGTATGAGGAGAAGATTGGAACCTATACAATACCTACTTATATCCAATAGGAAGAATTCTGAAAACATACACATGCTACAACATGTTCACAGAAGGTGAACAAACAGTTCTGAAAGTGTTTATGAAGTCAAAACTGATGTGTGAGGATCTAAACACCTATACAGGAAATTCTTTAACATCTTTAGAGGATAAGAATGAGAAAGGAGAAAAGGGATCCTACCAATACACATGATTACATCTAATCAAAAGTGAAACTAAGCAAGAGGAACTATACAGGTCATAGCACAAACAAGAGACATGGTTTCTACGAATGAAGAAACCATGAGCATGTACATAGGAAACTGAGAAGGATTTGAGGTATGCCACCTACTTGACTTGGTGAAGAACAAAGGTACTTCTTTTCTCCTCAACATAGGAATCAACAGAAGCAAGGAGAGGGAAACTTGTAGAAATAGCCATGTCAGTTTTAATTGGAGCCGCTCAACACCTCCAGGAGCACAGCAGCAGCAGCTACGGCCAAGCAACTACAGTGGTGACAACTAAAACGGCAATAGCAACGACAGGAGCAAGAACAGGCGAATCAACAGCTCCAGTACCAACGGCAGAACCAACAAGAAGGGAGAAACATGAGCAAGAGCAAGATTGGCCAGTGGTGGGGAAAGCTCTCACGAAGGGTTGAAGGGGAGGTTTTATAATTCTTCCAAGTTACATGCATGCTGGCACGTCGGCCATACTGGTGTCTTCATGAGACTTCATACATCCATGCAATAGACACGTTCACCATTGCCTCACACCCCTCCTACACGTACCTAGACATGTGTTGGCCTTACACATTAGTTTAAATGGGTCTTACATAGCCATAGTACGTAAGCAAGAAAAATCCAAAGAAAATAGTTACCGTAAATAGTAGATAATTCGGCTGATCCATTTGTCTCCTTGTTTACATATCCTAATGATGTCCAATTGAGTTGAAATTTCAACCATAGATTAATAGGAATGTTTTACAATTTTTTATGATTTTTATTTAATTTTTAGAATTTATTTTCTACTGGGTGAAAAATCGCCCCAAAAATAGTTGCGTCGGCTAAATCTCAAAATCCGATCGTCAAAAATTTCAGATAATTACATATTTGATATCACCACATTTTTCTAAGAATTATGGTGTTCTCAGATTTCATTTTCGTTACAGTTTTCCGGTGTCGTCCTGTCGGGGTGCACACCTCTGAGTACGTTACTGGAATAACATTTATTGATGTAAATAAACCCTACATTAGAGTTAATTACATCTCATGATAGTGGTTATATTTAACAATCTAATTATTCATAGTTTTCTAGTAAATAGAGTTTTCGGGGTGTTACACACAGGACACACAGAACCGCCCCAGGCCAATCACACGGGTAATCTAGCCCTATAAACAACAGAAAAACGAGGGAAAACACTTCCCCTTACATCTGTATACTATAATCAAACCGGAAAAGTAAGATCCAACACTTGGATCGATCAAACCACCCAATCTCCCAGCATGGTAAACCTTTTTCCCGAAAACACGATTAACAAGCAGTCTATGCAAACAAAGCATGACAAATCAAAAAGGAGAAATCAAGGAGTCCAGTCCCTACCTCTGAAACGCAAATAAACTCCTAAAGAACCTCAAATCGCGCCGAAACCCCAGGAGCTTCCCGCGAACACCGCCCTCCAATCCGTCATTCCCCGCCTGATCTGCCGCTGCTGCACGCATCACGGCCTTCCCACATGCTCCCGTCGATCGCCGGAAGTAGTGAAGAGGTACAAGGGTACAGGTGGGGGAAGAGGAGGGGAGAAGGTGGGGAAAGAAGAAGGCTCGGGTTGCCCCTAAAAACACAGGCGCCTCAGGTTAACGCCAACCTCTGCGCCGCTAACCAAACTGTCACAACTAGGCGTCCACATTGCTCGCCGCCAAGTTCATGCAATAGAACCCACTAGAACGAACAATAGACGTCCACATCGATGGACGCCAAGAACATGTTAACGGCAACAACCTTTCCTCCAACACACATTAAACGACACACACCTGGACGCCAACCCACTGTTGATGTCCAGCGCATTGAACACCAACACATATCCATAACCAACCCCGGTAAGGATCCAATAAGAAACACATAACACAAGTCGCACTGGTCAAGATGTGACCACCCCATACACTAAACCGAGGATCCACGAAGATCCGAAAAATGCGCGACGTTACATTACTATCTCCTAAAAAGAAATGTCGTCCTCGACATGCGAAACAAACCACAATAAACCAGATTATCACCTAAAAAGAAACAAAACCGTACACAGAACAAGTAGGATACTCTTCTATTGCATCTGCCTTTCAAATCATCTGTGCTGACTGAAAAACTGATTCAATCTATTTATTTTTGTACTTGCTCTGCTTTCCCTTTTCCTTAATTCATTTCATAACTGCACTGCCCGATTATTATATACCGCTCTTTCTTCTACCTTTCAGCCATAAGCAATTCTACCTTGCTGTTGGCGCTTTATCTCTTTGGACTGAACCTGCTTCCACAATTTTCTGGCTGTGTTTGCAACATTCCTTTCGGGACCGCTTTATCTTTCTTGAATATCTTATACTGTAATATTCTATCATGCCATAATTCTTCCAAATTCTTAAATTTTCCCGGTGCCATTTTCTTTTTCTATTTATCATTGCTTGCTGTTATCCTGTCTCATTTGTATTTACATTTGCAACTGTCACCTCTTCAAAGAAAACCAATCACCATCTTTGAATTTTCTGCCCCTTTCATATTATTCTACTCATACCGCTTTAAATCATTTCTGATTAAAAACCATAGTAACCTCTGTTGTTTTATTTGTTACACAAAACTTTACACTTTCTCCTTATTCAAGCAAACCTTGAACAATCTGTGAATATTAAATCTTTCTTGCTTCCGCTTCCGTTGCGCTACTTTGATCCTGCTGAATATCTGACAGAATATTTCATACATTCTGCTTCTACTATTATTCACAATTGCTGCACACTTTCATAATTGCTTTGATTCCGGCTATATTCAATACTGACTATTTAATCTTCTCAAATCACCTTAATTAACTGATCAATATTGGCAGACAATATCGAAGCTTCTAAACTGCTTCCTTTAATACTTTAATTCTGATTGTGCCACACATTTCCCAAATCTGAATTCTACCATGCCATTACATTATTGACACACTCTACTTTTCATATTTCTTTTTAGCTTCAACTTACACTTCCTGACTGACTAATCACAATATTTCTACCATTTCTCAAAACATCTACTTTCATTACTGTAACACTTTCTTTTTAGGGAAGAATTAAACTACTCAGCTAACTTTACATGCATTAAACTTTATTTCAATCGGGTCAGATGGTACCTTAAATCGTTCACTATTTATCTGATTGCATTTTTTTTCTTTCTATACCTGACGATTTCAATTTCCATTCAGCCATGCTCAGATCTGCACACTATTCCTTAACTGTCCTGCCTTTTATTCTTATATCGAATTTTAAAATACTGCCTCGAGAAAACACTTCTGCTTAAACTAACCCACTTTCTGTGTGCTGCCATGCAAACTCTTATTGATCACTTTCTCGATCTTTCAGTTATATCTGTTTCACAATCTATCATACTCTTTCTTTTTCCAGATTAATAATCTGCCAACTGTATTAAACATAATATCTTTTCTGTAAACATTCTTCTCAATTATTGTGCTACCTAGCTGTTCATCTTGTACCACTCATACCGCTATTGCTGTTGTCACACAAGTATTCTTTATTCACAACTGCCAAGGCCATAGTCTGGAGCCAATCTCGTTAAATACAATAGCCTATTCCGCCTGATTCTCTATTTCACTAAACCTGGCACCAGTTAACTGTTTCTTAAATAATCCGCTTCTTTCTATTCTGATTCACATTACTCTTATTTTATTCCGTACAGCCTCAATCTCTTTTAAACACAAACTTCACCTATTCTCTTCTCAAATTATACTCAATTTTTAAACAACAGTAACCTTATTTGTAATACTGCATCCGACTCTATATAATTCTCATAAACTGCCACTTGCTAGGCCGGTATTTTTCTTGTGCTCAGAAAAGTCTAACTATACAGTAATCTTTTTTTACCCTTTCTTTACTTAACTAACCACCTCTGCTCAACTCTCTAATTGTCAAGACACCCTTATCCTTATCGGACTGTCACAATTCTCTATTCCTCTATGTATCCGTACTTCATCTGAAACCAATCTGCCTCATTTAATCATTCTCAAGTTGCCAAAGCTCTAATCACATTATTACTCAAGCCGCTTCTCAATTCCTACTAACACAAATCTCAAACACAACAATACCTCTGCCAAGGTCCTCTTCTTGCAACTTATCACACCCATACACTATTCTTTACTGGTAACATTCTGTTGATCTGTCACACTGACACCTCATATTATACCTGTCTCTGTTAACCTTATTCTTTACTAGAGCACCATTTGCAAATATCCTTCTGAGATTGCCTTTCACTTTTTCTAACCAACATAATTAACTCCACTGATTCCTTTAATACCTGCCACTGAAAACTTTTAAACACAAAATTTCAACTGCACCCTGGCACACTGCTGCAACGACACAACTTATACCACTAGCCACTCTATGGCTCAACAACTGCTCACAACTGCTAATTTAACAAACAGAAACACACGGTTTGCGTGCCAAAAGCTCACATAAAAATCACTTTATAACACATAAAACCACAGACTTACTACCAGCAGTGGACAATAATTCATGTATTGGGACATTGTAACTTCAATGTCTTTTCATATTCTAACTGGACCATGCTCTGATACCAACTGTGATGGACCGGGGTACTTATGCCCATTAAGGCTCCATATCCAGATCCGCCTCCCGCGAACGGACCGAAGTCTCGCAAGGGATATCTCACACAAGTGTCCAGTAAGAGTATAAAAGACAACTACACAGTATAAGACACAAGAAAGTACATGAGCTCATACCTGCATATAACAATTTACAACTGTCCATTACATTATTACATGTATAATTAAAAGTACAACTACCTGGGGCATACCCCGAGGGAGCACAAGCTCACAAAACACTACTAACTACAACTCAACTGCTAGTGGTACAAGTCTGACACAACGCCGCTGCAAGCCAAACACACGGCAAGCTCTGAAAAGAACTGTAGGGGAGTGAGCCTCAACAAGTCATAGGCTCAGTAGGGACCACCCAAGAACCACAGCAACTAAACAGAAAAGACCTCAACCTCAAAGGGTCTCACTGGCCACAAATATAGCCAAACCATTTCATGCTCACAACAATTGAATTTAAACTGCAATTAAATATAAACACATTAATTATTCACAACTTCGGAAAGTAAGAAGGAGCAACAGGACTAGCTCCACACCACTAGTCTGCTCAACAGTAGTAACGCCTAGGCCTCAAGCCTCACAGGCAAACCACAGTCACAACCGATTATTTAAGTTATAAACCGCACCAGCAAAACACTGCCTAAGCTATAAGCTTCATAGGCGAGTTTCAAGTACGTGGGTAACCAAAAACTGGCCCTTTTATACCCAAACCACAATATATCGAAAGCCACACACAGAATGGCAGGGTTGGCTACAACGGCCAATCCATCACACACGAAAACCATATACGGAAGCTTACCCGAGGAAGGGTAAAGCACATTGAGTGGAAGGTCACACCACACGACCTTCAGGAAACATAGTTTCACGTCAACACTAGAACAGACTGGTATATGACGTATCACCACGAACCATTACCCATACTGGGTACAGGTACCTATCACCACAAGGTACCAACACAGAAACCACAAGTAAATCAATGTCGTAACAGGGCACACTATAGCGAGCTAAACCACATTTGGTGAGTCAGCTCTCACCAACCATAACCAAAACTGTGCCACCACTCGGGCACACCACAAACCACAACCGCAGTCACAACTGTGCCAACACTAGGGCACACCTCGAACGAGTCAAACCTCGACTATGAGTCACAAACTCACGAACCACAGCGAGTGGAAAAGCACGAGTCGGAAATGAACGACACCACCACACGGGAATGGACTACTGGCTGATCAGGCCAGTATCCAACCCGGACAACATAACACAAGAACAACCTCTCAGTCTCGCAGTCACAGACGAAAGGTCCAACTGCCGCTCCACGAGAACAGGTCAAACAACTGTGGAGACCAACCAACACCACACCTGCAGACACACAGCTGCAGGTCCATGCCTGGCACCTCTAGAGTCTCTGGCCGGAGCACCCTAAAGTGAGGCACTAGAAAACAGGACTAGCTGGGGACTAGTGTCGACTACTGGTGTCCGTACCCCCAACTACGAGCGCGCTACGAGCGACAAAAGAACAAACTCTGGGAAGTCGCTGTCCCACTGCCGTCTTTCCCTCAGCCGGACGTACAACTCAAACACAGGAGTGGGGGTGTCTAGGAAGACGACACAGACCTCGACAGTACCACACTGTACCAGGACAAACCCCGAGCACAATAAACACACGTGCCTGGCTCACAAAGAACCTGGGGTACCCGACTAGAGAGGCATTTCGGAATAGGCGCCGGACCACCACACTCGGCTAGCACAAACCACAACACTTATACGTTTATTACAAACTACGATACACGTGTGAGGAATAGCTTGTCCTGGTCACTCGTGACCTACAAGCTAGTCTACACAAATACATATAAACCATATTAATAATAACACCACGACCTGTCATCGGTCTCCTAGTGACAGTGAAGGTCACACTAAACACAGTACACAATATTCACATAATAACCATACTTAAACTTTACTAATCATTCATCCAGAAGAATCTACAAAAGATCCTAAAGGATCGAGGCTAGGTTCAGATGTGAACCTCATCGCCACAATACCACGAACTAATCATAATAATTAAGATACAATAAGCACAATAATGTACGATATGCCATGCACACACCAACCACATGCACGACATCAAAACCCCGTAATATTTCACATAAATCTTGTGCGCTAGGATATAGTGAATCCCACGCACACACATAAAGAACTAGTAAACTACATAGCCGGTAAGCTGGCCTCAAAAGCCCTGTGCTCTAGGAGCACCACAGGTGTTAATGCACCGCTCAGTATCGATAAACACATTGCATCGCAATACTTGCAACAAAAACGCTGTGAAACACACTGTGCTGATACATGCACAGGTTGGCGGCAACATCGATTGCCGTCCATAGGATATAGACGACAGTATTTCTTACCGTCAATACTAAGTAAGCGGCCACCACCTGACCGTTTACTCAAAATCAACGGCTAGAAACCTAGCCGTTAATCTTCCAACGAAGAACTCAGCGTCAACCGATGTTGACGTTGAGATCTTCAGTACTCAACACACACACAGGACGCACAGAACGGCCCCAAGCCAATCACACGGGTAATCTAGCCCTATAAACAACATGAAAACGAGGGAAAACACTTCCCCTTACATCTGTATACTATAATCAAACCGGAAAAGCAAGATCTAACACTTGGATCGATCAAACCACCCAATCTCTCAGCATGGTAAACCTTTTTCCCGAAAACACGATTAACAAGCAGTCTATGCAAACAGAGCATGACAAATCAAACAAGAGAAATCAAGGGGTCCAGTCCCTACCTCTGAAATGCAAATAAACTCCTAAAGAACCTTAAATCACGCCAAAACCCCAAGAGCTTCCCGCGAACACTACCCTCCAATCCGTCATTCCCCGCCTGATCTGCCGCTGCTGCGCGCATCACGGCCTTCCCACGTGCTCCCGTCGATCGCCGGAAGTAGTGAAGAGGCACAAGGGTGCAGGTGGGGGAAGAGGAGGGGAGAAGGTGGGGAAAGAAGAAGGCTCGGGTTGCCCCTAAAAACACAGGCGCCTCAGGTTAACGTCAACCTCTGCGCTGCTAACCAAACCGTTACAACTAGGCATCCACATTGCTCACCGCCAAGTTCATGCAATAGAACCCACTAGAACGAATGATAGACGTCCACATCGATGGACGCCAAGAACATGTTAACGGCAACAACCTTGCCACCAACACACATTAAACGACACACACCTGGACGCCAACCCACTATTGATGTCCAGCGCACTGAACACCAACACAGATCCATAACCAACCCCGGTAAGGATCCAATAAGAAACACACAACACAAGTCGCACTGGTCAAGATGTGACCACCCCATACGCTAAACTGAGGATCCACGAAAATCCGAAAAACACACGACGTTACAGGTACTGTCAAAGTAACTTAGAAAAAGACCCATTCACCCCCCCCCTCTAGGCTCGTCAACTGGGCAACAAGTGGTATCAGAGCAAGTCTCTTCGACAAAGAAGAAGATCCAACGATCTGAAGAGTAAAGATCCATGGCAGCCCAAGGTAACATTGAAGGTCAGTCTGTCAACCGACCGCCTCTCTTCGATGGTGAAGATTATGCTTATTGGAAGACCAGAATGGAGTACTTTCTACAAGGTCACGACTATTAGATATGGTCAATAGTAGAAGAAGGCGATCTCCTGGTCACAAATGAGAAAGCTCAGTGGACAGATGACAACAGGAAAAAGATCTCCTTGAATTGTAAAGCAAAGAGTGTTCTGTGCTGTGCTCTAAGCAAAAAGGAATTCAGCAGAGTTTCAGCCTGCAAATCTGCAATGGAGATGTGGGAAAAGCTTAGAATTACCTATGAAGGCACGGACAAAGTGAAGGAGACAAGAATTGATATTCTTGTTACTCAATATGAAAGATTTCAGATGCAATCAGGTGAGTCCATAACTCATATGTTCAGTCGATTTACAGATATAACAAATGGATTGGCTGGACTTGGGAAAACCTATGAGATTGGAGACATGGTGAGGAAAATTCTTAGATCCTTACCATCCTCATGGACCCCAAAGGTCACAGCTATTGAAGAAGCTAATGATCTGAAAAGGATGTCTTTGGAAAAGCTCATTGGGTCCCTTATGGCCCATGAGATCAATATGGAAAGGCTAGGAGAGTCCTCTAGCAGAAAGAAGCATTCAAATGCTCTTAAAGCAGAAGAAGACAAGTCAGATGAGTCATCAGCTGAAGATGAGAACTCAAGTGGTTGCGAAGATGAAGAAGCTATGCTGTCAAAAAGATTACAACACATTCTAGCAAAGAAGAAGAAGTTCCAATTTGGTAGAAGACACTTTAAAAGAAATAAAGACTTCAAGAAACCAGATGGAAAGGATCAAAAGAAGAGTGAGCCTATATGCTACGAGTGCAAAAAGCCAGGACATATCAAAGCTGAATGTCCAAAGCTCAAGAAGCCTGAATTCAGGAAGAGAGAGAGCTCCAAGAAATTCAGGAAATATAAGAAGAAGGCTATGGCAGCTACATGGAGCAACACAGCGACTCAGACAGTGAGTCAAGCTCAACCAGTGATGAGGAAGAAGCGAACTTGGCCTTCATGGCAAATACCGAGGAAAAGGTAACCTCTGACTCATCCTTTGATTCTTGTAATGGTTCAGATTCCGATAGTCTAGAAGAAGCCTTCAACGAATTATACAGTAAATATAGAGAAGCAACCAAACTATTAAAAGTAAGCAAGAAAAATAATGCTTGTCTAGAAAACACAAATTCAGATATAAAATCAGAAAATGAACAATTAGAAAGCCAAATAACTGAACTTAAAAGGAGAAATGAATTGTTATGTGAGGATCTAAAAGCTAAGAATGAACAAATAATTAAACTAGAAAAACAAGCAAGCTCAGATGAACTGAAAACCAAAATTAAGACACTAACAGAAGAAAATATTAAGTTATCTAGCACATTGGAAAAATTTACAAATGGTAAAAACCCCTTAATACTAAAAGGTGCTAGAAAATCAGGAAAGAAAAAACATGGATTAGGATATACACCTCCAGATAATGAAGAAACCGTAGTCTATCCTAAAATTTACCCGACTCCAAAATTTGTACCTGAACAAGACATATCATATAAAGCCAATTTCAAATATATTGAAAGAGTAACAAAAACATCTTGTTGTAGTCATTGCAATAAGTTAGGTCACATAAAAGCAACATGTCCAACAAGACATAAGAAATGGATAATAAAAGGAAAAGTTGATGATACTAACCCTTCAGGACCCAAAAGAATTTGGGTACCTAAAACATGATGATTTTATTTCAGGGTAACACTCAAGCATCCAAATGGTATTTGGACAGTGGGTGCTCAAGGTACATGTCAGGGAATCAGAAGCTATTCACCCATCTCCAAGCTGAAGAAGGAACAATTACCTACGGAGACAATGGGAAAGACACAGTAATTGGCAATGGTTCTGTGAGCAACAAAGGAAAAATAGTCATTGAAGATGTATTGCTTGTCAAAGGGCTGAAGCACAATCTCATCAGCATCAGCCAACTTTGTGACAGAGGTCACCAGATTCAATTTCAAGAGTCAAAGTGCAGCATATTGAAGGAAGGAGCAATAATTTTCGAAGCCAATAGAGAAAAGAGCCTGTATGCACTCCATCTTGAAGAACTCAAGGATTAGGACGTCTGTTTGGCAGCAAACAAGGATCAATCAACTGAACTGTGGCACAGAAGACTAGGACATTGTAGCATAGATGGTATGAGAAAATTGTTAAAGAAAAATCTTGTGGAAGGTCTGCCAAAGGTCAGCACAAAATTGGATGGCGTCTGCAGACCTTGTGCCAAAGGAAAGCATGTTAAGAGTTCCTTCAAGTCAAAGAATGTGGTAACAACCTCAAAACCCTTAGAACTCCTTCATATGGATTTATTTGGGCCAATGAGAACCACCAGTCTTGGAGGAAAGAATTTTGGTTTTGTTATTGTTGATGATTATTCCAGATTCACTTGGGTTTCCTTCTTAGAGCACAAAGATGATACATTTGAAAGCATTGTAAGCTTCAGCAAGAAAGTTCAAAAAGACAAGAAGTTTTGCATTGTTGGAATCCGATCAGATCATGGAGGAGAATTTCAAAATGAAAGATTTGCTAAATTCTGTGATGACCAAGGGATTGAGCACAACTTCTCAGCACCAAGGACACCACAGCAGAATGGAGTTGCTGAAAGGAAAAACAGAACTTTATTGGATATGGCAAGAACAATGTTATCAGAATATAACTTGCCAAGGTACTGCTGGGCTGAAGCAGTAAACACAGCTAGCTACATCATAAATAGAGTAATGATCAGGCCAATTCTGAAGAAGACAACTTATGAGCTATTCAAAAGAAAGAGACCAAAGACCAGTCACTTCAGAACATTTGGGTGCCCATGTTTTATACACAACAATGGCAAGCAAGACATTGGTAAGTTGGATGCCAAATCAGATGAAAGCATCTTCATAGGGTATGCTTCTAAACCCAAAGGTTATAGAATATTTAACAAACGTACCTTATTGATTGAACAGTCTGTGCATATTATTTTTGATGAGACTAACCATTTCTTGAGAAAGGAAGAAGATAGTGACAATGATGATGCAGACAAATTATCCAAGAAATTAAGGGACACTCAATTGAAGACAAGGATGATCCACCTCTGGAAGACTTGCAACAACAAGATATTACGCATGAAAATCTTCCAAAGGAGTGGAAATACAAGAAAGATCACCCACCTGAGAACATATTGGTGATCCATCTGTAAGGGTAAGAACAAGAGGTAATGCAATTCCTTGTGATTACCTGACGTTTGTTTCTCAAATAGAGCCTAGGACAGTCAATGAAGCTCTTACTGATAAATCTTGGATTATAGCCATGCAAGATGAACTAAATCTGTTCAAGAGAAATCAAGTATGGTCACTTGTTCCCAGACCATCAGACCATCCAGTTATTGGCACCAAATGGGTGTTTAGAAATAAATTAGATGAGACTGGTGTAATCTTGAGAAACAAGGCCAGATTAGTGGCTCAAGGCTACTCCCAAGAGGAAGGCATAGATTTCGATGAAACTTATGCACCTGTAGCTAGACTTGAGGCTATTAGAATTTTATTAGCATATGCATCTGCTTTAGATTTGAAACTATTTCAAATGGATGTTAAATCTGCATTTTTAAATGGTTTTATTAAGGAAGAAATGTATGTTGAACAGCCTCCAGGTTTTGATGATACGGAATTTCCAAATCATGTTTTTAAACTTCATAAGTATTATATGGTTTAAAGCAAGCACCAAGAGCCTGGTATGAAAGGCTTAGCTCATTTCTATTAAACCATGGTTTCACTAGAGGACAGGTAGATAGCACTCTATTTGTAAAAACAAAAGTTAAAAACATATTACTTGTACAGATTTATGTAGATGACATTATCTTTGGATCTACTAATGAACTCCTTTGCAAGTACTTTGAAAAGTTGATGCAGGGAGAATTTGAGATGAGCATGATGGGGGAGCTAAATTATTTCCTAGGACTACAAATCAAGCAAGGAAACGATGGCACCCACATCTGTCAAGCAAAATACACCAAGGAGCTTTTGAAGAAATTTGGTTTTGAGAACACAAAGCCACTCTCAACGCCCATGAGTACATCTACAAGGATGGATAGTGACAAGAATGGTAAGAAAGTAGATCAAAAAATCTACAGAGGTATGATTGGTTCACTACTTTATTTAACAGCTAGTAGACCTGATATTCTATTTAGTGTATGCATGTGTGCTAGGTATCAAGCAGATCCTAGAGAATCACATTTAATCTCAGTAAAAAGAATATTTAGATATTTAGCTAGAACACATGACTTAGGTCTATAGTATCCAAAATCTTGTGAAATTAACTTAGTAGGATACTCTGATGCTGACTATGCTGGATGCAAAGTGGATAGAAAAAGCACCAGTGGTTGTTGTCATTTCTTGCAGGGTGTTTGATATTCTGGCCTCAAAGAAACAAAATTCAGTGGCACTATTACAGCTGAAGCTGAGTACGTGGCTGCGGAAGTTGTTGTACACAACTCCTTATGGATAAACAACAACTTGAGGATTTTGGACTAAATATCAAATCAATTCCACTATTGTGCGACAACACAGTGCCATCAATCTCACTAAAAATCCAGTTCAGCATTCAAGGACCAAACATATTGAGGTTAGATATCATTTTATTCGTGATCATGTAGCAAATGATAATATTGAAATTTCATTTATTGAACAAAATGGGTCAGTTAGCAGATATCTTCACAAAAGTCTTACCTGAAGAGAGGATTACATCTCTTAGAAGGGAATTGGGCATGTGTAATTTGTGAAAGATCACTGTTTGAAACTGGTACATAAATTTTCAGATTTAAGTAAATTTTCTCTCCAGGCTTTGAGCAAAAGAAATTTAAATGTTCCTTACTGGTCGCTCTCCTTAATAAAGTTCTACTAAGGATGGTCAAACTCTTTTGTCATTTTCTACCACCTCTTGGCGCTTCGCTTTTTGGTAAAACTTTTATTTAACCCCAAAATCGATGTGAAAACGATTCATCTCCCCCCTTTACACCTTTTTCCCTCTTTCGTCTGGTTGCCTGAGCCGATGCCCTAACGACTTCGACATCGACTCTCTACAAATTTGAAGCTTTTCACTCCTTCCCGCGAAAAATTTATTGTGGGCTTTCACTCCTTCTTCCTTCTCAACCCTCCAGAAACCCTGTACACCTGAATCCATGGCCGCATCCGTCATCTCCGGTAGTCTTGGGGGCTACGGCGCTGAGTTCCTTACTCCTGAGCAGCAGGAGAGGTTCACATTCGTGAAGACCAAGGTTTGTGGAAATAAGCAGTGGATGTAGTTGATCTTGAGAAGAACGGCATGCACAGTGTAGTGACCGCAATGAGTAGGATGCAGTGGATGGGAATCACCACCTTCTCTGAGGTAAGCTATCTAGACCTCGTGAAGGCTTTTTATGTGTGCTAAGAACCGAGGCAAGGGGTCCCTGGATTCATCAGTCAAGGGACCCAAATAAAAATAGATCATGAGCTGTTGCATTTGTTGTTTGGAGTGAAGACTTCCGGGCACAGTGGGGTTCACACCGTGGAAGCCCAAGCTAAAGGACTTGGTATTGTAGGACAGGGTTCAGACTGAGAGATGGAAAATTAGATATTAATCAGTTGAATGCTCTCAATCGTCTCCTTCATTTCATATTTTGTCAGATTTTGGTTCCTAGAAGTGCAACTTTTTCAACTTGGACCAAGGCAGACTCGGATATGATGGTTGGGCCGTTCAGAACCAAGAAATCAACATGGCTGAAGTAATGATGGAAAGGATGAAGTTTGCCCGTGATCAAATATGGGATACCAAGAGTAAGTTGAATGTATCCCTGCCCTATGCTCACTTGCTCACCAAAGTCTTTCAGCATTTTGGAGTAGATGTTTCTGGCGCCGTTGTAGAGAAGATGGGCCAAGCAATTAGGTCCCGAAATCTGAGGAAGAGCGGTTTTTCAGTGGTCAACGGAGTATGGACCAAGACCTCAGTGGCTGAGGGTGAACCCATCCTAGGGGAAGCCCAAGATGTCCAACTCGAAGCAGTGGGAGCAGAGTCAGAAGGTCCATCAGCAGTTGCAGAACCAGCAGTAAGAGAGGCCGCAGTGCCTAGTGCTTCACTGGAAGTAGCTGCCAACAGAGAAGTTGAAATGGAGACTCTGGTAGCTAAAGAAAATGTAGTAGTAGCAGATTCTGTCAGAAGTTCAGAGGATCCTCTTCCCACCTCCTCTGTGGCTTTTGTACTCTGTCAAGTATTAGAATCCATTCACTCCTCCCCAGTGGTTCAAAACACCGGTGGGAGTTTGGTTGATCAGTTTGTGGCATCTGGCCACATTGAAGCTTCTGTTTTAGTTGATGCTCCTATTAGGGGGAGCAAGGAAAATTTGTGGAAGATGCTCTTATTCAGGGGGAGAAAAATATTGAAAAGGAAGCAGCATCTCAAGAGGCTCTTACTGAAGATGCTCCTGTAAATGAAGAGCATAATGATGTTCCAATAGAGGTCACGAAGCAAGTGGAAAGAAGAAGCAAACTTAAGAAGATTGCTCACACAGGCAGAAGTCAATTCTGAAGAAATTCTTGAAGCCTATCTTGAAAAGTTTGGATGATCAAGGTGCAGTCTTGGACTCAGTAAAGTCAGATGTAAGTTCTGTCATTGAGCGCCAGGCATCCATGTCAAATGACATCTCTCAAATAAATGATGCCATGAAGTGGTATAATAAGGAACTGTGCTCTATGAAGGTGATGCTGTCTGAAGTTTTGAAGGCAGTAGGGCCCAAAAATCCTACTCCTCAAGAGAATGAGCCTTCAGGGCCAAGTGAAGTTGATGCAGGGCCATCCTGGCAGATTAGTGTTGATCTTGTGCACCGGCCATCAGGGCCTTCAGTTGATACTCCAGCAGGGCCTTCAGGGCCGAGTATTGAAATTCAGCCGTCTGAAATTTTGCATACTGAAGATTCTGATCTGTGTCAGGGGTCTGGACCTGAGAAAGAGTCACTCAATCCAGTGGAACCGGCAGCTGAACCAGCAGACCAGGCTGTAGCTCCTGAGCCCCCTGCCTCTTCTTCACTTCTCACTCCAGCTGCTCCCTCTCCACCATCTTCTTCCACTGCTCCTCTAGCTCCAACCACCTTTAAATGACCCCGTTCAAGATCTGTTTCCTCTCCACAACCTTTTCCCTCTCAACTTGCCTCATCTCTTGTCTCTTCCACCATTGTTCTTCCTCCACCCTCCTCTCCACCTCAGCTTACACCAGCATCCTCTTCTGCTGGGCCTTCTTTTTCTGGTCCTTCTACATCAGCAACTTTTGCTCTTCCTACAGTAACTCTTGACTCTATTTTCAATCCACCTTCACCTCCCTCTTTCATCACCATTATTCCTGAGGGTGCCCAACTCACACAAGTAGACATCCAAGATATCAAGGATGAATTTGAAGTAGCAATACTTCATTCAGTCCTGGCTTTTGGGACCCACTCTCACAGGATAGGCTCTTCTAGTCATGTCTCTAAGAAAAGAAGACTCACGTCCACTCATCCTGTCTCTTCTGAACCTTGTTATCCTCCCCTTTGGTTCTCCCTTTCTATCTCCAATAAGCAGAAACTTATCTATGAAGAATATCTTCAAAAGGTAGTTTTTGCTCACATTTTTGGCCTTCCCTTCCAAAATCTCTCTGATTATCTTACCACAATTTTTCCTTATACCCATCTCTCTAAGGCTCAACAGTCAAAAATCTTCTCCATGACTGAAGCCAAAACTGAAGAGCAGTGGGCTCGGAGCAACAAAGAACTGTGCAGTCAATTCCGTCGAGTTCAAGCTGCCAGATATCCACCTAGGGAAGCTCCTCTTCCCCTTTCTGAATGGTTCCAGATTCATCACAGAAATCTTTTTGGCCCCTTCATTCAGAAAGAGATCAAATTTATCCGGCAGTATCAGATGTACTGTAACTACTGCTATGTACATCGCCTCCCTGAATCTCAGTTGGGTCAATTTCGTGCAGCCATCAGGGCCCTCAGTTCAAGCACAACTCATACTGAGTCCCTTCAGGTCGACTTTGCCACCTTGGTTATTCCTGATGTCGTGTTCCTTACCCCTCTCCATGCTTTGATTATGGACTCTTCTGTGGGAACACTTATCTTTGAGCGAGCTGCAAGGGTGATGGCCAGATTATTTGTGCAAGATGGCCGTGACTTATCTTTCCCAAGATTCGTCTTAAGGCAGTATCTTCAGGGGCATATCAAGGCAGATGTTTTGGCCCCCATTCTCTCTGAATGCGAGAGGTTGTATCCTGAAGAGTGGACGAACCTCTATCCCTTGTCTACTCAGCAGCTAAGCGATATAAATACCTCTCAGGCCAGTTCAAATCAACCTCTCTTGTCTCCTGGTGAAGTTTTGGATGCCAATTCTCTTCACCTCATCCGGGATTCCTATCTGACCTGGGTCGAAAGATACAAGGTTTTCTTTGCTTTAAAGAAAGAGCTTAGGTCACTTCAGATTGACTATCCCTTCAAGATTGAAGTTTTTCTTCGGTTTGCCAGCTTTGGGTCCTTCTTAACCTACAAGTTAGCCCTTGGCAGTGCTATGTATGGGGACTTCATTTCAGATCAACAGCAACTTCATATCAAAAGGATGGCTCCCACCATGGGACCCTCCTATAAAATGAATTTGGGGCCTTTCAAGCTTTCTTTGAAGAGCAGGAACGCCAGGCACTCCCTGTCATCAGGCGCTTTGGCTCCTTGTTATCCCATGCTTAATATTTATCTGTAACTCCTCAAAACTGATCAATATATTTGGATGGCTGCCCTTCATTTATCTTCTCTCTTCATTCTTTGTCTCAGAGTATCTTTTTGCTTACTGACAAAAAGGGGGAGAAAATTAGCATGTCTGAAATATATTCCGAAAATATTCCGATTTTTTTTTATATTCATGCTTATTGATAAATTTTTGTCATCACCAAAAAGGGGGAGATTGATGATCAGTCTGTTCCCATGTAATTTAAATTGATTACATATGTATTTTGGTGATTAACAAAATTCTATAAAAAATCTCTAACATATATTTTCCTAAGTCTTAAGTACAGGAATTATACCAAGGTCAAACAAGTCAACATTGGTAAGCATCACTTCTCTGAAACTTTAATCATTTCAAGATCATATTTCTCTAAGTCCACATCGACTTCTGTTGAAAGTCACAATGATTTCCTTCATGTATATCGTTTTAAATAAAAATCGCAACGATTTCTTAAGTTATCATAACGACTTGCCCATCGTAACGATTTGCTCATCCCAATGATTTCATAAGCTATCATAACAATTTGCCCATTGTAACGATTTGCTCATCATAACGATTTGCTCATCGTAACGATTTCTTAAGTCATCATAACGACTTGCCCATCGTAACGATTTGCTCATCGCAACGATTTCATAAGTCATCATAACGATTTGCCCATCGTAACGATTTGCTCATCATAACAATTTGCTCATCGCAACGATTTCTTAAGTCATCATAATGATTTGTCCATCATAACGATTTGTTCATCGCAACGATTTCTTAAGTCATCATAACGATTTGCCCATCATAACAATTTGCTCATCGCAACGATTTCTTAAGTCATCTTAACGATTTGCCCATCGTAACGATTTGCTCATCGCAATGATTCCTTAGGTCATCGTAACAATTTCTTTAAAGCTCAAAACGATTTGCTTCGCGCAACGATTTCTTTAGACCTCATAACGATTTTCTTAGCGCTCATAACGACTTGCTTTACGCAACGATTTCTTTAGCGCTCATAACGATTTCCTTAGCGCTCATAACGACTTGCTTTGTGCAACGATTTCTTTAGCGCTCATAACGATTTCCTTAGCGCTCATAACGACTTGCTTTACGCAACGATTTCTTTAGCATTCATAACGATTTCCTTAGCGCTCATAACGATTTCCTTAGCGCTTACAACGATTTGCTCTCTATAACGATTTCTTCAGTATTCATAACGATTCCTTTGATGAATACAACGATTTGCTTTCTATAATGACTTGTTAAGTAATCATAACGATTTCATAAGTCATATAGGCAACGACTTTATGTGTTATATCGACTTGATGTTTACATTATTTTTTAAAGCGTTGAATGGTCAAAGTTTTCTCATATCTGTCTGACTGCTGTACATTTAATGAAGACAGAATGTATCTTTGCATGCATGCAGATGCTATCTTTTCCTTATCGTGCACATTCTGTCAACATCTTTTAGAACAAGCTATTTGGCATTGCTACTTTGGTGAATATTCACGTCAACATTTCTGACATCAAGAGAAGCCTAGCTGTCTACTGTTCTAGCATTTAATATGTGCAGGGTCCTAAAGACCTCCTGTCATACAACGTTGGACCATATAGTCGCCAGAAGACCTTACCTCTTGCTTGCGTGCTCAACTGAATAAAAGATTGTTGAAGCTTCCAGATGTCAAGCAGTCTAACGTCTACCAATCTAAGAGACAACGGTTATTTTAACGGCGCTTTTCAAATTGGAGATATAAATTCAAGATATGAGCTCCAGAAGAAGAACATATATAGAAGTGAAGACCTACCATCAATACTACAAGCACTGCTGATCTCCTGAAAGAATCCTAGAGCCAAGAATTTCATTTGTGTCTTTAACTCTTTGCTCTCTGTGCTGTAATAGAAATCCAAAGAGAGCCAGTATAGTTCTGAGAGGGTACCTTTGTTAGATTTTTGCTCTTAGTTCTAGCAGCTTCAGATCTTGTCTTGATAAAGCTTGATCTAGGGGCTTGATTCTCTGCTCTTCCTTGTTTTGTGCTAGTTCCCTTCGGTTGTGAAGGAAGACCTGGTGGGATCTAGGGTGTTGATCCCCTTCGGTTGTGAAGGAAGACCTGGTGGGGTATCCAGGGTGGTGTAATTCCCTTCATGTGAAGGAAGACCAGCTGAGCTGGGTGTTGTAGCGTGCATAAGGGGACTGTACCTTAGATAGTGGAATCTTGAGTTATTGCTCAGGGACTGGACGTAGGACTCCTAAGAATAGGAGGTCCGAACTAGGATAAACTATGTGTGTTGTGTGTTTGTCTTCCTGTGTGTGCACTTGCTGTTTATTCTAACTGTCACTAACCTTCATCAAAGAACATTCTTGGGTGTATGTTTTTGAGTACAGGTACTGTCAAAGTAACTTAGAAAAAGACCCATTCACCCCCCCTGGGCTCGTCAACTGGGCAACAGATAATCCCTAAGGGTATTATAGATATTGAGGGTACAACAAGCTCGTCGGCAATGGACGTCCGCCAAAGCCAAGAAGTCTTACGGAGGCCTTGAACAAGGATTACCTAGCCCAGTCAGGAATATTCCCAATGGAGAGTCCATCCAAGTCAAGAAAAGTGTGTATAGAAATCATGTCTGTCTTGCCGTGAGTTCTTGAAGGCAAAGGAGGGTCATAATGATATCCAAATTGAGCGATTAAAATGAAGACAAGTCCATTTAAAATAATAGAGAAATTAACATGAGTATTTGCACTTAATTACTAGATATATTATGGAGTATCTTAATGTCTTGGCAAGCCATATGGGATGGTTTCTAGTGTGTGCATGTGTTTGAGAAATCATGGATATGAGTAGATCAAGTGTATGACTTTTAATTAAAATATCACATGTTCATGAATATATAACCTCTTTTACTACGTTTTCTATATTAACATGATGCATAAACACTATAACAAGTCAAGAACTAGGGTTTATGCACAAAGCTCATGAACGTGACATACCCTTTAATGGAACGCAATGGGGTCAGTCCAAGTCGTGATAGGGCCTTGGGTCACTCAGGTAGAATGCAACGTAGGGTCCTGTCACGTTAAGAATGCGACGGGATACCCTATCGTGACTCGATTGAGAATGTGGCCTATCAAGCCGTCGCATTCTCAGGTGTTCTGTCTGATCCGAAAAAGGAAATAAAGCTCCTTGGATTGCGGTCCAATCCTCCAAGGACTTGACAGAAGGGCTTTTAAAAATCGAAATTGAAAGGTTACTTGATGTAAAATCATGAAATCAATTTTAAACAAATCTGGACTTGCAGAAGTATAGATAGTAAAGAGTAATTGGATTATAACATAGTATCAACATGCTATGAACAAGTTCTTTCACGATGAACGACAACTATGACACAACGATGAAAAGAGATTTAATTAGAAAATAGTACTTGATAAAAATTGGGAAAAAATATGTCAACAGGTTCCTGACATCTAGTGACATCTATAGTAAAAATTTCATGCCACGAGATCAAGTATAAACAAGGATTTAAAGGGAACATGATGGGTCGGGTACATGTCCTCAACAGATCTTTGGACATGAAATACTCATAAATAGCATGATAGAAATTGGGGACAACATGGGACTTTCGTAGCTAAGATCATGGACTATCTATGGACGGAATTAATTAACTTTTGCTTAAGAGATTGCCTACCTTTGAGTGCCTTACGATCCTAGAGTAAGAACAAGGACACAAAGATGCTCCCTTCCAAGCCTCTTTATTCATGAATCCCCGTGCAAAAGCCTCCCTCCATGCCCTTCAAGCTCCAGGAGATCAATAGGGTCAGTCATGAACGAGATTAGGGTGCATTTATATGTTTAGGGTTGAAGAGTCAATCTAAAACTCTAACTCTTCCCCCAACTCTGAATTTTCATATTTATCTAGTATTTTCCTAACATTTATCCCTTTAGTTGGCTTAGGTTGGGCTCCAGTTCGGTGGCAAGTTAGGGTAGTGTTAAGACTTTTTTCTAGATATATATGAGTCATATTGGTAATTTATTTACCCCTTTCAATCTATCACTAATTTAGTTACGAATTTTGGCGTATTTAGCTCTAACCCATCAATTGTACTCTTATTTTATGCCAATAGCTCATGTATGAACCATTATTTAAAGCCCATCACATGTTTTTACTTATTGGGTTTTAATTTATACACATTTATTTGTATTTTAAATTTATTCTTCTCAATTAAAAATTGAGAGTTGCTACACAACATCTTTAGACTGTAAGATTGTATATTAATAATATATAAAAAGTGTTACAATCATTTGATTATATACACACAAGATTAATTTTATAATAATATCTAAAATTTTATGTCCTTTAAATTTAATTACTTTTTTAAAAATAAAATATCATAAATTAATCACAGTGCCAATGAGATAACTCAAGCAACAATGAAATAACAAAATAAATGGCATTCAGTTTTTCAGGAATCTAATTTGGCAGACTTGAATCTGTTTGTGAAGTCATACACGGTTGAACTAGTAGGATAAATTTATCGCTGAATAAATTGTAGCATTTACATTTAGTTTAGTAAATAAAATTGACCAGGAGGAGTTGTCTACTGTGGACAATAGATGGTGTCCTATTGTTTTTCTCATGGTAGTCCCCAGTGTGCGGCAATCATGAGGTAATGTGGGTGTTTAATTAAAAAATTAGTACTAGGATAAAAACTAATAAAATATGAATTTGTAAGAGTTTGGTCATTATCCATCCAGAGAAAGACTTATTGCACTTGCACATTGCAATGTGACTAGACAAGAGTCCATGTGGCACCTCTCACTTGAGGAGTGATAAAGTGGTCACCCAATTGTTGGATGCCACATAGACTTGTTGCCTAGTCACATTGCACTTAATAATTATTTAATAATTATTTTAACATCACTAGGATAATTTTACCCCTCGAAAGTAATTGTTGGCTGTGGGGCCAGCGTGGGCAGAGACTGTGACAAAAGCGGTTAACGTCCTCCTTCGGTGCTCGGTGCTCTAACAGTCGGTGTGCGACAGTTTGGCGGTTGATTAAGCGATCGGCGCTCGACAGTCTAACGGTCTGACAGTCAGGTGTAGATTGCCAGACCGTCGGGAACCGGCTGCCTACTGGGCACCGACAGTTGACCTCCAAGCACGGGCGTCAGGTGCCAACTTTCATACCGCCGGGATTCGACTACGTACCGAACCGCCGTGTACCAACCGTCGGCCTCCCTGGCGCCGGGTGTTGACTATCAGGCGATGGTGGCTGGATGCCAACCATCGGTTGGCGAGCGCCGACTGCCCAATGTCGACCGTCAGGCGTTGAATGTCGACTGTCGAATGTCAATCGTCAATTATCGGGATGTATCTCATTATCTTCAAATGTCATTTAATGTAGTTATCAAACAATTCTTTTTCAAGTCTTAATATATATATATTTATTTTTTTAAAATTTTAAAATTAGATGACAAATTGAAATTTAGATATTTTAAATATGTGTTATCAAAAGTCATTTTAGATAATTTTACCCCCACGGAAGTAATTGCTGGTTGTGCGGCCATGGTGGGCATAGACACTGACAAAGGCGGTTAACGTCCTCCTCCGGCGCCGGCCAGCCTCTACCTCTGCAACGATCAAGAGGGGGACACGGGCAGACAATGGGAAGGTGGCCGCCATTGCTAACGGGGATCTCCTTTGAGAAAGGCTTTCTGCACTTCTAAAAGTGCAGAAATGCCTAGTCATCCTGCACTTCTCCCCTCTCATTAGTGGAAAAGAGGAGAGAGGTCTATGTGGCAACTTCATTCCCACCAATGGGAGAGGAGAAGTGCAAGATGATTAGGCATTTCTGCACTTTCACAAGTGCAGAAAGTCTTTCTCATCTCCTTTTGGCTGGGGATTAGGTGGCTAAGCGACCGAGATGGGGCGATCCTTTCCTCCTTTTATAGGGAGGAACGAGCTAGATCTTAGCGCTTTGATAATTTGATGAAGTCTGTTACCTCCCATTTAATATGTATGATAAATTTAAAACCACTTTAGAAACCGATTTAAGTAACACTCGATGATAATTTTATACGCGGAGAAAGAGATTTTAAGGGAGGAGATAAATATTTCTCCTATGGAAAAGGAATAAAAGTTATTCTTAAGATACCTCATTACATCCATATTTGCTTAAGAAATTTGTGAATTGTCTATTGTCTGTGATCTCATTCACAATTGGGTGTGCTGCGTTATAGCGTGTTTACGTAGATGGATTCAACATATATTGAGTGGGTCATGTAACTCCATTAAAAAAAAGTTTTTGAAATGATCATTTAATTGAAATTTGAGAAGTTTTATATAAAAAGTGATCTCACTAAATGTCTCAGTAGAGTAATCTCTTATGTACAATATATATTATTTATATATAAATATTAAAAATTATTTAAATAATTTCACTGAAAAAAAAATTCTAAAAAAATCAATTCCGAAGTATGACCGGTCCACCACCCGTTGGTACCGCAAATCCGAGAAGATGCGGTACAGCCCATTTCACTTTGGTCTCATTAAAATCTGCTCATATGTTTTAAGGAGTTGGAAGGTAAAGGTTCTTAAGATTTCAACTCCAAGACACGTGATTAGATTTGCGTTGAAGAGATCGTCTAGTCAAGCCCTCAGAACGTCTGAGTTTGCCGGCTGAGAATAATAATGGTATTTCTTAAAATTTTGATGCGATGTTCATGCAAATGGTAGTGCTTGCTCTTCTAATAAAAAATTCGAGTTGGTATATTACTTCCATCATTTGCAAAGAAATTATTTGATTCGTCCCCGTGTTGATTTCGATGGAGTCCGAGTTCGCGGCATGATGCATGCTACATCTACATATATAGCTCGCTGGCTACATCATAGCCGGTTAGTTAGCTCGATCGAATGCAGCTTATATAAAAGAAGAGAAAAATTTTGTGCACTTTCAAAAGTGCACAAAGTGCAAGTCACATGGATAAATTACTCATGTGACATTATTTTTTTGGTGTCACATGGGTAAATTGCTCATGTGCATGATACCACATGAGCAAATTACCCATGTGACTTATACTTTGTGCACTTTTGAAAGTGCACAAAGTCTTTCTCATAAAAGAAAGCGTGGTTTCCTACTCGCTACCATGTGCTTGCAAGCATTTGTTAATTAGCTATAATTTTGCCGCAAAATGGAACAAAATAACATTCACTATTTTATAAAAGTAGTTCCGAATCGTGTTGTAATATAGTATCGTTTACTTTTCATTTTTGAGGGGAAATGCTATTGAACAATAATCTGCAATGCGACCATGCGAGTGTCAAAGATAATATAAAATTATTTACATTCTTACTACTAATAATTGACCATTCAATGATGAAGTATTTTCCTTTTTTTTTTGTCTACTGGGGAATTAAACCCTTCTCCGAAATTATGTTATTACCTTTTATAAGTGATTTACTTTCTTCTTCCCGGGCAGGTGACAGTTTAATGTGAAACGCCAACAGTTCTCATAATTTTTTTTTTATTTTCGTATTTTTATAATTATTTATAATTGTTTTCACATGCACTACCATCGTGCATTTGCACATGTACGCTACCGTATCTGTGTGAGAATCGATATAAAACTATAACAATTTTTTTTTGACAAAGGAAGGACTTTTTCATTCAAATTAATATTAAAGATGTACAATGACTCGTTACAATAAATCCATTACAAAGTGCATAAACAACCAAATCCACGATACAACTCCCAAAAGCACAGTATAACAGAGGTCAGAGCATGGTATATAAAAAGCCACTCCTTACGGCTTTTGGGAAGCAAGATAGGTGCGAATAATAGAGCTTCTTCTCAACTCCAGCAGCAGCACCGTCGGAGAGTACTTGAAGACTACAAATAGATCTGCGATACACCTTGACATAACGAGATATCGGATGAAACCGTCTTAGCAAAGGAGAGGTTGATGGAGTGCCGATCGACTTCTTGAGGCCCTATGAGCATCATCCAAAATGTATCCATGAAGGGAACATATAGGGATATTGTTTTATTATGTAGATTTTGATGATTACAATAAATTTAACTCATGTTGAGGAAATCACAAAACACTAAATATAATTCATGTTAATGACCTAAGTATATATTTGATCTATTTATATTTAAATTGAGGATTTAACTTGTGAGTTAAGTGTGCAGCAAAATATGTCAAAAGTCGCACATAAAGTGGACTTTACAAAGGTCAAGACTTGGACAGATCTAGATGGAATAGAAATAGAAGAGTGACTTGATTTTTTGCACTTTTGTAGGTATCGGTCGACCGACCTGAAAAAATCGAAAGACCGACCTAGACAGTACATTTGCATGCAGCAGTCAGATTGTGATACTCCGAAATTTCATTCTTTTATATTGTGCATGTGTATTTACTTGTTGTGTGTATAACATGTGTATTCAATTATGCATATTACAATTTCTATACTTCTCATGAACACATGTATATATATATATATATATATTATATATATATATATGATATATTTTATATGAGAATAGGCATTAGCTAATTTTGTGTATATTGTGTATACTAAAATCCTAGGCATATAATGCTTAAGTAATATTGTGCATGTTTAATCTAATTACTGATGTACATGTTATAATTATCTATTTCTTGCATAATGTACATAACTATGTTGTATATTTACATATGTCATTCAAGTGTGTGCATGCAAGAATTAATGATTGTGGTATAAATTATTCTTAGTTAACTTATCTCATATTACATCTTAATGATATTATGCATGTACTATCTAAATTTTGAAGTGAATATTATACTACTTATTCCATGAATATTGTGTGTAAATATATGGAGTGCATATGTATATATGTATGTTATCTTATACATGTGATATCTATCTATCTAATTCTATGTACATTAAGCTGTCTATAGTATATGTATAGTACTTAAATAACATTGTGCATGTCATAGGTAAGTATTGCTATAGACCATGTAAGTACATGAGGGTTACTTTCATACATGTATAAATATATATGTAAATGTGCATGCATTATCTAGCTATTAATGTATGTAATATAATTATAAATCCCATGCATATCGTATGTGTTGTGCATATAGTAAGAGTTATTATCATAATATATACATTTGTGAGTTTGTTCCATTCATGCAATATATATTTGAATGTGTATGATCAATTATTTAAGTATTGATGTGTCTATTGTAATTAATCATTCTATGCATGTTGTAAATAGTCATGGTGTGTATATGTATACATACATATCACTACAAGAAAAAGCGGAAATAGAGACTGAAATTTCGGTCTCTGTTCGGTCCCTAAACGTCTCAGAGACCGAATAGTGACCGAATTTATTGGTAAAGAATTTATGGTCACAAATATGTGACGAAACAATTCGGTCACTAAATAGTGACCGAAATTTCAGTCGCTAAAAGTCATTTTCAGAGACCGAACTAGACGGTCACTAATTCGGTCAAATCGGTCCCTATTTTAGGGACTGATTAGTGATTGAAGAATTCGGTCACTAACAGTGACCGATCTTTTCAGTCACTATTCAGTCCCTAAATCAGAACTGATCCGTGACTAAAAAAATCGGACTAATACTTCAGTCTCAAATCGGTCCCTATTTTAGGGACTGATTGGTGACTGAAGAATTCGGTCACTAACAGTGATCGATCTTTTAGTCACAGATTAGTCTCTGATTTAGGGACGAATAGTGACTGAAGAATTTGATCACTAATCGGTCTCTATATTTTTAATTATTTTTTTTAATTTATTTACATTTTTAGTAAAATAACTAGTCTAAATATAACAATGTCCACAACAATAATAAATGTCCACAAGACAACAATAATAAAAATATCCACAAACACAACAATAATAAAATGTCCACAAGATAATAATAATAAAATATCAATAATAATAATGAAATGACAATCATGAATCCTCGTCCTCGTGGTCGTCTCCTCCCACGCCACCCGATGAAGGAACCTACATACACATATATAACAATAATAAGTTAAATTGAATACTATTATAAACAATAAATTATTTAAATTTATAGATTTTCATTCACTCACTTTCGGTCAATATTATGGTCACACTATATTTTAGTCACACTTAAGTTGAATTTGAGCGTCGAGCACAAATCGGGAGTCGGAATTGAACTCCGTCAATTTCCACAAGTCACAATCATCGCCCTGGTCGTGCTGGAAAAAACCAGAGGCTAATCGGACGAGTATTTCTAGTTTTGGACCCCTAAACCTAAGTTTTTTAATTTTAAACTAAACTAACTTGCTTATTGTGAATTTGAGCGTCGAGCTCAAATCGGGAGCCCGAATTGAACCCGTCAGTTTTCACAAATCACACTCATCACCCCGACCATGCTGGAACAAATCGGAAGTCGATTGGATTAGTATTTATACTTTTACATCCCCAAACTTAGCTAAGTTCTTCATTTCTAAACTAAACTAACTTGCTTAATGTGAATTTGAGCGTCGAGCTCAAACCGGTAGTCCGAATTGAACCCCGTCAATTTCCACAAGTCACACTCATCTCCCCGATCGTGGCGGAACAAACCGGAGGTCGATCGGATTAGTATTTCGAATTTTGGACCCCCAAACCTAAGTTCTTCATTTTTAAACTAAACTAATTTACTTAATGTAAATTTGAGCGTTGAGCTCAAACCGAGAGTCGGAATTGAACTCCGTCAATTTTCACAAGTCACAATCATTGCCCTGGCCGTGCTAGAAAAAACTAGAGGCTAATCGGATGAGTATTTCTAATTTTGAACTCTTAAACCTAAGTTCTTATTTTTAAACTAAACTAACTTGCTATTGTGAATTTGAGCGTCGAGCTCAAACCAGGAGTCTGAATTGAACCCCGTCAGTTTTCACAAGTCACACTCATCACCTCGACCATGTTGGAACAAATCGGAGGCCGATTGGATTAGTATTTCTACTTTTAGATCCCCAAACCTAGCTAAGTTCTTCATTTCTAAACTAAACTAACTTGCTTAATGTGAATTTGAGCGTCGAGCTCAAACCGGGAGTCCGAATTGAACCCCGTCAATTTTCACAAGTCACACTCATCGCCCCGACCGTGGCAGAACAAACCGGAGGTCGATCGGATTAGTATTTTGAATTTTGGACCCTCAAACCTAAGTTCTTCATTTTTAAACTAAACTAATTTGCTTAATGTAAATTTGAGCGTCGAGCTCAAACTGGGAGTCGGAATTGAACTCCTCAATTTCCACAAGTCACAATCATTGCCCTAGCCGTGCTGGAAAAAACCAGAGGCCAATTGAATGAGTATTTCTAATTTTGAACTCTCAAACCTAAGTTCTTCATTTTTAAACTAAACTAACTTGCTTAATATAAATTTGAGCGTCGAGCTCAAACATGGAGTTGGAATTGAACTCTGTCAATTTTCACAAGTCACAATCATCGCCCTAGCCGTGCTGGAAAAAAAACCGGAGGCCAATCGGATGGGTATTTCTAATTTTGAACTCTCAAACCTAAGTTCTTCATTTTTAAACTAAACTAACTTGCTTAATGTAAATTTGAGTGTCGAGCTCAAACCCGGGTCGAATTGAACTCCGTCAATTTCCACAAGTCACAATCATCGCCCTGGTCGTGTTGGAAAAAACCAAAGGCCAATTGGATGAGTATTTCTAGTTTTGGACCCCCAAACCTAAGTTTTTCAATTTTAAACTAAACTAACTTGCTTATTGTGAATTTGAGCGTCGAGCACCTGGAGCACCAACTCCCGTGTTGAGTGCACTAGTCTGTGAGGCTGAACTGGAGACGCCAGATAACACCTGCTCGTATCCATACTGTGCCCAAAACCATACACATGGCCTTTCTTTGGGGCACCAGATGCCGCAACCCATACCTCAGGATCTAACTGCGGCTGCTCGTCCTCCCCGACGTACTTCTCTGTCATTTGTTGGCTATACGACTCCTGCAAAAAAAAATGACAATGTAAAATTCATCTGTAATGAGAAAAATTAAATAGTGAATATCTTGTAAATACTTACTACAACCTCTCGGGCTCTGTCGCTAATGTATTGATCCGTTCCTTTTTTCTTATGTGTTCTATCAAACACCTCCTAAAATGTCGGAAGCCTTTTTAGCTCCTTTTCCTATTTGACAGAAAAAACATGACATACATGAGTACCTATATAAATAAATTAAAGATATCAGAAATGGAAAAATTACTTACCAATCTGGACTGATGGGTCGCAAAGGAGACGGACCCACCAGTATGCATGTTGGCCTCTGGATCGGCGGCCCGATTCACTTTCATTATTGTGGATGTTTGTTGCCATCTCTCTACAGCCCATATGTTGCACAGAGTTTCCAAATAGTCTCTTCTCATCCAACTCGGTGCCCTCTCCCTCCAAAGAGTCAGGTCTGCACTCTGAGAAACTTTCTCTGCATTTTTCCTCGCATTTTACAGCAAATGCTTAAAATTTGATCGGGCGATCATCGTCCATACTAATCGAGACCGCGCCTCGTCCGAACGACGTGTGAATCGATGATTGCTCTATATAGATAAGAGTTAGTTAACTGAATGTAGGAATAAGAAAACAAATTAATTATAATAAGAAATTACATACCATGAACATCTGATACAACAAATCCTGGACCTCCATCGGGAAATCATTGAATCTATGAATAGGCCCAGGAAAGTGTGCTTGTATTGTTCTTGTGATAAATTGAGACGCTTGAGCGGGCTCTATTTTATCATTGAAATTATGTAACTTGTTACTATGAATTTATAACTAAATTCAGCTCATTCATAAAAGATACATACATGTTTATTATGTACCCATTGATCTAAATTTACCTCCGTACCCTGGTAACAATCTAACAGTTATCTACTAACTACCTAACAGTTCCACACATCCATACAAGATACATCGAACAAACTACTGCAACGAAATGATGTAAAGACCCTGCCCTCCTATTTCTCCAAACCAATTTCCATCAAACTGAAGATTTTCCAAGGACTGGTTCCTGAAAAGCCCTGCAACCCTCTGGGAACTGGAGGGGCTCAACTTGTAGACCTCAGTGTCATGTTCTCGATTTTTCTCAGTCCATTACTAACATAAATTCATATGTATAGGGCTTTTAATGGGCTTCCCATTTTAATGGGATACGGTTTGAATACAATTAGCCCACTTGGCCATATCATGCACACATGGATTGTCCTCAAAGGATTGGGGCTTGGTTCACATGTATGGACATACTGTCATTGGGCGTCCAATTACTTATGTTTTGCAAAGATTCTAGAGTAGTCTCAAGACAGTTGGTTCTGCCTAACGTACAAAAGAAAATGAGACCCAGATCTAAGGTGATATATATGCAGCAAAGTGCTTGATTTAATAGGGTGTTGGAAGTAGTTTTTTTTTTAAAACGATTTCTATCTAAAAATTAACGACGTCTTTGCTTTCTACTAAAATTTTAAAATTATAAAAAGTGATTTTATCTGTTTGGTAAGAAGTATTTTTTTTATTTGTTTAAAGACGGTGGGCTTGGGGGGGGGCATAAGGTAGGGGGCATGGGGAGGGCACAGGGGTCTTGTGGGGGGGGGGGGGGGGTGGTGCTGCGGGGGGGGGGGGGGGGGGGTGCACAGGGGTGTTGGGGGGGGGGGGAGGGGAGGAGGGGGGGGTGGGGGGGCGCAGGGGTGTGGGGGGGGGGGGGGGGGCGCAGGGGTGTGGGGGGGGGGGAGGGGAGGGGGCGCAGGGGGTCGGTGGGGGGGGGGTGCGCAGGGTGTTGGGGCGGGGGGAGGGGAGGAGGAGGGGGGGGGGGGGACGCAGGGGTGTGGGGGGGGGAGGGGAGGAGGGCGCAGGGGTGTGGGGGGGGGGGGGGGAGGGAGGAGGAGGTGGGGTTGGGGGGGGGGGAGGGAGAGGAGGAACTGGTTCCTAAAATAAAAACAGGGTCAGACTTGTTTTTATTTCTAGAGAGATTACATAGGAAAAAAAAATTTTGCTCTAAAAAAAAAAAACTGCTTGCCAAACATGTCTTCATGTCTGTTCTCTCTATTTTAAAATTTAAAGAAAAAATAGGTAAAAAACTGCAACCAAAACACCCTATAAGGGTTAAATAAAAGAAAAAATGAAACCAAATGCAGCAAGTTAGCATTCTTCCATGGACAACGCGTTTCTAGCGCCGTCTGACGTGCAAGATTTTCTTTCTAATATCCAATCAACCCCTATTATTCATTTATCTTTGGATTAACTTCTTTAATTTGATGTTTATCATAACTTCTTGTACTAATATATTTAAGATCCATAAGGAAATATTTCAACCTATAAACACTATAAATGATGTTGAAATTTAACATATCAAAATGTAAGGTATATTCTCATACATAAAAGATAAGAGTGATCATGGTGAGGCAAGTTGGGAGAGGTGGGGATGGTGTCCCCCCACACTTTGCATTTCCTAAAGGGTCTTTTGGAGCTTCATTCCACCCCCACCCCCACCAATTATATTCAAGATCTCCAGCCACATAAGAGAAAAGAGAGAACCCATGAAGGCCAAGGCAAGTTGGGGGAGGGGTATGAATGTCTCTCTCCCTCACACTTTGCAATTTGCTTATGAAAGATTCCATTGGGAGTTCAGACTTTTCATCTTTCCTGTTGCATTCCAAGATCTCCAGCCACACAAGAAAAGAGACATAAAGAAGCCCATGGAGGCCCACACCATGAATACTTGGCATGTGGGTGAAGCACATCTCTGGTTTGAGAAGAAAAAAAAACATAAAGCTCATGTTTTAGAAAACTCGAGAAAGCAAAATTGTCGTCATCTCCAGTTTCAAAACAGTTGGTAAACATAGTTTAAGGATTTTTTTAATGAACTGTATTGGCATATTAATTGCATGTTCATGACATCTTAAGGATATATCTAAGGAACATGATGTCATGAACATCTCCTAAGACGTATTGATGATATTAAGTATGTCTGGATGATATTATGTATGTACTGGTAAAAAAAAAACAGATGATGTTATGTATGTCTAGATGCAAGAACACAAATCCATTATATTATCAAAAATCATTTTTATGATAGTTTAAATAACTAAGATATTTTTATGATAGTTCTAAATAATTAAGATAGACTTGTCATCAGCTCACTTGAATTTATCATAAACTCAAATACAATCTGATGAGGATTTTATCATAAACTCAAACTATCACATGAAGTTGCCACACATGATTGGTTAAATATTAATAGTTTTGTCACTCTCCTTGTTTGTTATGATTTTTCCCATTTTTTATCCCCACATAGAATCCTTATTTTCTGCACCAATCTGTTTGTTCTGTGTTTGGACTCCTACATCTCCAAATCTATCCCAGTAGCTCTTAGAAACCTTGCAGATTCAGAGAAGATACAGGGGAAGGCACCAAGGGCGGAGCTAGTAGATAAGGGACAGAAATTTATGGCAATGGAGGGAGTTCCACACATCCATACAAGATACAGAACACCAGGGTAGAGAAAACTCACCAAGGCTGGTGTCCTTAGCAAGCCGCGACGAATATCTTGCTGCAATACAGAAAAAACCAACAACAAGAAGACAAACACATCATGGAAGAACGGGGAGCTGACGGGAGCCAAAATAAAAGTGACAAATCGAACTGGAAACGGAGAAGGTGGAGCGAACCCGGGGCTGGCGCCGTTCTTCTCGGAATTCCTGGTGTCCGCCTTCGATCTGGCGCGGAGGCAGAGAACTAGGGCAGAGGCGGCCGGCTTGGAGAGCTAGGGCAGAGGTGGACCGCACGGAGAGCTAGCGGGAGGCGGCCAGCAGCGGACGGAGGCAACCGGTGGCAGAGCGGGGTGGGGAGATCACCGCGCAGGCGAGGGTTCGGTCCGGACGGAGATCAGTCAGGAGTCGCCAGCAACGGAGGGGGCCGACGACGAAGGCGGTCGATGATGCAGGCGACCGGCGGCGGAGCGGGGTGGGAGATCGCCGAGTGCATGCGATGGTTCTGCGTGTGGAGGGCGAGGTGGGGAGATCGCCGGGCCAGAGATAGACAGTGGGGAGGGTTCTGCGTGTGGAGGTCGAGGGGGGTAGGGTTGGGAATATGTCAACGCCCAAATGGGCCGATGACAAACTTAATTAATTAATTAATTAATTAATTAGATATATATATATATATATTGTTAGATATATATGACTAAATATATACCATACTTGAATATATCTATAACATACATAAAATAATTATTTACATATATTAGAATATATATTTATATATGTTTGTTAGTATAAAAGTTACATTAAATATACGACGGAGAGGGTGTTGTGCATGCGTGTATTAAGTATTTATGATAGTGTTGACCTAAGTAGATAAATACAATACCATATTTAAGTATATATTTTTTAAATACAATAAATAATTATCAATTTTTAATAATATCTTTTAGTGGATGAATATATATTGAGCATATTTTAAGTTTAAATTACATACTAATATAGTTAATTTTTTATTTCTATAGTATTTTAATTATTATTGAAATATAAACGTACATGTTTAAAAGTAAATAAAAAATATGCCACATGCAAGTGAATGTGCCGATAATATTGATTTGGTATCATGATATTACCAACGTCTGACAACATCGAAGATAAACTTTTAGAGATGGGAAGCAGAGGTGCATCTAGATTGGATAGGTAATCAAACTGCATGAAAGTGGTGACGTCGCAGTGCGCATAGAAGGAAAACTTCCTACCACAAGTGGAGAGCTACGCTTCGTCGGTTCTTATCGCCAAAAAATGGAGCGTCAAATACATGTGGATGTAGTTAAGAACTGTAGATCAAAAAGAAGATGGCATGTTAAAATCTCCATATATATGATAGTCAGTGTCCCTCTTCGATCCTCAGTGATCGAACAAGGACATATACATAGGTGGGACATAGCAGCATCAGACGGCGAGTTAGCGGGTTGCCACGACAATAGGGGCGAACACCTTGGATCATAAAAGTCATCTAAATTGCCATGATCTACAGGAGGGTGTTTTCAGGGAAGAACTGACTAGGGTAGGAGAGAGCGGACAGAGAGATGAGAAATTAAATATATGTCAGCGGCTCAAAAAGTTGGTGACAAATTAAGTATGTTAATTTGTCAGCGGCTTAATCTGCTGACAAAACCTACACATATGTCGATCGCTAACGCCAGTCACTGACATATAGTTGTTACATCAACGGCTAAACGCAGTCATTGACAAAAGTCTAACTTATCTCAGCGGACAACAAGAGCCGCTGAAGTACTAAAACATATGTACTCAACTGCTAAAATTAGCCGCTGACATATAGCTCTTACATCAAGGGCTACTCGTAGCCGTTGCACAAGTGTGTTCTTATGTCAGCGGCCAATCTTAGCCGTTTATATAATGAACATTTGGCAACGGCTTTTTTCAACAGCTAATTTATCCGTTGACAAAAGCTTTATATGTCACAATTGGTTTTAGCCGTTGACAAAATGGCATTATGGCAGAGGATGTTTGTAGCCGCTGACAGATGACAAATGCTATTTTTAAGAGAAATAGGAGATGTTAGGGCATTAGCAACCGATTAGAGACCACTATATATCGGGTCTCTAATCGGTCACTACCGATTAGCAATGGAATAAATTCAGTTGCTGAATAAATGCGACCGATATAATGGCCGTCGCTATTCAGTCACTAGTTGTGACAAATTACCGACTGATAATATCGGTCGCAAAACAGACTGATTTATTTCAGTCACTATTCGGTCATTATATATAGTGATTGAAATAAATCGATCACAAAATTTCTCCCATCTTTGAGAATTTGTGACTGAAATAAAATCAGTCACCATTCGGTCCCTAAATAGTGACCGAATAGTGATTGAACTTAATCGGTCCCAAAAGATAGACACCGAAAATATAGTCTCTATTCGGTCTCTAAAATAGAGACTGATTTGTTTCAGTCATATTCGGTCACTATTGTGTGACCGAATTGTGACCGAATTTGATCGGTCCCAAAATATAGAGACCGAAAATTTCAGTCACTATTTTTGGGACCGAATAGTGACTGAATTTAATCGGTCTCAAAATATAGAGACTGATAATTTCAGTCACAATTCGGCACTATTTTGTGACCGGATTTAATCGGTCCCAAAATATAGAGACCGAAAATTTCAGTCACTATTCGGTCCCAAAAATAGTGATCGAATAGTGACCAAAATTTTCGATCTCTATATTTTGGGACCGATAAAATTCAGTCACTATTCGGTCACAAAATAGTGACCGAATAGTGACTGATTTTGAATCGGTCTCTAAAATATTTATTTAGCAACTGATAATTTCAGTCACAATTCGGTCACTATTTGTGACCAAAATTTTCGGTCTCTATATCGGTCTCTAAAAGTGCTTTTCTCTGTAGTGTATGTTAATCTTGTTTAAATGATTTATCTACTTAAGCATGTTAAATATTTATGGTGTGTAAGATACTTGAATAATAATGGGCATGTATATTTAACTAATGATGAACACATTTCATTTATAGGTTCATGCATGATTATGTAATCATGTAATATGTATGTATATGTGCATATGTATGTTATTGATGTATATTATCCTTAATTATGATTAGTGTAGTTATATTTAAATAAATATTATTATGCATGTACTTTATGTGGTGAGGATATATGTACTTATTTTTACATATATTAAATTATTTAGGGTATAGTTATGTATTTATTTTAAAGTTTGCCGGTGTTTTGGCCAAAACTGCCAGGCCTGTGATTGGCGTCCACATCTCTGGACGCCAATACACAGTGGGTGGCCACCCCCTGGACGCCAATAGCATGTTGGCGGCCAGACCCTGGATGTCAACTGTCAGGTTGACTACAACTGATGTTGACGTCAATATCCTCCTGTGTAACGGTTCCAAATTTGTTAACGCCCGCATTTTGGCCGGTTCCAGATTAGGAAACCCATCCTATTGCATAGGAAACATACCCTAAAGTGTACCCAACCCATCCAACTCTATAAAATACTCATCTTAAGGAGAGGTGAAGGCTTTTAGTATTGGTGAAACCCTAGCATTCGCAATGGAGAAGAACTGATCTTTAGAGGGCCGGATCTGGCGACTGGAGGTGTTCCCCAAGGATCTACAACAACTGGAGGGTAGCCTATACAAAGAGGAAGCACTTCCAACTCCGAGGAACCATCTGCATCAACAGGAGAACCAGATTTAGCGAGAGTTTGAGCACCTTCTTGGCAGGGCCGAGGAGGGCTTCATCGGCACATTTTGATTTTCGTAGATTTTTTTAGAGGCAAGTAAACCCTAGATCTCAATCTTACACATGTCCCTTTAAGTCTTAGGATTTTTACGAATTTTTCCTCGAGTCCTGGAACCCCAAATTCCCCTTTGTATTGAGTGTTGTCTGTGTGTGCTGCTGGGAGAAAGTTGGCGGCAGCATCTGTTGCAATCAAGTTCTTCAGGTTGGTGGCAAGGGATGCTGCAGTTGAAAGTAGACGGCCACATCCCTTGACGTTAACTTCTTTAGTGTCTTGAAAATGTACTGTTTGATCTTTTTACGCTGTTTAAATGATTTCTGAATATAGGTACATGCTGTAAATTTTATGTAGGATTGTATACTGTCAGTAGGTCATCCTTCTGGTTGCCCTAATTTTCTGTGGATTGTGTTAATTATTAAAATTCAGTAACTGAACTATGAGCATGATATGAGCATGTTTAAATCTGGTATAAATGGATTTTGTTGTGAATTGGATTTCATAATTTTTCCATGATAAAATGAATACTGATATTAGGTTTCGGAACTGTTAACACCCAACCATGTTAATGTGTACCATGTCTAATGATATTTCCATGAATATGTCTGAAATCTAGATTTAATTACAGAAATTATAATTATTGTTCGAAAAATCTGGAAAATTGCATATGTGATATGTTTACTATTATTAACCTGTGATAAAATTTTAGAATTAAATTGATGACAGCAAGTATAATTACTAGTTAAACCATGGGAATTGCTCATATTAGATGTGTTGAACTAACAATGTGTAATTCAGTAATTAACAGCATGATTAGGACTGTAATATTGTGAGTTGTTTTATTTCTGAAAATAGTAGTATCATTAGGTTAACTGAGATATGTGCAATTGATAAATAACATGTAAAGTGATATTAAATAGTTTATGTGAAGTGTGTGAATAATGAGGAAAATGTGATAAAATGAATGTGTAATAATTGGACCGAGATTGACACTGCTACCCTAGAGGTTGAGGAACTGTACCGTAGTAAAGTTCCTACGGGAAGGTTCATATGAGTATGAGATCCCATGGGCATTGGGATAAAAACCTGGAGGTGGACAAGTACCACTGGATAGGGTGGAAAGGGAAACTCCCGGTCTGCGCAGTTACCAAGATTCGTCACTACATTGCCTAGGTGGTGGGTATGTGATTATGAGTTGTGTTATGAGTTGTGTTATGAGTTATGTGCTATGAGCTATGTGCTATGAGATATGAGATATTGGTGTGTGTCCTCTAGTAAGTGGTTAGGACTATGTGTCATGACATTTTAAGCGATGAAATATGAATAAAGTGTAAGATATTATGCGAACTGTGGCACGTGATGAGTGCAAATGATATGGTATGGATAAGTGAAAACCAAAAGTAAGTGATATGAAGAATATGTGAAAAGATATGTAAGGGAGTGTAATGTTATGAGAGTATGCTTGCATGTGAAAAACCAATGTATTAATGCTCTATGTTCATGTTTTCATGTATTAATATCTCAATTGTAATATCACGTTTAGCATCATGACATGCAGTTATTTAACTTTGGGTAATAAGGTATGTGAAAAACATATGCAATCATGTCTTTTATGCAACGTGAAAAATGAACATGTGGAATTACTAAATGAATGAGATTGTGTGTGAATAAATCTAATTCCATGTAATTGAGTTTAATTCATGTCAAAACAGAAAGTAAAGTATGGTTATGAATGTGATAAATACAAGAAAGAATGTTTAGGTTCCACGTTAGATGTGATGTTTACTTAGCATAAAGTTCCATGCTTAAGTGCTTATTGTTGCCAACCAACTTGACTATATTTTAACTCTTCAATTCATGCTAATAAATGTGAAACCATGTGTAATGAGATTTATTTACATTAAAACAGCAAGCAAAATGTGCAATTAAGTATGAAAAGTGTATGTGAAAAGTGAATAGTCATCATGCTAGGTTGTTCATGTCCTTATGCTTAATTCTATGTTCTAGTTTGCAGAAATGTATCATGAAATGGATTAATATTTGGATGGATGATTCATGTTACATGTTAGGTGTAGAAAATACGTACAAGTGTATGTAGTATTCATGATTTAAATTAAACATGTGATAGTCTAAAGCATGTCTAGGTGATTTAAATATGTGTTGATAGTTAAGAGTATGTACCATGCGTCTTCTTGTAGTTTAAATGATAGTATGTAATTCTTTAATGTATGATAGCTTAACATGAATGTGATATGTTCAAGGTTAAATCTTTGGTTTGCTTGCTGAGTCTTTAGACTCATACTTGCTTCGGCGTATAGGTTGACAGGTATTCCGTGCCAGAGGGAGGCATAGCGGAGGACGACATCTTGGAGGAGTAGTTTGTGGAGTTTGCTTAGTAGTTGTACTTTTCTTTTTCATAGCACGAATAAGTTATTGTATGAATAATATTTGGATAATGTAGTTCTTTTATCATGTAATAATGTGGACATTGTCATTTTATTTCGCTATATAGACTGTGGAATGTGTGATGGTGATGGAATAAAGTTAAGTTGTTCATTTTAATTCCGTTGTACTAAATTGCTATCCACGTACATATCAACCTATCGGCCAGTGTTGGGTTATTATCCCACTGTGACGATGCTCTTTATACTGATGGACATTGGTATAATCGTACCGGTATGAGGAGGGTCGTTACACAAATAATCAGACGACCAACCTTTAAGAATCGGTCGACTGATTATGGGATCAATCGATTGATGAAGGAACTTCCGATTGAAGAATAAAGACTCTAATCGATTGAAGAACAAGGACAATCGATTGATGCTAAAAGGATAATCGATTAAGATGTAAGGTCCAATCAATTGAAGAACAAAGGCTCAATCGATTGATGACCAACAGGAAATCAGACGACTGATTTGAAGATTTCAATCGATTGAATTATCTAGTGAAGACCAAGCTTCTGATTGCTAAACGAAATTGGACGACGATTTGGGAATTTTAGTCGGCCGACTAGCCAGTGTTGTCTATGGTTGGGACAGTCACAAAGTCGGTCGACGACTAGGCAAAATCAGACGACCAATTTAGTGGTGTTTCTGAAGTAGAAGAAGACCAATTGTGAGGCTAAGTCCATAATCAGACAACCGTCCTAGTGAAATCGGTCGCGACCGATTATGGGAATGCAGGTTCCATATTTGGATAGGTCTCTTTCCAAGTTTAGATTTGGATGAGATTTCCTTGTCATCCACGTCTAAGATCAAGTCTTTGGCAAGTGGGTATATAATTGGGAGGCCTTTCCATGTGTGTAGGAGAACACACAGAATTGGAGAAGAAGATTTGCACCCAGGCTAGGGCAAAGGACGAACCAGTAGACCAGAGCACTTTTCAGATGATTTCTTCAAGGGTTGTTGAGTGAATTCAAGGTATTGGATGCTCAAAAGATCGTGCATCCATAGTACATCATCTAGGAAGGTCTGTGCAAGCTTCCGTGTTCTTCTCCGATCTTTCTCAACCACGCGAAAATAGGAGAATTCTGAATTGTGATTTTTCATCTTTCTTTCTTGTTCTTGGGTTGAGATTTGTATTTCATTTTATTTATACACACATCACTATGTGTGTGTGTGTTCGGTTTGTGAGCACGTCTTTGGTTCGTGTGTAGTACTTGTTGTGCATACATCCGGGTTGTCTTGTCCCTAAGAAACGAGTGGAGTTTGTATTGTCCCTGGAAACAACCGTGTGTGTGAGGGTTTGTAACTTTTACCTGGAAAACAAGTTAGTGAAAAATCCTCACGGAAGTGTGGGGTAGTGGACATAGATGCACACTGGGCTATGTTGGCCACTCTAAATCATGCGTGCACTTATGGCTTGATTCTATCTTTTCTATCTCCATTCTACACATGTTAGGATAGTCGGTTTTGTTGTTTTTAATTGTCATATTCCATTGTACATCTCGTTTATAGATTGTCTTAATTGAGTCTAATCTATTTTGTATAAAGTTTTTTTTATATATTGACGATTATCCCTCCCCTCTTGATTGATCATCTACATATTATACTTTTACATATGAGGTTTGGATTCAAAATATTTGTTAAGATGGAAAGGCCAAATAGAAGATTACCAAGAAAACAAAGACTAAACCAACACAAGGTTGAGGAAATGGATGAAACTGTAAAAGATGAGACTAAAAAGCAGAAGACAGGTAGTACCTTGAAGGGGCACATGCGGAAGGGTTCCCTCTCCAAGAGGAGAAGATACAAAAACTAACCACTAAACTTACCTTCTACGCAGGGAATCCCCCGAGAGACCAACGTCAAGTCTACCAAGTCGAAGAGAACCTACAGGAGATGGATATGATCAACATAGGGAGGGAAATTGGGAGGGGGGCCTACTAGAGGCGCCCCCTCTCCTACGGCGGAGTCGTAGAAGGGGCTGCTTTCGCTCTTACGCCACCGCGCAGTGGTATCTTAAGGAGATGAAGGAGAGGAGTGGGGGGGGGGTTTCCAGAGACTGAGCAGAGGAGGTGGAAAAATTCCAAAGTTTCTCTCTCTAGAAAATTCTAGGCGGAAAAGTCTCAAAAGTGTTTTTGATATTTTTCATAACAAGAACAACTTGGTGCAAATCTTTAGTTTGCAACAAGTGTTATAAATCTAATGAGGGTTTACCATATCATGATATGAGATATTATAACAATATCTCATACCATAATTACCCAATCTTAAGGGTTGGATGGCAAATCCTCGTTAGATTTACAACACTTGCTGCAAACTTTTAATTTGTAACAAGTATTTTTCATAATTATAAACATGCAGTTCTTAAGTTTGATGCGACAAAAAAAAGACAGTCCTTAAGTTTGATGCGACTATATATTTCCTTCAGATCTTTAAACTTAGCGGAAGATAGTGTTATGGGAGACTGTAGTTAACGATAATCTTATTCATGAGGAGGGCGAAAGGGCGAATAAAACTTTATTGATGGTGACTATTTGGCATGCATTTTAAGTACAACACGAGCTAGAACTGGAGATCCATCCATGTCTCTCTCTCCACACAAAACCAATTGTCCCAAGTATTGCAGCACTCCCCATCACTGCACTTTATTCGTATGTAGGATAATACTTGCTGATAAGAGGACCCACACACCGGGACGTCATGTTGCCTTTGAATTCGCCGCCGGAACCCCGCCGACGTTGACCTGCTGACTCCTGACGCCGGAGTTGTTATCCAGTACTACAACAGGCGGAGGTGCCCACCGGCACTTTCCAGGGATGCAGGGCGGGACAAGGGGAGGCAGAGGGGGCTCGGGGCTCGGGGACGGGCCAGATCGCTGAGGGACAACCGTCGACGTCTTGTCGTCGAGCAGCCTTCCGGCGTCGGCGGCGGCCATGAGGAGGCAAGCAGCTGCGAGGATCACCAGCACAGAGGGGGAGGAGGCCATGACCTCTAACCGATGTGGAAATGGGGGTAGGTTGTGGGGAATGCAGACGGTGTCCTTGCCTCCTTTCTGCTATGCTATTTGTAGGGGCGGTTTTAATGTCGGAAGTTAATGCTGGATCGACTTCGCTACCTTGCATGGGAGCTTGCGCTTTTAATTGGTGGGATCTCTGTACTTTCCCTGGCCTGAGAATGGATGTTCCAGGTGCCTTGTACGAGGATAAGAGTTGATAAGTTGCTGGACACCTTGCACTTTACTTTTTGCGAAGGGACACCTTGAAGCCTTGATGGGCACCTCTCTTTTTTTGACAAAGCGGTGGAGTTAAAAGCTCCATTCATAAGATGAAACTAAGTACGTAGTGCATTACATGAAAGAAGATTATCAAACCAAACGGAGGAACAAACATATGAGAAGACAAGAAATCACACAACTGCCCTATCTGGAGCAAGATGCATAGAGCGCCCATATGTTGGGCACCTCACGTAAACAGTCTAGGTACATGGAATAGGATGGCATCAAAAGATCAAAATGTCACATTCAGGAACATGTAGATATTACTCTACAGATTGAGATAATAGGATAGAATTTGTAATTGTCAAAAACAGTGTTAAATAAATACAAATGGTTGAGGTTTCTGATAACAAAAGTCTTTTGCTGTTAACTAAATTATACACCTATCATCATTACATTAGCTTTGAGCATATTTAAGGGGATCGACCAAGAGCTATATATTTTACTTGAAGAAAAAAACACAGACCAAGAACTATTTTACATTATAACAGTCACATTTAAATTTGTCAACAAGAAGACGCTAGGAGTATGTGAATAATGAGAAATTTATTGCACTTTTCATATTACACTTAAATGTAATATGACTAGGCAACAAGTCTATGTGACATCCAACAATTAGATTGTTATTTTATCATTCCTCATGTGAGGGGTGCCGCATAGACTATTATCTAATCATATTGCACTTAAAGTGTAATATGCAAGTGCAATAAACCCTTCTCGTGAATAATAGATAGTAACATATATTTTGTTATCATGAGCTACTATATTCGTACTAATTAATGTCTTTAAGATATTGTCCCAACATGTCCTCACTGAGTGCATGGCAATGGCGAGGTAAGAGAGGCTTTCAAAAAGTTCGTACTAAAATATAAAGCTAATAAAATATGAATTTAGTAGGAGTATTATATGGTCAATATTTTATTGCTGGATCTTAAGAGTGCAGGATATGGATTTTAGGAATCATAAGAATCTGATATGATCCAATTTATATGTCATATAAGTTTATTGGATATGAAATTAGGTACAAAGCTTACCTCATCAGATTATGCATCTTAGTTCAAATTGTATTTCTAATTCCATATCAACTCTTTGAAAAGTTCGTCCATATTAACAGCCCTTTAAGCATATAATTAATGAGGTTAATAGATCATTAACTCCCATAATTAGCATGCTGTTTAAAGCTGAATTGGCCCACTTTAAAGGGATAGTTATAATACATATATGCTGCCCTACAAATATGGTTTTCTGTACCGTGTCAAATATGTTACAATACTAGTACAGTAGAGCACAAATAGTATTTTTTTATTATTTTTAATAATATTTAGTTAAGTTTATTGGTATGAACCTAATCAAATTAGACTAGTACGTATGATGCGTTCGGTATCATATTATACTAGATAAAATTTAGTGCGGCTGATAAATGGGCATGGTTAACATTATTTCCTTTATATCATAGTCCTATATTAATAAAAATTGCTTTCACTATGCGTCCGTTGAACAAACGTT